>JAOUQW010000001.1:10321122-10336828 GCA_028565825.1 Olivaichthys viedmensis
TGCAGAAGAACCGTGGCAAGTTCTCCAAGATTCCTGGAACAACCTACCAGCTGATTTCCTTATAAAACTGCACGACAATGTGTCTAAGAGAATTGATGCAATTTTAAAGCCAAAGGCACACCAAATATTTATTGATTTTAGTTTTTTACGGTTTAATAGTATAGTAGGTTATAGTATTTTTTATATTCAGGAACTTTTCATTTTATTATTTTTAAAAAACATTTTCACTTTACAGAATTTCTTACACGTGTCTAAGAATTTTGCACAGTACTGTATGTCTGAATATTCTGTTCGCTCAACGTTTGCTTAATTTTATTGTTAATTGTTATGATGTCATACATTTGATTTGCATGCATGTCCCTAATACACAGGGTTTATTGTTGCGTATTTCTTAACAATTTGCATGACTCAAGTTGTATTTAAAAAATGGATGAGGTTAAGATTAGGGTTAGGGGTGGAGTTCGAGTTTGTACCCATTCTTATGACTTTATTTGTGTGGAATCAAACCAACCACATTTCCCTTGTTCGTTTGAATTTCTCATGAGATCAGGTTGATCATCACTTATTCTTTCAGTAAACAGTAAACATTATTGACTTATATTAATGGAGAATGATGCTTTCTTGTTTGTGTTGTTTGAAAAATATAATATGACAGAATTTCCAAAATGAGCTCCGGCTCCATAAACCTGAATTGGACAAGCTGTTATGGACAAATAAATAATTGAATGAATATTTATTTTACATTCTTTTACGAATGAAATAAAACCAGTTCTTTGTAGTGGACTCAGACTTTTGGACCTTACTTCATGTAGTCCTACTTAGAAATGTGACATTATAAAGAGAGTTCCTGATAAACCCACAAGCTTGTGATGAGCTCTCTGAAGCGGAGGAACATCCATTAATTACACAGTGAGCTTAGAGCACTCAGGAAGGGAACAGGTGCTGTTCGTCTCTGTCTGAGAGAGCACCATGCCCTCACTGCCCCCTCACGCACTAACCACCCCTCCGTTCTGAATCAGATTTATCAGATTTCTCCGAGATCGGGTCCAGCTGCTGGTCGCACCTCCTCGTCCCTGACCTCTGCATCATGCCTGAATTTTAGGAGACTGAATCAGGACAGTGGCTTTCCAGGAATGCCAGGAGTCATGTTTTATAGGGATAATCACAATGAGCTATTTATGGAGTGCGAGCAAAGTTTTGAAGCTAAAATTAAAAAGCGTATCGAAGTAAAAAAGGACGGTTGAATAAGAACCACCTGCTGAGAAAGGGAAGAAGTACACTACATGGACAGGGTCAGATGGGTGAAATGAACTTCCTGCTCAAAGTGTAGCAATAAACCAGCGGGTTAGTGGAAGAAGAATAGAAGAATGAGAAAAATGTTTTTGGGTTGCTAAACAATCGCATTAACCATGATGTTTGTCTTTTTTTATGGCGTTGGATTTTGTGCATTGTGAAAAAAACAGCTGGACTCAATTTTGGTGATGCATTTTCTTTATTTTTTTCTTCTTCTGGGGCCCGAATCGAGTCACCACTTTCTGTAACTGCAACCTAATAAAAATCAATTTACAGCACCCGCTAGCTTGCTCTCTCTGTCTCTCTGTGTTTCTCTCTGAGAGATCTGGGAATTTGATGAGTGGCACTTCCACTAGAGAACGAAAAGGAATGAGTTGCCACTTTTACAGCCTTGTGGTAAGACCTCAGAGCAAAACTTCCCTCCTTACCACATTCTCTATTGTTTATAACCCAAAAACGTGTCACATTATGCACACACAAACACACACTCGAACCGAGGCTCTACGGCTTTGAGTCGAGACTTCTCATTACGGAGGTATGTACTGAATGTTTTCTGCAATTTTATCTACTGCGAAGTATGCAAGTAAGTGGAAAACCGTTTTGGTGTTTTGGCTCGGTACTTCAGCGCATTGGATTTTAAAATGAAAGAACGAAAGCTAAAAGTATGTCAGGATATCAGATTGAATTCGAGGATATGTACGTCTACGTTAGATGAGCTGTATATAGGAATTGTAGGCTGTTTAATATAGTCCTTTCATAGTTGCTTGTCTAAACAAACAAATTACTTTTTACGACACAGATGGTGGTAATAATACGTCTCACGCGCGTGTTTACATTGACAGCTCTCAAACAGACTCTCTCCGTCGCTCTGCCAGGGCCTTATTATGGCACACACGGTGGATTGATCGCAATCTCTTCCCCATTAGATCATAGCTCTGGAATCCCCGGTGGAATCGGACGGAGTTCTGCGCCACGTCTCGCCCCCCTTTATTAAAGCACGACTATGGCACAGAGGTTCAAAGCAATGCCCTGTCGTTCATTTTCCAAACACCCCCCATCACCCCCCCTCCTCGAGCCAACCCAACAATGAGGTTAGAAATACTCTCGAACCCAAACCCCGCTGCATGCCCCCAAAAATAGGCAGGCCTGGGAGGTGGGAGACCTGTGATCAGGGGAAAGATTAAGATACCATCAGCGTGAGGTGCCAGTGGGGATCAGGGTGGAATCCGTGCCAAGAGCAGAGCCTCAGAGGTGCCACTCATAGAGATGCAGACATGACGGACAGGGTCGGTACACGTGGATGGCCGTGATTTGCAAAGAACAGCACTAAGTTTCAGAGTAGTAACTATTTTTAGGAAGCTGTAGCTAGGAATTATGGGCCGCTTGAAAGAATATTGAGAAATGTCAGCACTTTTCACCCCCAATAGCGACAGCACTGATCGTGATTACAGTCTATAATAGGCACGACATCAGGATTAATGCTGTAGCAGAATTTTGGAGATAGCTATATGTCTTCAGGACTATCTGAGTGAAAAGCTTTGTTTTGGATTTGACACTCATGCGTGTAACACATTGAGGGAACAATCTGGTTCGCATCACAGGGACACGAAGATACACTCCAACGCTTAGCGGGACCACCCACGGGAAAGTGGTGCCAAAACGTCTTCCTTGTGCCCTGAATGTATTTATTTTACCACCTCAACCACACCGCATGGGTCTAATTTAAGGTGCCACCACCTAAATCCAATTGTCGATCCGTGCCGCGGCTGAATGAAAGGAAGTGAATCAACAAACAACTAACTAACTATCGCAGGGCACGAAATGAAGACAGCAAGCTGCCTCGAAAACCAGCGGGCTCCGGCGACAAAAGCCTTGTCATGCTCCAGCGGGGTCCTGCCTCTAATCCAGAGGGCTTTCGAGCGCGCAGACACTGGTTTGTTGTTCTTCATCAGGGACAGCTAGGCGCTAAGCAGTCGCGAGAGCTACTGGCGACAGGTCCGGCCCGACGAGATGACTCTCTAATCCTAATCACGCTCGAGAATGTTGTCTGGGTCACATGATCTTTTGCTAGCTGTAATAGGAAGGATCACGATTGGGGATTTATGGTGAGAGAAAGGTGCCAGCCCCAGCATCCTGGCTGTCTGGCTGCATGGCCATGACTCACTGAGACAGTAATAGGCAGGAAGATAAGCAGTTAAAGGCTACACACCGCCACATAGAGACATATACACGAATCTACACGAATCACTGCCCTCCCCTTGTGTTTCCTGGTTCAGCTGACAGCATGCTGTGCAAGACTAAAGGGTTCATTTAGTTACATTTGAAGGAAACTGTTTGCTTTTAATGAGAAAATGCGCATTTTTTTAAAGCTGTATAAAAGAACGAATGCTGATGCTGTCATTCTGGTGTCACTGCAGCTGTTCTCAGACAGTTAACACGAGGACTCTCATTAAGAAGTGGCTGCAGAATTAAAGAGTGTTGGTTTCCCCCCCCCAAAAAAAGTCCTCTTCGACAAGAGGACTCATTTTTTTTGTTTCTGGTGAAAGGCTATTCAGGGCGTCCTAATCCTGTTAACAAGATCCCTGACTGTGGGTGTCTGGGAAGTTGGATCAATATCAAATTCTCCCTTTTCACTCTTTTCCTCAGGCGACTGATAGGCCTGCTTAAGAGGCTCTGGCAAAGGGCTAGGACGCTCTGATAGAGACAGAGAGTCGCATAGATTTGCTTTACTGTTTGAAAGTGTCATATTCAATTATTTGTTTTAATGTCATTGAATTTGGGCAATGGTGGATAACACACTCCCTATTCTCTTAAGTGGCTATTCCTTACTAGTGGTGGTTAGTATTGCATTGTTAATGGTACTGTCCAAACATCAGAGATCGAAAGTCTGAGTCCACTACAGACTCACACACTTACTGAAAAAAAGAGTTCTTCGAGGGTTCTTTGGACAGTTGAAGATTTTTAGCTTCCTAAAGGGGTTCAACTTGTAACCCTCTCAGATAGGGAAACACTACATAGAACCTTTAAGGGTTCCCCTCACAGGGACAAACCGATGAACTCTTGATGGTTCTAGATTTAACCTTTTTTCTATGAGTGTACCTAGACCTGTTTTTATTCTATAGGTTATCAAAAACAAATTTTGATTTAAATTCTTAAGGACTGAAATCAGTAGCAATAATTGTATATACTGAATTGTACTAATTGAGTCATTATCTCAGTAACTGAAATAAAGAAAGCTTTTATTGTCACATATAAAAGTACAATACAAATGATTTTCTTCCCATACCCTAGCTTGTTAGGGAGCTAGGGTTATAGCACAGGGTCAGCCATGATGTGGTGCCCATGGAGCAAAGATGGTTATGGGCCTTGCTCAAGAACCCAACAGTGGCAGCTTGGTGGTGCTGGGATTTGAACTCAAGACCTTTTTATCAGCATCTCAGAACCTTAACCACTGAACCCTAACCACTGAGCCACCATTGAGCAATGATGAAACCACTGGAGAGACCACTGGAGAGACCACAATTAACACTGTGTTCAAGGCATGCATATGTTATCACGTGTGAAGCAAATTGTGTGAAACCAAAAAACATCCTTGCCATAGTTTTAAACAATGAATAATAAATATCAACTTAGTAAAATCATTCACTCATTCATTTTCAGTAAGAGCTTTATCCTGGTCAGGGACGTGGTGGATACGGAGCCTATGCCGGGAACATTAGGTGCAAGACAGGAATACACTCAGGATGGGACGCCAGTCCATCGCAAGGCACCACACACACACATTCCTTCACACCTAGGCTTAATTAAGAATAGCCAATCCACCTAGCAACATGTTTTTGGGAGGCGGAAGAAAACCGGACTACCTAGATGGAACCAACAAGGAGAACATGCAAAACTCCACACAGACAGTAATCTGTGCTCAAGATCGAACCCTGGATCCTAGATCTGTGAGGCACCAACACTACCTGCTGTGCCACCCACCTGAGTAAAATTTTATATCAATTTTTAATAAATAATGAAACTTTGTAGTGGACTCAAACTTTTACATCTTACTACACTCTTAGAAAAAAAGGTTAAATCTACAATCATTAAGGGTTCTTCGGTTTGTAATTCAGAAGCAACCCATAAAGGTTCTATGTTGAACCCTACAACTGAGGGTTTTCCTATCCAAGTAGCTAAGAATCTTTAACTATCCAAAGAACTGTTGAGGAACCCTCAAACAATCATTCTCAGCTTTTCACATTTTTGTCATCTTTTACTCCGTATATTTAGCAAAATCATTGGTGAAGATGTCTTAGTTCATACATCTTGTCAAATACTCCCAATTACTCACTGCAGTAGTAACCTGATCCTTGATTACCCCTAGTCTCGACTGGAGTCGCTGGATAACACAAGGCCCTTGATTTAGCCTTGCACTGTTGAATTTCTGGTGACTAATGTACCAGTAAATGATGCTACGTCTAAGTAAGAGGGGACGAGCCAAGCCAAGTGGAACTTAATTACGTCTGACAATGCTTGTGAGGTTCCAGTGTCGGTGAAAAAAGATCTGAACAAGACTCTGTATAACAGGAACATATATTGTGAAGCAGTCCAGTGGAGAAGACAATGCAAACCAGACCAATCATTTGTTGTGGTTTGATGTTTCAGCCAGTTTCCCATATGATTAATTGGGCATTACTGGCAATCAGGCTGCTACCAGGCAACAATCTTCCATTATCAGGCTCATCCTGCATATGGCCCACAGTGATGACACATAATAAAAAGAGACAAGTGGTTGCCTTGGACAGGATGATCCATTTGGTCTCCTAGGTTTTCACCCCGTCATTTAACTATTCTCAGCTTTCTTGGGGATTCTTGTTTTTGCGCATCTGGAAAACATTTTTCTTCGCTGCAGAAGACTTATTGCCCAAGAGACATTCACAGTGACCTGTAAACCCTCGTCTCTAAAAAAGATTCAGGAAGATTCTCAGATCTGCTAGAAGTACTTCATGACGAAGGGTAATCATCAACAAATTGCAGATGTGGATACCTAAGCCATGTCTTCTTGAAAGCTTTGCTACACTAACGCCCTTTCCGAGCCTTATTCTTGTCTTTTTTAATCTTAAAATCTTTCTTCCTATTGGATATACTACCTGGAAGTTTCGGCTGTGCTCCAGCAGGTTCTGCATTTCGGCAGTGCCCCTTAAATTGCTCCTGACACTTGCACAGAAGCTTTGGCTTCGCTAATTGTTCTGCTTATTTTTATCTGTCCTTTCTCTCCCATTATCCTTTCAGCACTGAACAGGAGAGCACTTTTTTTTTTCTCTCCCAAAGCCAACTAGAACCACGTCCAAAAACAGGCGCTACGTGTGGGCTAATTTTCACATCTGCTCAAGTGCGAGCCTTAAAACAACAATCACTTAAAATAACAAGACTATATAAATTACAGCGGCAATGAATTTAACTAGCAAAGCTGTTAAACCCTCAATATTCGGAATGTTTCAATTTTTCCGCTCAGTGCAACCCCGGAGACTGACTCCGATAACGTACGCACATGGCACACACTCAAATATCTGGTCTATAGGGAGCAGGTTATGGATGTGTATTAGATTGTACTTGGACTTGTGTTGAATTTTCTTCAGAGCTCCCACAACTGCAAGGTTTCAAACAATTCAATAGTCAATCCTCTTTCGGAAGTGGTTCATGAGTTTTGCAACTTATTCTTGCATCTATTACAATGACTTTGTATGCGTTTGGACAGTTTTTATGAGTGTCACTTGAGAAACATAACACTTAATAATCATGCCATGCCTGAGCTGTCTGATTATTCAGCTAAAATATATTAGAATTGTCAAAATTCCATCTGAATTATATCACTATTAAATTTTATTATATACAGTTAACTTCAGAAATATGGCATATCAAGTATTGTTATATTTAATGTGTTATATTAATATCCTTAATGAGGTCAACCAGATGTTATGAGAATTTCATACAATTTTTGAACAAACAAGGGCGATGTGGTCGAATTTTGTTCAGTTTCATATAAATGAAGTCGTAAGTAAAAGTACGAACGCTAACCCCAATCCTAACCCTAACCTCATCTAACCCTCGTATCTTTTTATACGACTTGAATCGTGCGATTTGTTACAAGTTTGCAATAGTGAGACTATGTTGGATGGACTTTTATTTGTCACATCCCTATGTAGATGCATCTTTAAACATGTAGGTGGTCTCGAGGATGAAGGTGTATGTTGTGAGATCATTATCAGGGTCCTGTATGGAATTATCATTCTTTCTATTCCTTCTTGTTCTGTGACAGCATCCCTCAGGCACTGTCTCTCTCGCTCTCTTTCTTAGGAGTCTGAGGGGGTCACCTATGTTTTGACTACCAAGTGTCCATCCTAATGCCCCCTTCTGACATTGCCGAAAGCAAACACCCCATCCTGAGCTTATCTCGCCTTAAGTGTGTTCATCCTGGTGTCTTTTAGAGCAGCACAATGTCGTGTGCTTGTGCTGTCCAATTGTTACAGTCGTAAAACCGAATTCTTCTAGGTAGCCTTCTGGAATAGTTTCTGGAAAGCGTACTTGTGGTAAACATTCTTCCACTCATTTTAAGAGTTTTTTCCCTACGCAGCACCCACATTATTATCACAGGCCTTATACGGCAAGTGATGAACTGTGGGAAATGTGGTTTAACGAAAAAAACCCCCAGATCATTCCTGTTGTTATTGTCGCTATTGTTATTTTGGCTGTTGTCTCAGCAAAATTCCTACATAACAGCATCCATAAGCATGGTGCTCCCATAAGTCAAGAAAAACATATTAAGTATAAATGCTTATGGTTGTAGAGTTCATGGAAAGTCGCTTAACTGATACGGGTGGTCTTAGATATTGATTGACCGTGGCTGGTGCTTCCAATGTGGCTTGGTTTTTTTAGCTTAAACCATGAGACTAATGCATTTCCCCAGCTCAACGGCTGTCCCTTCAGGCCTTGTTTTTATACTTCGGCACATTCCCTAATGACACTCCTTTCGCCACTGTTGTTTCCCTCCATCCAAAGCCACCCAAGACGCTGAAACTGAATCGCACAGAAATGTCCTTGGGCCACAGCTAGAGATGAGCCTGTTTGGGGTTCCTCCAGCAGCTTCCTTTACTCCTCTTTTGTTAACCACCCGTGATGGCCTTCCCTTTTGTATCTCTCCTTTATAGGATTTCAGTTGAACCGATCTGTTTTGGGCCTGCAGGCCCATCGTCAGACATGACTGGTTTGTCATGAAGAAGGCTTGAGAGATGTCCAGGGGAGAGGGTTTTGGTGTTTGGGTGTGTGTGTTTCTCTCCGGCAGGTCAGTTCCAGGTTGCACCTCGGCAGCATTGGGAAGCCAAAAAGCGCCTGGGGGAAGGTTTCCTCTCTTTCAGTGACTGGATGACATGGACCTGTTTAGTCAACAGGGAACGGAGGCAGAGACTGATCAATGGGCTTTTGGCATTAGCTTTAGTTGTCTGACCTTCTCTTTCAGCTGTTCGCTTCAGGTCCACTACTGAACTTTTTCTAAAGAGTCATAGAAACTCCAGTAGATTCAAAAGTTGAATGTGAATCTCTGACCTGAAGAAATTTGAAACACTGTATGAGTCTGTGCATAGTAGCATTGTCTCAAGGGTTCTTTGGAAAGTTAAGGGTTCTTCCTAAAGGGGTTCTACGTAAAACTCTCTGTGATAGGGAAACCTCTTGTACCTGTTGTAGGGTTCTGCATGAAACTTTTTAGGGTTCCAGATTTTACCTTTTTCTTCGTAGAGTATAGGCATAGATTTGGAATGGGACAGGTGGGACATGTCCCCTTCAATGTTTGGAGGGGAGTGAATTGTCCCCCTAATCACGTCTGCTCAATGCATCCTAATGTTTACACTTTTTAATATAGTGTTTTGACTGCTTTTGGGTGTTAAATTCTATAATCTATAGAATTCTATAATCTATTTTTAAACAACTATGCTTTAAAACTTCACTTTGAAATTGACAGCATGTGCGTCTTACCCAATGGCATGAAACTTTGAGATATTTTAGGAGAAATAACATTTACATTTACAGCATTTGGCAGACGCCCTTATTCAGAGTAACTTACAGAAGTGCTTTGTAGTCTCTATCGAAAAACATATCCTCACGCTAGCACAAATAGACCAGAGTCTAAGAATACCATCAAGCTAAAACCTTGTTAAAGAGGAGTTAGTATGGGAGTATAGCAAAAAAACAGTACAAGTCAAGGGTGTTTTTATAATTTTTTTTTATTTTAATGTGTAAATTTAGTGCTCGCTTAAGTGTTTAATGAAGAGGTAGGTCTTCAGTTTTCGTTTACAGACAGCCAGTGACTCAGCTGTTCGGACAGCCAGGGGAAGTTCATTCTACCACCTGGTGGGTCGAGTCGAGCCATGCTTGTGGCTCGAAAGGAACGTGGCACAGAGCGGGGTTTGATGAGTGTCCTCAGGTAATGGGGTGATGTGGGAGAACTTGGGGAGATTGAAAACAAATAACCTACATACCTGTGTATATTGTTAATATTTTTCATATTCAATTTCAATTTAATCATGGTGGTACACTACTACCCAACATTTTCACACTGGAGCAGTAGAACCTAGAATTCACACCAAGCCACATTGCACACGTTCCGTGCACAACACTGGGCTTATTTTTTTAAATGTTGGCTTGCGTTTTACGTGCGTCTTACAGAGCTCTTGTGAATTGAAACCCTGGTTAAAGCAGATGCGTGTCTAAAAACACTTTAGAAATGCGTCCGGTGTTAATTGGCCTTCTGATGTAATGATTGACTCCAAATGCCAAAATGCATCAGCCAGTGTAGCAAACTACAGTGAGGCGGGAGACTGAGGACATGCATGTTCTTAGCAAAGATGATGATATGATTTCTTCTTTATTGTTACAGTAAAAGAAAACCTGTAATATGGATGAATACAATTTTTTGGCATAATTATGAAACAAAAAAAAATATGGTAAACCGACTCAGGGCCATAATCAGATTAGAGAATAGATGCACTTATAATAATACATTTAAAACATAATAGCCTTAATTTATGGCCCTTAAGGCCTCACAAAATTGCCGATGTGGCCCGGGCAGAAATTGAGTTTGACACCCCTGGTTTATTGTCTATATATATATTAGCATGGTTTATTTTCTGTGCATATTAGCATGGTTTATCGTCTGACTATATTAGCATTGGTTATTTTCTGTATATATTAGCATTATTATTGGTTATTTTCTATATACTGTATATTAGCATGGGTTATTGTTTATGTGAGTGCAGATCACTCCTGGCCAGGTCTTCGAGCGCTCCACTTTGCCAGCCCATTAAGCCATGGGCCTAGCTAATTAGCACATCTGAGCCTTATTAGCCCTGGACTACTTAAGCAATGTGAGTTCTTGCTCACATGGCAAAGTCTTGCCTTTGTATAGCATGTTACACCCAGTTTTCAAATTGTTTTGTTTTTGCTTTAATGTTGTTGCACTCTTCCATTTGCATTCTACACTGCTGGTTTTTGACTTATTACCTGGATTATGTTTGTGTTTTTTGATATTGGACATTTCAAATAAAGCTGAGTGATTGTATCCAATCACATGGGTTATTGTCTGTGTATATTAACGTAGGTTGTTGTCCATGTAAATTAGCACGTTACTACATGTTAAGGGATACCTTTCTGGTAGATAACATGACAAAGTAGGCCTGTCTTGTGCATATCCACCTATCAACAAGAGGGATATTTATTTTTTTTAAAGTCAGACCCTCAACGGTGGTCACTGTCAGGTAGGTATGTACAATTTGTCACTTGAAAAATGAATCCTCTGTTTTGTAGGCAAACGTAATTAGCCTCCACAAAAAAAGCAAGGTCTAGCATTTCAGCCTCTGGGGTCACAGACCTTGGGAGTTAATTTGACACATTTATAGCTGAGTACAACAGTTTGCGTGAGGTTTTTGACAGACTTTTCTGCAGTCATGAATATGGAAAGCAGTGTGTAGGATAACGATGCTACACTAAGACTTGTTATTTGTAGTTACATTTGTAATGACTGAACTACGAGCTTCAGTAGCTTCATAACTTCATAACATAACATTATTAATATAGCATATTTATAACCTACATGCCTTTAGGATAAATATATCTTTTGTTTCAGTTTTTAGGAAGGTTCTTTTTTCTTTTTTTTTGCGTTTGATTTTATTGCACAAGTTCAGGAGCTGTAATGGAAGACCGCTTCCGGTGTCTGAAGCTGAAAGTACGTAGTGGTCCATGCTTCAGAAAAACTAAAGAAAATGAAAAACCCATTCATACTCGGAGCATAACAAGAAAGCTTTCAAGCAATTCCCAAAGCATGAACCCAAATCTGAAGAAAATGCGAAAGAATGCAGACAAATGATCAAAGTTATCATAAAGTATAACATATTTAACCAAAACAAACAATGACCAAAGACCAAAACAAAGCAATGCCAATTACAAACAGAAGCAAAAAAACATTTGGCATTCTGTGGCCTTTCAGAAAACCACAACAGAAGTGTAGCCATGTGATACTAATTAACACAGAATCACTAAATTAGCTGTCGCCAAGACTGTCATTGACATAAAGGATGTTAAAGAAATGTAGGAAAAGGACATTTATATTCATCCAAGCTTTAGTGACTTTGACAATCTTGTTGAACAGCTGCTGAATCTGACTGAACTGATAAGTGTAATTGTGTATCATTAGGTTAGAAGTAAAAGCTAAGTGTCCAAGGGACTAGATATAAAAGGAGAATAATAATTATTTTCAATCTCCCAAGTTCTCCCACATCACTCCAGTGCTGCGTTCCCTCCACTGGTTTCCTGTTGCTGCCTGCATCAGATTTAAAACACTGCTGATTACAAAGCCAAAAACGGACCCCCACCTGAGGACACTGATCAAACCTCGCTCTGTGCCACGTTCCCCTCGAGCCACAAGCTTTGGCCTATTTGTACTAGCATGAGGATATGTTTTTCGTTAAAGACTACAAAGCACTTCTGTAAGTCGCTCTGGATAAGGGCATCTGCCAAATGATGTAAATGTAAGAATAATAGTGGCCCTAGAACAGAATCTTGTGGGACACCATATTGCACTGATTCCGAACAGAACCGAAACAGAAACATATCCACAATCCAAGGCAAGCAGTAGGTCCTTGGCTTCTGAAAACCAGTCTGAAATACTGTACATCATGCTTGTTATTACTACCTAAAAAATAACAGAGCCATCAACAAACTGGACGGTAATAAATGATCTATCTTGCTTGCCAGACATTGACTATTCCTATTTGAACAACCTATGACACGTCATCAGGGAGACTTCTGTTGTATAGAAAGATTTCTTAGCAATTGTCTGCTTGATGCCATTTTGCCATTTTGTTCATTCATGATGTGCATTTATGTTTCCCTTCAGCTCTTTTATTTGCATGCCTTCAGATTTGCAATTGAGTTAGCAATTTGTGTTTGTGCGATATACTTTGCGTTATTATGATTGAGCATGTCACACTACACCCCCTTCCCCATGCTATGTGTAGAAGGACTTTTGTAGCCCTCTTATGTTGTCACAACACATCACAGGCCCATTTCAGCCTGATTCGAAGCACATTTAGAGATGCCCAAGGGAAGCACAAACCAAGGTGCAAACAAGTGCAATATAGGTGGTCGAAAATTCAGAACAGGACTGTGCATGAGGGTTCCACTCTGAAGGAACAGGTGAGATGTGTTTGCACTCTGGGCTGCGCACAAACCCCACCGAGTCGACTGTGTGAGGTCGATGGCCACAGGCAGGAAGACGATTATGAGCCACTCAGCGTCCCTTTAGCTACACTTTGACAAAGGGTGAGGTTGCACAAAAACTATTAGAGCTCCAATAGCTTTAGAAGTGGACAATATTTTAGACTCAACAGATTTATTTAAAATTGCACTTTTTTTATGTGGAGATATAGTATATGAATAGCTTTGATGTGTGATGAACATTTCAGGCTACTGCTTGTGTACAGTGATATGTAAACATATATCATTTAAATACAACAGCACTGTTTGCAGATCAATGTACTGGTGCATATCTCAATCACCTTTTGACGTATGACCCATGTCGTCTTCTATGAAAGGCAGATGGATGATGGTTTTGAAAGGCACAAGCGTGTTCACAATAGACCTTCGCTTGGAGCTACCTGAAATAAATGAACTGCCATGGGTTAGCATTGGCCTTAAAGCCTTTGTCAACATGGTTTCAAATGTTAAATTCTTTGTGATACAAAACACCTCACTTCATAAATATTTTCCAGTACTGTGTGGGCGTGTCAGATTGCATAATGATTAGCTATGGCGTCTCTCCGGCAACGTAAACAACCCAACAACGATTGTGGAAATGAAAAAGCGGAACGTTTTAGGAACACTTTTGTTGCAAGTCTTTATAAGAGTGTATTTTGTACACATTTCTAGGGGCATGGTGATCACGACATGCAGCAAAAAATAAGATTGATGTTTGTGCGTGCGCTTGATTGTTGCCCCACCAGCTATAGATAATAGGAAGCTAATAAAATAAGTTGTGTGTCAACCTTTCTTGTCAGCAGCATAGTGAAGTATTGGCTCTATATGCCTCTGAAATCCTATTCAGAACCTATTCAGTGGCCACAGAAACCTCAAAAGGGCTGAGATTAATACAAATACTTTTAATTCTATCTTGTTTTGGTCTCACGCTTTCAAATCTGTAACAGTTTGCACAACTCAATGTATATGATGAATTATGAAGGGTATGGTTAGGGTTTATTACTTCATTCATTGAACAAAATTTAACAAAACATGTAACTTGGCGTTTTTCATGTACAGAATAAATTCTGTGCCATGCAATGCATTACTTCCATGACAGCGTCTTTCATTTTGTGCACAAAAGGGTGAATATAATTGTTTCATTTTGTGCACAAAAGGGTGAATATAATTGTTTCATTTTGTGGATGAAAGAAAGTTTATGCAAGAAATTTCCATTAGTCCACAAATACACTTTATGTGGCACTGAATGCATAATAATGTACCACTCTGTAGTCATTTGGTGCTATGAAATGCTCATTTTATCCACGTAATGAATTTTATGACATGTCATTACAAGGCATGAATTTTATTACAAGGAATGCATTTTACTATAAGGAATGAATTTCATAATAAAAAATAATATTGTGACTTACAAAATAAATTCTGTAATAAGAAATACATTTTTGTGACACCCAAGGTAAATTAAAACATGAAATAAATTTTTTAAATAAAATTGTGTCCCAGAATTAATTTTGTGATCAACAAAACCATAACAAAATAAGCACTTTATAGCACCAAATTACTACTGAAAATAGTAGACTTTTTGTCTACTTTCTGTAAACAAAGTGCATTTGGTTTTGTCATGAAAGTAATTTATTTTGTGGCACATAATTTGCCACCTAACAACCTTCTGCGTTGAATCCGACTTGTAAATTCTATTCAACTACATAGACTGCACATGAGAAACAAGTGAATTCCTTGGCTTTTGCATTTTGCACTCAATTCCCTAACAATTGTCATCCATCTGGGAGCGTACATATCTGTTCAGTGGGGAAAAAATGCTTCCTGTGTACTAGTCAAATTATTGGGAATAAGGGAGTTCATAGGAAGCCTGAAATTCCATAAACGTAGATATTTGATCCCAATGAAATGCAATAGCCCACGTCATTCGGCAGTGCAAACAAATTCACATAATTCATAGTCATCTTTTAATTATGTTATTTTTTTTAAAAACTGGACAGTGGTCAAGTTCGAGTTCTATATAAAAAAAAGCGAGTTCGCCTAATCTTCAGCGTTTTTTGCAGGACTTAATGCATGCAATTGTTTTGGCAGTTCTCCCTACATCTACATCTCAAAGGTGGGTTCTCCGTTTCTAGAACAGAGAAGGTTTTCCTTCTGAGCCATGTTTAGGAGTTTATATAGCTCTTTGGGATTGGAAACTTGTTTTTTACTGTGTCTTTATAGTATGATTCAGCGATGCAGGGTCAGTTAGTGGTCATATGGTGGATACTGTGTAAGAGCATAGCCGCCTCACACTTCAACTTTTACAGAGGCTGCAGGTGCAAAAAAGGTTCCGCAAGTTCCATTCCAGAATCGTTTTTGGACTACAATCCATGGTTTGTGTATGCCAAAGATTTTCAAGCAACAGTTTCTCAGCTGTAAAAACATTTATTCATTTCTTAGCGGCGGTGTTAATGTGCAAGCAAACTATCGTCCTCTCCAGCTTACTAAAGACATCACAATCTTTTTAAATTTTTTTCCATCCAATTAACCTCACTCAAGACGAATGAATGAATGCTTCTTTATTGTCACATATACAAGTACAGTACAGTGAAATTTGATTCTTCACATATCCCAGCATGTTGGTAAG
>JAOUQW010000001.1:10336928-10354117 GCA_028565825.1 Olivaichthys viedmensis
TCACATATACAAGTACAGTACAGTGAAATTGATTCTTCACATATCCCAGCATGTTGGTAAGCTGGGGTCAGAGCGAATAGTCTATACTGGAAACATTTTGATGGCACATCAGCTCACCCAAAAGGCAGGCTGTTATGATGGAACTAATTATTTAGATAATTCAATTGTTTTTCATTGCGTTGTTTTGAGGTGATGGATTTGGATGAACTGCAGAGCAAATAATAAGGTCAACGGTGCTTCAAAGTCAATGTTTTTTTCTCTGCCTTTCTTTCTCTCTCTCTCTCTCTCTCTCAGTCTTTCTCTCTCTTTTCTTAGCTTAGTGATTTAACTTAGAGATCTCCCTGATCTCATTTCTCAGTTATTGCTCCATGCACATCCCTGCTCTCTGTCAAGAAAATGCACAAAACCAATTTCACCAGCATTACCTGACTGCAGGGCTCTGCACAAATGTGCACCACCACATTATATAAATTTTTCTTGGGTCTCGAGCTCAGATCACACCCAGCTTTTTGAGCACATAAGAAAAGTTACACAAGTAGAAAGTCCATAAGGAACTACAGTTATACCACAGCACTGTTGAATTCTCAATTCTGACTGGTCAGAAGGTGTTGATTTCTATAACCACACGGCTATGATGTAGTGCCGGCTGCAAGGCAAATCACAAGTTTATATTAATCTGCACATTCTAATATGTTAGGTTTCTAAACAACTAATTCACAGGGACTTCACAAATCGATAATTTTAGCCTAACAATAAACACATTTATAAAGAAGCGTTGTGATTTAACAAAGAAAAGCATATAATCGTTGCTATGGTGGAGCTTTCTGTAAGGAGAAGGTTTATTTAACATTTATGGAAGGAGACTCTGGTGTCAGTGCTTTGTAACAGTCAGAGGTAAAGCTGTTCCTTTAAGTTTTCCGCCGCTGGCAGAGGAATTTGCGCTTTGCGGTTTATCAGTAACACGACAAGCTTAATTTTTTTGGTCTTTACTTAAAGAGAGAGAAAAAAGAGAGATACTGTTTTTAGCTGTTATAACGTAAGTGGTAACAGGAACTAACTTGTTTCGCCGACGTTCCACAACATTGAATGTAGCTATAAACAGAACATAAGACGTGTCTTTCTTTGATAAATAAAAATGTGTCATTGTTGGCAAATTGCTGTGGTATAAGCAGAATAAAACACTTTGTGCTGTTATTGGAAAATAATCAACTCTTGCACGCCCCGTCATGTTTTATTCCTTACTTATTCTAAAGATATGTGCCATGTTAAGAATCCATGTTTTCAATTGCATACTGAAATCACTGAAGATGTGGAGACTCCTTGTCATGGGTACATTGTAGAATTCCCTATAGCGCTTTAGCAAGCATGCATACAAAACTGCCACTTCCCAGAGCAACGGGGCTAGTGTAAAGGGGTTGGCCATGCCCATGTCTGATGAGTGAGAGCTCTCTGAGCTACTATAATACTACTCTCACTCGCCATGAATCACTGCGGCCTCCAGACACTGGGGAATGCGAGCCAGGGGTGGTGTATCAATCAGTCCAGGGGCTGACAGGGGCTTCATGGGAAACGATCAGGCAGGACTGACACAAGAAAGCACCTGAAATGTGGGAGCAAACAAGTGTGCAGAGACGACATACAGAGAGAAGTCCCACAGCCGCTCTGACTCTTCGAGCTTGCATCACCTGGCTCTCTGTCTCCAGGTATTTTGTATTCCAAAAACGTATTGTAACTTAGCAAGCAGCACCGTTCCTCCCACATCAGGCTTGCCTCCTCAGGAAACTTTATGTGCTTGCTGTGCATATTTGCATTGCCGTGTTTTATTGCACTCCCCCCCGGGCGAATGTTTCCCTTAATAGGTGATCCATGGAAGCGTCGCCAAGGGGTTGCTGTTTGCAGCCTGTCAGAATTAATGTGAGTGAGGCAGCTGGATAGAAGGTTTTTCACACCAAACGTCATGGAGGCCAACTACGAAGCACTGAGGATGAAAACTCCACAGGCCATGGCTGGGACCGGGAGCTTGATGACAGGCTTTATGAATATGCAGTATATATGAGTCACCAAGGACCATCCCAATAGCGGTGACCTTAAGATCCTGCAAAACTCTCTGCGGACCTAGAAAAAAAAAGGCAGAGAAGAACAGCCTCCAGATCTGATTTGTCAATGTCAATTTGTCAATGACCCCATTCTTTGGCCCTCTGAGCTTTTAACTGCCATGTAAAAGAATAGCCGGTTATGGCTGAGCTATGGAACTCTAAAGCCTAATTAAAAAATAATTTAGACAGACTGTGACTCTGACCTTAACACCTGTTTCCTTGTGTTATTAAACACATGTAGGAGTAAATCAGCAGGCGGGAGTGATGGGTGGCCGAACCTTTGCAAGGTGCAGTGCTGTGATCATGAGCTCAGTTTCCTTAGGCAGCGTGTTACGCGTGACTGTGATAGCTTTGACTTCTGACCTCCAGTGGCCTGTGCTGTCTGATGTTTCAGGGAAGCCAGAGAAGGCCACCATGGGTCAGAAAAACAGGAACTAATTACGGCCCAATGGCAGGATCGGTAAGCGTGCAGCAGTGGGTGGGGAATGATTCCATTTGGCGCTGATGGGCAGTGAACCCATATCAAAGGCATATCAACAGAACCATTGCAGTAATTTACAGATCTGCCAGGTGCTCAGTGATGCACAAAATATTTTGCAAAGAAGGGAGGCAGATCACAGGCCGTCTGCATTTCTACAGTATGCACTGAATTTAATGAATCTCTTGGGGATTGATTGTTGTTGGGTTCTAACTTTTGTCTTAAAGATGCAACTAATCATTTGGCTATTAAATGACATTAAGTTTGGATGACCACAAATTAAACTATTGATGCCATGTGACGTTTTAAGACTGTTAAGGTCTATTCAGGGACAAAGTTTCCTTCGACTTTAGTGCACTCACTCAAGTGGATTTATCACTGATAACTATCAGGGACACACACTGGCACACAAATACACACGCTGCCTTTCTGCACAAGGCATAATGGACGCTGGGATCGAACATGAGAAAATCAATCCTGAGCTTCTCATCACATCTGACCTCTGCTCCCGGTACAAATCCTGAATTAATTAAAGAGGGAAATCCCACTGGCCAACACAGAGGCAGATTGAGTGTCTCCGCCCCTCCCCATGCAACCAGGGGATTAGAGGAGCTCACTCAATGATGAGAATGTTTCCCAACCAGCAGGTAACCACAATGCCTCAAAGAGCAAGCACTCCTACCTGTCTGCTTCTTTCACCACCAACCCGTTTTTTACTGTGCTAATATCAGATATAACAGAAGCCATATACATTATCAGATTCCTTGAAAGCCACTTAACGATTTCTGCTATCCAGAAATATTTAAGGGCTTTCTCAAAAAGTCTGTTTAAGACAGTAACACATGGCTTACGTGGTTAACCAAACGGGATTTAACAGGGGTTTGGTTTCCATCAAGAGTCTTGCTTATAATTGAGTCATCCTTGGCCGTGCCCATGGTCCCATAGACGGAGGTGGCACTGGGTGTTTGGCCCCCTGGCCGTTGACCCAGTTGGATATCAAACCTTCCAGCGTCAGTTTACATCACTTGGCCCTGCATCCGCCTCCCAGAGCTACACACATCGCGACAAGGAGGGCCCTATTGTTCCCCAATCTGGCCAGCATACCTTGTCCGCTCTGTCATCAGGGACTTGTTGAGCAAATACTCGCAGGTATGACCACAATCCGCCCTCAACACAGGCCCCTCCTTATTCACGATCTCAGTCTGCGTCTATTGGAGAAACCTGATCCACTTCATACAAATTACCACAAGAGTTGCATAAGAAAGACTTCATTTTTGAATTGTTAGTGTCACTAGGAAATAAGCGATCTTCCCTTATAAGTCCAGGTCTTTTAGCAGAGTTCTTGTTTTTCTCCCATCCAAAGCACTTTGACATTTCTTCATGGTGTGACCTAAATTTTTGGAGGATTGTAATCCAAATGAGAAGGGACGAACCGCAAGCCTCGTGAAAACGATCGAATTGCCCTGCTGCTAGGGCTCGGTCTGCAGGGAAGCTCTCTTGTTAAACTGCCACTTCCAATCAGTGGCCCGGCCACAACACATATCAAGGGGCTGGGGTGGGGTTTTAATGGGGGTGGATGAGAGAATACGAGACCTTTCTCCCTCAGCCTGTATGAGCTGAAGGTCCTCTGTGGAGTCTGTGGATACTATCAGCTCGCACCATGCCTATTTAGTGGCATGAACTCACAATGGGGTCTCATGGACCAGGAGCAGCAAGAGAACGCTAATCTGAAGCACTGCAGCTGAACTGTGTTGTAGCCAACCTTAGTACAAAACTATCTCTGTTAGCAGTTTTTTCAGGCTTGATCCTAATCTTAAGCAGCTGGAGTTTTCTGACAACACATTTACTATTAGTGGGAATGCAGAGTAGGTGAAGCTAATTAAACAGTTGGAATGAACAGGATTATTATCAGCCAACAAAACTGGTTAGTTTTCACATGGATGTTAATTTTTTTGTTTTGACAGGATGGCTAACAAGAGAGTCTCTGCTCACTATGGATCTCGATTAGTCTCTCTTAGAGACTCATTCATCGTGGTAAAATGGTTATCCCTCCATTTCAAAATAATCAGCCTGCCGTTTTTAATGTGCTCACTCATGGGTGGCCATCCGTGCCCACCCAAACAGTCCATTGGAAGGTCTGGGGAGGTAATTTACTCTAATAACATACCCCACGTAGTCTGAACACAGTTATTAAATACCACTGCTATTTTGGGCATGGGCTTTTTGTGCCAGCCAACAGCCTTCTGCCAGACTGACATCCCACAGCTGAGTAATTCAAGAAGAAGAGCAAAGTTGCTGAGCATCAGTTGTGACAGAGCATATTATTTCTACAGCGTATGAGTGAAACAACATGGCTGCCTTCACTGCCATTGTTGACAGCAATTACATCGTCTAGCCATTGCCAGGGAGATTATTACTATTATTATTATTATTATTATCCTCTTTATTATTATTATTATTAATAATAATAAATACAAATAAACTAATGGACATAGATGGAGATTGGAAAGGACGGCCTTGGACCCTACCAGCATGATCTCTGTCTTGTCATGGTTTGAGAAAGTTTGATGTCATGCAGCATTAAATATCCTGTTAGCAGTTCATTTAAGCTGAAGGAGGAAGCGAATCAGTAGGCAAAGTAGGGTAGTTTTCTTTTTCTTTCAGATTGAAGGCTTAGCCTCCGGGCTCAGGAGAACAGAGGCAAGTTTACTATAGGGAAGAGCACTTTATCCCTGGTGCTTAGCATCACTCAAGTCTCTTGACATTGAGGTTGACACAGTGGCTATGCTGTGGCTTTGGCTCCCGTGATTTCAAAGGATACTGTCAAACTCGCTTCCCTCGTTGCCGTTGCCAAATTGCCTGCAGGTCAGGAGATAATACTGTTTTCTTAAAGATTAGCTAAAGCCTTTTTCACATTAAAGGTGAGACTCGATCCGCTGCTGTATTGCTCTTAACAATCAGCGACCGTTTCAGTCCACATCTGCCTTCCTAAAAGCTGATGATGCTGATATCTGTCCATTTATATTTATTAAATTAAAAACGCCCCCAATTCTACAGGCGCACGGCACCCTTTTCCTGGTAATACGGTGTTTCAGGGCCCGTATTTGCATATTGGAACCTGATAGTTTTTTTTTTTAAAGAGCCTAGCCTGCACACTCAAATTAATTCCTTTGAAAGGATTTAATCATAAAAGACATAAAAGTTTTATAAAGTTTACGGTGACTTTAATTCAGATTTTGTTCATGCAAATTCCTATGAATCACTGAAGAGTCTTACTCCTCACACAAAAGGAGCTCAGTGGAATCTAAGCAACTGTATGGAATGGGCATTTATGAACTATGCAGTGCTATAAAGGTCCCTGTGTTATAAGGTAAAGTAGTGTGCTTTGCCAAGGGACAAAGACATATGCTGGCCTAAATGAGACATATCACACTGTTTACAGCTTTTCATGGATGGATGTTAATGTGAAGTTAACCCGCCTTCCACCTAAGCCAAACCCAGCTGCAATATGCTAGGGCTGTGCTAATCCAATGACACATTAAGTAAACACATTTCTGTCTGTTTGCCCAAATAAGAAAACATACAGTGATGGATCTCAGCAGCAAGCGAGACCAGAGAGAGGTGACGTTTAGCAGGCAGCTGCTCCGAGGGCCCGCCACCCCTGACTAACACAGGCATGGCCAGAATCTGGATGCCCTTCGTGAAATCAAGCATGAAAGGCAGAAAAAGCTCTTTATGATCAATTACATGGATAATATGTGTCTGTCGCTAACCCTTATTACTGTTATGAGTTTGCAACCCATGGCTAAGCAGCTGGAAAAAACCCCATCCCGACGTCATGTTGCACGCCTATCGGAATGGGGTTAACAATTCGATTAAAAATAGCTTGTTATTTATAGTGCCTGGTTCCTTCTTTGTTTTTTCATTTAAAAAAAGATGAAGTGTGAGGGCACCCGGAGCCACGCTGCAGTGCAGTGACGATAGCGTCGACGTTCGAGAGTCGTATCCAAGTTTCGTTCTCTTGCCAGAAAAGCAAATATATTGGCTAACGTGGAGAGGTCTGTATTTAACTCCAATGACGGGGCTCCAGTGAGTCTTAATGCTCTAATTACTGTCAGCACTGTGTGTGTATATGTCTGCGTGTGTGCTTAGCAGAGGACAAGGGTAAGACGGAGAAAGCGCGAGGGGCAGGCCAAAGAGTAGCACGAGGCTATGAGAAGCGTACGGGTGTTAATAACCAGCTGACAGGTGCTGGAGCTGGAGTCGCGCCACTCTGCACGTGCTCAGAGCTTTTTAATAATTAGAGAGAGCAGAGGCCTAATAAGAACCAGCTGTTTCAGCGCTGAGGCCACTGGTGCCCTTGCAAAAACTCTCTGCACTGGGGCTTTGTTCGAGCCTGTAGAGACTAGGTCTTTGTTTGGGTACATTAGGCTCATGGTAAATGCTAGAATATCAAGGGCCCCGCTGTTACCACAGGCACACTTGTAAGGGCTGAGCCACGCAAAGTTTCCTCTATGACCGGCAATATTGAGAGAAAAAAGAAATACATTCATGAATACTGGACGCGTACCACTGGTTATAGGTAAAGATTCAATATAAGATGTTATATGTTCGAGAACGTTATATGTTTCAGATAGTCAGCTGCAATTCACAATTCAACGCCTCGTTTGATGAAATCGACAGCCTCCAGCACAATGCGTTACTCATGGCGTGATTCAGAGCTCGGCATAACATTACAAACTGCACAGTGTTTCTCTTACATAAGTTTAGCATCCAAACAAACAGGCAATCAACAACCAATCAGTGGAATGACTAACCCAGTTGTGAGGCTTAAACACGGTGTGTAAAAGTTCTGCTGTTGCTTCAGGTCACTACTAAGGTTCAATTACCGGGATAGCAGGATTAACTGGCTATGCAATAGCAGATAATCAAGACGAGTTTTTTATGCGGTAAATTACACAGGAAGACTCATTAAAATGTCATCGCAAAGCAGTTTTTCTCATTGTCGTGGGTTATGTAAGACACTCTCAAATCAGTGCCATATTAGCAACATGAACATCCCATTTTTGCTGATTCCCAACCTCACACTTCACATCAGCCCCCGTCCACCTCCTATAGCGTTAAATCGAAACATTGTCAGTCGTTTTTTTGCGCCGTCGTGCGTCTCAGATTACACTCTCCATTGGCAGCCTGCTCTGAGCAGCAAGGCAAATAGCCCTTATTAACAGTAGACTGTTTACCTAATGAATCACCTCAGCTCTCTGCGCAAATCGTCGAGCCGCAAAGGTTTCTTGGCCTTCTCCCCTGTCCTGGAACGATCGCCCACGGGGTCGGTAGAGCTGGAGAAGGGGGCGGGAAGGTTTGTCTTAAAGAGCTAACAGGGCCATGGCTTTGTCAAACAAGCGCAGCTGTGAAATCAGTCATTTCGGGAGGTGTGCTTCGCTGCCAAGGCGCATTAGCATCATGCTGTGCGAGTGTAATGACCTGTGCACCTCGCACAAGAAGGATCTCGCTCTTAATGCTTAAACACGCTGTCCACTTGAGAATTATTAGATCATTCCATACCTTATAATTCAACCTAATCGCCAGCGAAATTGGATCTAATGTGACAGAATATCATCTATTCTTTCTTTTTTTTCATTCCTTCACCCCTCTCTTTCCTTCTTTTAATTCTCCTTCTGTCCTTCCTCATTCTCCCCGTTCTCTCTCTCTCTCTCTCTCTCTCTCTCTCTCTCTCTCTCAGTCCTTTGCCTGTGTCCTCTCTGTGTGATTATGTCCTGGACATGTCTAAGCCTGTGAGGTGCAGTGTTTGATGTCAGTTCATTTTCTCCTGCTGCTGACAGACCAATGGTCGCGGGAACTTTCGGTTCCCAAGGTAGTCCCTCTGTAATTGTGGAACCACAATCCCTCTCCAGTGGATTACAGGATTTCTGGCAATTTTACCTCCCCGAGATGATGTTGCTCTGTGGGAAAAAAAAAAAAGGTAGTCCTCCGGGATGCAGGCGGAGAAGGCCAAGCTTCTTACTGCGATCCATATTTTGTTTCCTCAAGCACAGAAAAGAGGACTGTTTGAAAATTTGTTTGCAAGCAGATATTATGAAACTGACCTTCACCCCACTCATTTTCCTGTTATGATACCCAAGTATTTCAGTGGACTTGCACCAATAGACCGATAAGATTATTGTGAAATATTTTAAACAACCCATAAAGAAGATCCCATCTCCCAACAGAACATCAATAATGTATTTCCATCAGAATGGTGCAATATTGCGATGTGATGTGTGCGAGAATGCATCTATTCTTCAGTGGCGTGGAGAATTGCATTAGGACTTTCTCTTGTGAAACTCGTGGATGTGTATGAGAAATGATGCTAAATTAGCATGTAGCGGCCATTCGTCTTTGGCCATGCTTTTTTGTCAGTTGAATACGACCCCCCGGGAACTGTATCAACAGAGCACCTTCAGTTACTGTGGTGAACATTTAGTCCGGCTTTAAAAAAACGATGTGCGCAAACGCTACTGCAGAATGGCTTCACCGCTCCCCACCAGAAAGCGAATGCATTTCCCAAAAGCTCCCAGCTTATACTGTCTGACTTCTCAAAGCCCAAGTACTTATTTAAGACCTCATTTTAATAGTTTAAAATTATAATTGTAATTGGTCCCTATGGCACCCAGACTCACACCCCAATTCTTTCGCTCTTTACTGCTTAGCTGCTACATTTCCCAAGAGAGTGAAAAATATCAATTAAAATATTTGAATATATTTAAGTTTAATATATAGTTTCTATTATATTTTAACTATAACCGTAGGCAGGGGTTGAATCGGTTGATCTCGGTCAAGAGCAGGGCTCCAGCACCTTTGGTTTATTTGAATGGCAAGAGGAGCTTGCCATTCAAATAAACGGTAGCTCCAGTACTATAATTTTATGGAAATGTAAATTATTACTAATACATTTGTTTGTGGAAAATTTCATGTGATGTCATAAATTGCACTGACAAACAACCCCTTGATATCTACACGCTTTATTTTTTTTTAAAATATATATATATATACTATATATACTGTATATAATGATTCCTTTTGTCCTGCTGAGTTTTCCTGCTGTTTCATTGTATTTCGACCTGGTACATAAATTAGTTAATGATGCCTCAACCTCTAGATTGTTGCTGTTGTGTTGTTTTTCTGCTATAACGGTATCTGAAGTAATTCCAAAGCATTCTGTTAACTAGCTAGTCTATTTTGCATAGCCTGATGAAATTGCCAGCGCTGAGCTTACTAGCTAAATCAAACATACAAGAAGTCTTGCAATTTGTGCAATTATGAAGATTACTCTTTGGCCAACAGGCTATTACTAAATGCACTCAAAAGACACTTGCAGCCTTGCTAGTTATTTATCTAGCTAGATAACAATGTAATCAGAGACTCAATTTAACAGTTGAGTGAGACATAAATGGTTTTGTATAATTGTAAGGCTTAATGCTTTTATAAATGTAGTGTTGTGAAAAGGAGAAAACTCAGTCATCATTGGTGGCAAAAGGCCTATACTTAGCTCTCTTCACCCCCTTTACCTTTCTTCCTGTCCTGCTGCACTGTGTGGTATATCTTCAACTCCATCGAGGTGTCTGCTGAAACACAACAGGTAAACTGTTCCTGGTCTCCCGTAACAAAATCCTTGTCAGTTTCGCCTCTCACTTATCTCTTAAGTAATGGACTGCTATTTCTCATTTGACATTAAGAGCCGGTATGAATAAAAATGGAGATCGAGAGCCACCCACTCTCCTCTATCTAAACTAGCCTCTTATCTAAACCATAGTGGCATGATTTGATTTTGTGAATGTTGCTTACATTCCAGTCAGCGAGAACCAAACCATTGAGATAAATGATTTGATCTTTTTCAGGGTTTTTTCTCTCTCCCTCCACGCCCTCTAAACTTGAAACCATACTTTGTAACCTCTTGGACCATTAGTGAAAATTTATCACTGCTGAATCCTGCTGTAAGTCACTCAGCAAGCTGTGATTTGCCAAGTCCTAAATTTCCTGACGTGTCAGGGCCTGAAAGAGTGCGGAGGCCTAGTGAAACTTTGGAATGACTCCTCTTTCCCAGAAAAAAAAATCTATGCTAATGTGCTGCATATTATGAGATTTGGGTTGTCGATGTTAGCATGTTAGCATCCACAACAGCATGTGTATGTGCATGTAGAGCTGTTACTTCATGTTAATTTATGCTTAAAGTCATAGAACTGTTTTTTCTACCCAGTCGCATTAATACTGACTCGTTGCTAATAAGGGCCTTTGTTGAGATGACGCCTGTTGCTGAATGCCGACTTGAAGTCACAGATGGTGCCAAGTTGGCATGCCAGGAAACAGGAAATGGATCACTGCTTTGTGTCACCCTAAAGAAACAGTAGATTGGTTCCCAGGGCCAAAATGCCCCTACAAAAGAATGACATCACCACTGAAATGCTGTACTCTTTTTCTTTCTCGCTCACTAATCAGCTGATTAAAAGGACAACTGAAGACTTCAACTACAACTACAGTCTAATAGATGAAACAGTGACTATCTCAGTGTAAAAATGGCTTCATGATATAAATATAAAATAAGTATTTTGTGTATGAACCATTGAATGAATTAAACTGCACATAGTGGCTCTAAAAAGATTAGGGATCACTCATTTAGGGTTTTAGGGTCACTGGAAATTGTGTGTCTATGAATGTGCATCATATTTCTTCCTGATTTGTATCTAGAAAGACATAACTTCCACCATGATGCTTTATTAATGGAGTAATGGAATGTTTCTACTGGCAAAAAATAAATGAATCACTCACTATCTGTTTTGCTTGCCATGCTGAAAAGACTTGCTATTACATGTAGCATATGTACAGTAATGAAACTGATATACTAGTCCTACGGGCTTCAGCCAAAGTCTCTTGACATGTAAATGAGATATTGGCATGTTGCTCAAACACAAAGATGAACAGCAATGACACAAAAAGGGAGGAAGAGTAAAAAAGATGATGAAGTAGACAGCACATCACCGCACAAGTCGTCAGGTATGACCTCTTCCCGCGCAAAAAGGTGACCTGGAAGCAGTGCGAATCCGTTGGAGCAGCGATTTGGGTGATGCGGCTTTCCGCTGACTAATAGGATGGGATTTTCTCTGAGAGGAAAACATCCTGGACCACCACTCTCTCCTCATCCATCATTGTTAGCGAGCGCCTAACAGTGGGAGGCGGATTTGTCGAGTGCTACGTTTCAGCTTGGCACCATCTGGTTTGTTTTTTCTTTTCTTTTTTTTTTTACTCGCAGCATATCATACATGATTCCTCACATTCCTCATCCTGTATTTCGGAGTGTTGCCGTAGGCCTCGTGCGCTCATTGACCTCAGTTCAGTTAACCATATGAAAGACACACTTGTACGTGCATACCAAGTAAACTGGAGAAGTAAACAAAATCAAAATATTCAATGGAAAGAAAATACAAAGTCCCTTAATCCCCACTGAATAAGCTCTTTGTTGATATCAACTTTATGGCACAGAACAAACATTTTCATTCTAAATATGAAAAAGTGCGTGAGAATGTTTTGCATCCATGTTTGATGATTGAATGGTTGAGTTTTGCAATCATTGATCATGTAAACAAAGAAATTAAAGCTTCAAAGCAAGCGTCTTTGGGTTTGTGATTTGTATTGCGACATTTAGACCTCTGTCAGGAAATGAAATGTATGTCTAATTGCATCATGACCCACAGAATCCAGGACAAGTTTGCAGTATATGGAACACTTTGCCAATATCTGCTGTGTATTTTTCCCTCGAAAGTTGTGTCCCTCTGTGTGTTAGTGACCTCACATTCTTGGTTAACTGACCTCTTTCTGAAATATTTTTACCCCTTACAGCTCTCTGCTAAAGCATACATGGCACTACAGGAGTTCCTCAGGGGTCCATTCTTGGTCCACTTTTGTTCTCCCTATATAGTACATTTCTGGTCTCCGACGGACAAAATGCTCCTACAAAAGAATGGCATCACCTCTGAAATGCTCTACACTTTTTTCAGCACTTATTAATCAGCTGATTAAAAGGACAGCTGCAGTCAAAACTACAACTACAGTCTAACACATGGAACAGATGGATATCAGTGATCAGATCTCGTGGCTTCTCCTACCACTGCTATGCAAATTTAATTCTCTTTTTCTCTCAAAAGATACCAGACTGTCCTTCTGACATCTCTAACTAGATGAAGGCCCATCTCCTATAACTCAGCCTTGCCAAAACAGAACTGCAAAGAACTCCCCTATGCTGGACCTCTCAATCACTATCGACACCCTCACAGTCCATAATTTTCATGCATCGGCATGCGTCTGTGCCTGTTGTCCATCAACACATTGTTCTCATTGAAATCCCCTGGCAAGAAATGCATTTCTGATGGATCCTAAAATGTCCTTGTGGAAGCAGCCTGAAGGTTTCAGATAACAATGAGATCGACTTTTCGTTTGCTTAATTTTTGTTGTCTTTGTCAGTGTAATTAGTTATGTCTTGTAGAGCTTGAGATTCATAGTTAGAGTATATAGTGTGTGACAGGTCTTGGTGGAAGTGTAGCCATTTGTCTCGGTTGTGTAGCTGTAGGAGTTTGTCTTTGTAAAAGTCCAGCATTGAGCATGACATCATTCTGCATCAAGGGATGAAGGGTGGCTTCCATCTGTTTGCTGTGAAATCATAAATCACCTGCAGTGTTGCCTCCCCAGAGCAACGCTTCCTTTTGAGTTTTCAATAATACGAAGTGTTCTGCATGGCCTCGGGTAAACAGTGCTTTAATCTCGGCCTTCACGCGTTTAGCACTTTAACCTTTTTTTGTTTCCGCTCGCCTACGAATGTGCAATTACACAAGGACGTAAACAATCAAACTGCACCGTGCTAAAGGAGGAAGAGGAAATTGCTCCATGTGTGAGATCCCTTGGTGTGCTAAACACATTGGAGAGCAAAATAAAATGGCAATAACAACGAAATGTGAACTCACCAAAGGGCTGTATACAATATTTAAGATGACGGACGAGCATCTCAGCTTTGTCAGATTTGAGGACTTTAATGTTATCTATGTGGCCTTGAAAAGAACAGGTTCTCATTCACACTTCTCACGTCGTGAAGACCGGCTAAGTGCACTCAGGAGTCTGAATGGTTGAGAGGGTGCACCATGTTTTTCGCATGAGCCATGTTGGAACATAAGTTTTTTTTAAAGGTGCTCAGAATGATTTGCATTGTTGCCGCTTGAACAAGTTCAAGTCAGAGCTGACACTAATTGAAGCCATAAGCCCACTGTGTTTCATCCTCGAATGTTGCTTTCGTGGTGTTCCAGCAAACTTTACAGCTTGACAGCTGGAACCTATTTTTTTCCTCAGGGTTTCCATGTAAAAATCAGCACAGAGGGGGGAGAAGAAGAAGAGCAACAGCACTTATCCAAATCGTTATCCAAGCATTATCCAAATCCTCCCCGACACATCACGGCTCAGGTTTTCCTTTCTGTGATGAATGGAGTTATGAGGAGTAAACATGGTACTTGTAGACTAAATGGAGAGGGGGCTTTGTTTTTCAGGGCTGGAGAAGTGATGGGCGAGCGCCTGTTTGTTAGTGCTGTGTCTGGTGCAGGAGGTGTGGACTAAAATCCAGGTTAGAGACTGCATGTGAAGGAACAGACTAAAGAATCTTTCACTTGCCATCTGTCTGTCACACACTGACTCGCATCTGTTCATATGGCTGGCCATTTCATTTGCACAACTTATGAACAGGAAGTGATGTGGTTGAGCCACATCACCATTTATTTCCACAGTTACTACAGTTTATTATAGAGTACTCAAGTCCCATTACAGGGACCTAAAATTACATAAATATGTATATTAACATAGGTATTACATGATATAGAAGATACACCTCTCGTCTGTCATAGAACGTGAACATTATGCATAGCATTTTCCGCTTGCTAGCTAGTTGACATGGCTAATGTTATCAGTTGGGGTTATTATAGACACAACCACAACCTTGTGTCTTGTAAGCTGAAATATCCAAATTTTTACAGGGCACAAAGTAAGCAGGGTATTCTATAGCCTTTTTTTTTTTTTTTTTTGACAATCTGGAGGGAAACAAATACTTTTTCAATATGCAGCCAGAGATGCCTCACCTCGGCTGAGTCGCTGGTTTGCTCCATGAATTCATCCGTACCAGCAATCAACATTAATGTGACAGACAACGTTTGATTGATGAAACAGCGGAGTCATGTAGGATGTGAGCTCATTTTGACTTTACAGAGAAGTGAGGTTGTAATTTGAGGAGTTGAGGAGTAATGGTGAACTGAATAAACGTAAGAATCTCCGAGTGAATTTTTATTTTTTTTTAAAGAGAAAAATTGTAGCCGGAAGAATGTAGTGATATGTAAGTACATTTTTGTCTTTACAAATTTACCTGAGTAAAAGTAAATAGTAGCTCCCATTAAAAGAACCAAACTGCATGTTATAACATTTGAAATGTGATTCCTTTTGTCATATACATTAACCACGCTATTTATTGGTCACAGCTTATCAGATGCTTTCAAACCAAGCATACAATTTCATCGAGTCTATAAGACAGCTTGTTTATGTGTTGTATTGCTTTTAATTCGAAAGAATGTACAGAATTCACATTGTTACCAGTTGTTTTCTGATTGCTCCATTAATACTGGATCAGCTACTCACATTCCTTATATTTATGAGGAAAAAGGTAGCGGTGCTTTATTGTAACTTATTATAAAATGTATAACATGACTGAGATCCATATATACAAAAGAAAAAAGCGATCATTCCAGCGTATGTGTGTGTGGGATTGTTGAATATCCGAGCAGTGGGGGAGGTCTCAGCCCATGCCGCGGGCCCTGTAAAGAATGACTGTAGGCCTCGTTTATTATGGGAAACAAGGCTTTCCTAGCCATAACTCTTCCCTATTGGTCCATAGACCTGGCTTCCCTTTTACAGCCCTCAGCACCATTGTCTGAAAGGTCAGAGAAACCTGTTACCATGAGTAAAAAGCCCCAAATCCCTTTTTTATAGGACCTTACGCATTGCTTAAGCTTGATGGACTCGTAGCCCGTAGCAACTCTGTCCCATTGATCACTATATTGGAAATGCACAGCGAGGCATTGCTCTGTCGGAGTGTGGACTTTGGTGGAAGCTTGTTAATGAGCAGATCAGTGTTTTTGCTACAGTAAATCAGCCGTCTGCATTCCATTCTGCGATTCCCATGTCAAACGGCGGCACTGACAGATTTGTTCTTTACACATATCCTTGACTAAAATAATATCAAGATGTGAGGGGTATTTGTGTTTTTTGGGGGAAAAAAAATATTTTTTAGCTCTTGGCTAAATGAAAACTCCACGGGTGCCTGTCCTGACAAGCTCACAACTACTGATACAATTTTTGGAATTCAGTTGCTGGACACTTATCTCGAGCTGTTGAGAGTCTTTATGGCTTTCCTCCAACTCTCATACTCTGTCTCAAGGCCATCAGTTCGGCGTGAATAACAAAGCACCACAGTTTCACTTGAAGAAGAAATACACTTGTGTTAAAAAAAAAAAATGTATGATGTAAATGTATGATGCCTACAATTTATATATATATATATACAGTATAATTCATTAGTTTAATTCATTATATAATCTCTAATAAGTGCACAATTTACAGGAACAGTTCAATTCAATTAGCTTGTAGCATTCTCAAAGATCAAAACTATGGCAATTTACCCTCCAAGATCCAGTTGATCCATTTCACAATACTGTTTTAAAATGTATATTTAAGCACTTGCACAAAACCCTCACCCCCCCAAAAAAACGGTTATTATGGCAAACTTTCTAATCTTTAAATTGCTGTTTTATACTTATCACGTACACATAGACCTTGAATAAATACAGGGAAGTCAAAGTTCTCTCTTGTTCCATCCTCGATACATGCTACTTTATCATACTTACAAATTTTTTATGTTAATGAGAGGTGATTAAATTATTGGCTTAGTAGATCGGAAAATAGCATAATGACTCTGCTTGCTGAAACACACAAAATGACACACGCACACACACACACACACACAAACACACACCCCAAGATAGCTGCAACACACCCAGCTGTCCAATTTGCTTTAAAGATCATTGCAAGAGCTATCAAAGTTACTGGGGTTTGCAGTTAAGGAAAAATGTCCTGAAAACAAAGTTCATGTGCTTGTGCCAAATCAATTAGCGTGTTTATCCATATTCAACCGACAAATGAAGGGATGTTCCAGGTTTGGAATACAATCATATCACACCAATCAACAACACCCCATGCAAAAAACAAAGACATTTCTGACCTGAATTTTCCAAGACACTTGTCCAGATTAAGGAGGAGATTTAGAATGAGAGATGCAAGCCTGCACAAATAATTGTTTTTGATATTCAACAAACAAATGACACAAACTAGCCGTGGTTCATATAGGAACCAATGGAGTGTCAAACAGCAAATTTGCATGACTGATTATGTGTTTGAAATACTGGATATACAAAGTGGAAGGGTATTGAATGCATCAAACAGCTGTGTATTTGGTTTGAACGTAATGAATTATGACATAA
>JAOUQW010000001.1:10354824-10367067 GCA_028565825.1 Olivaichthys viedmensis
TCCACTCAACTCACCGTACTACTTTCAGTCATCTTTCTCTTTTTCACACACACACACACACACACACACACACACACACAAAGGCAACCAACCAAAAGCTTTTGATGTTATCAGTTTCTTTAGAATTTCCTGCTGCACCCTTCCAGTGCTGCAGCATTCGGCATGCAAATTTATTTTAACTTTAACAATTTTTTTAATTTTAAAAACTAAATTTAACCTAATATACAGTTATCGTATAGCATTTTCCAGGCTTAACACCACATGCAGGCCATTGTTACTTCTCCATAAGAAACAACAATGATTCCCACTGTTGTCATTGTTGGAAATTAAGTTACAGGTCCAACAAAAGTGTAAAGCATTTCAGATTAAACCCCCCTGTAAACATATTTATTATTAGCTATAGCTTCTGTAATTAACTTACTATCGACTGCAACAGAAAGAATTGCGTTGGTCTGTTCCAACGTAGTTTCTTCTTCGGCTTCTTCGGTGGGCGGGACTATATTGGGAGTAGGTGACGTCAGGTAACCCCATATAAAACCAGAATTAGCAATATGCTTACGTCAGTTACCTGCTTTACCCCACACAGAAACTGAAGTAACTTCTTTCTCGCTCACTCACCCTCTTTTTCCAACCTGGTCTCATGAAAACTATTTGAGTTGTGCGAATAGTGTGAGACCATGTTGTCCAAATGGCATCTAACAAGCATTTTAAGCATTCTATATACAGCATGTTAAGCACAGTAGTTTACATGTGGTCATGGTGAGTAGTTATATCTCTCGATTTTTCAAAAGCTGTGAAAGGTACGGAAATTAGCAGAGGGTTTGGACAGTAAAGCTCCTTATTAGAGATTAGAGGTGCTAACAGTGCCACTTCTGCACCGTTGCAATAGATCCTATGCTAATCAGTGTAGCTTTTTAAACTAGCTGAAGGTGGGGAAGCAGCAAATTGCAATCTTACCTCACTGTGCCACTTTTCACGAGTGCTGTGCCACTAAAAATATGTACAAAATGCACAACACACATACAGTGACTTGTGTAAAAGCTGAAGCATTGTAGAAGCGTTATTTGCTTTTCTATAACTTAAACTAAGCACTGCTGACAAATTGTTTACATTTCCAGGGAGACGCCATTGCAAATCATCATGCGATCTGAAACGCCCAGTCAGCTCTGCTCAGGCGGAAAATTGTAGTGTTTAGCTAAAATTAAATTGTAGTTAATGATATACAGTATATAATTTTTTGGCTCTACCATTGTTAATGCTTATTAAGTAACAGATCTTTAGTATCACAAAGAACATTTGAAACCATGTTGAGACTTTAAGTAGTTCAATAAGCAACTCAAGTTGATGAAAACTTCTGCCAAGTCCTGACCTAAATATTGATCTTTTTCGGTCAGTAGCCCTTCCAGGGCAACAGGTGTCTGTGTGCCCACAATGCAGCTCCATTCTTGCTGCATCTTGATGTTGACGTTGTGAGTAATGTCCTGGCCCAGAATGGAGCGGGAGGAAATGACAGGGCAGGCAGCTGCGAGAGCCAAGCTGTGAAGACAAACTCCCATCGCCCAGATATAAGACCCGACCCAGTGACCCATGCTTCCCACGTCCCTGAGGCTTCCCAGGCTAGGGTGGGCATCGGACCAGCCCTGCTACGTATTCCACTGTAAAAACAAACCAGATATCTCTTCCTCTTTCAGACACCAGTGGCTTCATCGTCTTTTTTTGCCATATGACCATGATTTTCTATCTCCCAGATGAGGACAGGATGGTATGATTTAAGTAGATCTTCTGTTGAATGACAAAACAGGGCTTTGAAAAAGTGTGTCATCTCAGTTTAATCGTTTTCCGATCACTTTCGCCGGCTGACCGCATTTCCTAGCGTCTACAACACACGCAGGCCATTGTTACTCCTCCAATGGAAACAACAGTGATTCACACTGTTATCATTACATGTTGAATGCTACTTCCCCTCAGCCGAGGGTGGCGGACTTTTCTAATTCAGGATAGAGTCAACACTTGGCAAATTCTCATGACTCCAGGCTTGACCCGGCCGGACAGGGAAGGTGTCTCTTCTGAGGATCCTGTCTTGGGCGTGGAGGGGCTTGACCACGTCACACTTTAGAAACAGAGCCATTGCTGACATCCTCAAAGCCATGCAGGGCGGCTCGGTCTTCCTGGGAACATGGCTGGTTGGTGCTTACTAATGTCCACTGTCCTGCCCACGTCACCCTGGCACTGCTGTGGTAACTGTGAAAAAATATATTGACACATAAGGGAAAGTACACGTTGTCACGGTGTGGCGGCGCGGGGGTGCGGACACAAACACGAAGCCGCTTTGAACATCAAACATATTTTATTTAGATAAACAAAGACCGGGCTTACACATACAAACACAAGCCGCGACAGGTGTGCTGACACACAAACATTGGAAGACAATACAGGACGGAAACAAGCAGGTATTTAAACACTTAGAAATCAAGAGACGAACAAGGAACAGCTGGGGACATTAACCAGCACTCACGTGACAAAGACAAGGAAACAAAAACACAAGCGCGTGGCGGCCGTTGCCATGGCAACCGCCACGCTATATCCCGCGCTCAGCCGTGCGCGTGACACACGTCATATTTCATTTGTGAGATCTTGGAAGATTTGGCGCAACTGTTCTTAATTAAGTTAATTTTTTTAATTTAACCAAATTTAGGATTAATACCTCCTATGTGTGGATGGAAGGCGTTCCACTCTTCCAATGCTACCAATCTTTTCGCCTCCTTCGGGTCATAAGTTTCAGATTTTAGTATCTGACCAAATGGACATGCAAGAACAATACAAGCCTAGCATATGTGCTGTTGATGTCATTCAGAAAGGCTGAACACGATGAGGCGAGATGATTCAGTGGTGCATAAGTGTAATCACGAGCTGCTAACCCAAATTCAACCTTTTCCAAACACTCCTGGCACCTGCAGGACTTCAGTTCAGGAGTCTGTGTCTTGTGGGAGTCATGAGCTGCAGATATAAAGAATTGCAGCTCTGCGGAAGCAATAAACTACACTGATCAGCCGCCAGCGGGACTGTGGTGGAACAACCTGTCCAGATTACAGTTTTATATTCACGTTTTACAGTTGCATTCCTTTAAAGTTGGTGTTTTTGTAAAAGCCATTGCTATTTTAGAAAATTCATAACGCTTTGCCATGCTAATCTAGGACTAGGATGGCAGCTTCCTAGGTATGCAGCATTTTTAGGCAGCATTTGACTGAGGTGTCTTATTCTGGCCAAATTTGAAGGAATCTCATGTCTCCTTCGCACGCAATCCCACAATTCTGTTCACCAGACCAGGCTTCTATGAAAGTTTCCACAAACATGGCGGAGCAAACTGTCTCTCCGATGGAGAAATACATCTACAAATGTCAGTGAATTACTTGTTAAGTAGATAGCTAACATTTATTTACCATTTGTTTTCCTTAACAGATATAAAGTCATTTGTGTTCGTAGATTATCAGAAGTCTTTACGTAGTTAAAATTAACTAGCTAACTTAACACGACCTCACAGTTTATGTAGCTAGCTTAGTTAGCTTTAGTTAGCCAGCTAGCTGTTAGCTGAACTACCTTCGAAGGAAACGGCTACTAAGACAGCTGTCTTAAGAACGCACCTGTAGACTGTAAAGATACTGGATTGCGTGACACAGTTCAGTTGAGTGATTGTCCTTCATTCCATCCAATATAGAATTTTTAATGAATTTCCATCACTCAGCGTGAGCAACATTAAAATTTAACGCTTGTCTTGAACCTGGCTTGCATCTACAGCAATGTGCTGGCTGTGCATTTCATGTGGCGCACATGACAGTTCAAAAAATGGCACCGCCGAACTCAAACTAACCATGAGCTGACCAATTGTCCGGCACTCTCAGGAAGTCCAAATAGTTTTAAAAAAAACAACACACTGACATTGCAAGCAGAGCGGGTATGGATGGCAGAATCTTGGGTATGGTTCCAGAGTGTGAATATTTAGGTTGGCATATATAAGCCCCCAAAACACAACCAGCATGGGCGGCAGGCTTGAGCCAATTCAACCTCAGATCAAAACAGTGAGACTGTCGAGGCCTGCACTTTTTAATACTTATATAGTGAGCTGCAGAGCATGACCAGTGAGGGCCACAAATCAGCCGGTGAAACCATTGTGCTTGACATTAACCCTTTCTCAGGCTTACTCGGTCTAAAGAGGAAGATTCAATACCTAAGGCTTTGGCTTTGGATGCAGGTGCTATTATTTGGATGGACTGTTTAGCCTTGATTAAAAAAGTACTCAAAATATAGCACATGCTACATAGAAGGTTCTTAATCTATTCCAAAATTAGGGTTAGGCTTAGTCTGCAACAAAGTATTAATTAATTGTCTGAATACTTTTTTCCCTATCAATTTAGTTTTTTATACATATCTTTGTTTATGCTTATGAATATATACTTTTTTGTTCATATTTATAAGTACAAAGTCAAAAGGCATTATGTGTGTAAATTTAAAGTGGATATATGAACTGGGAAAGTGGTGGAATACTTGTTTCCTTTCACTGTATATGTCACAGAAACAAATGTTATCACTTGTCATTAAGTAATCTTGCACTAAAACACCTGCACCTGAACAAACTAATGCCTGCCCTTTCACACACTGTCATTATTTCTATGTAATAAAAGTTATTTGGCCATAGTTATTAATTGCTTTCTATTTTGGCTTTACTGCTGCAGTGGCAGTTGTAAGGCTACAGGAATGGCTGTGTGGTTGCAGAGTTGCAGAGGCATCAGGGAGTTGCTTTCCAGCGAGCAGCATGAAGTGGCTTCTTTGCAGTGACAGTCAGGAAGGCTACGTGTAGACCTATTTGAGCCACAGCCTTGTTACTCGAGACCAGCAAAGCTGTGTAAACACTACAGAAATGAAAAGTTGCACGATGCCCGTTTGGAACTTATTAGCTTCCCTTCATAACCTATGTTTAAATTATTACAGCCAAACCCAGAAATTTGGCTCGGGCATGCTCCTGTATCCAAGGCCAGTTAACCTCTGGATTCAGCGTCAGCGAACAAATCATCAGGTTTTGGAGAGTGGTGCAGTTCCTTATGGAAAATATGTAAATGTATTATTCATCTGTCTAATGTAGAGTCGAATCTAAAATGCCCATATGAGACAAAGTGAAGGACAAAAATAATTTCAGCACTATGTCTTATAATCCCATAATAATATATATTATTGTACAACGTTAAAGGAATACTCCAGTTTTTCATTAATTTCTATTGACTGCATCTGTAGTGTATGTAAGATTACCACAAAGTGTCATTTGACACATTTCGGATGATTCATATTTAATACAAAAAAAAACAACATGAATAAACAGAGGGCTTTTTGTAGCTGTGCTGTGTTCATTATTTAAATGACAAAATATTGCCCATGTAAATCTTTTGAAAATCTGAATATGTCAAATACTCAGATAACCAAAACATACATGTAAACTATGATTTACTCAGTTAATTTAAAGGAAATAGTTCATTAAAGGCAGCCTCCATGATATCCAATGTGAAATAAAGCAGGCACCAGAGGAAAACAGACTTTTAATTAAATTATACAGGTCTAGCGGTTTGGCGAGCATGTAACTTTGGGTTATTAGTTCCCATTTGACCAAGTTTTAGGTTTCCTGAGCTCGCTCCATTTTTGCAAGTGCAGTTTATTTTGTCATTTTATTATTTAATTTGATGGTTTGTTTGGTTTGATTCCAAATTGAGCATAAACAGACGTTCAGTTCAGGCCGAAAATCTGAAGTCAAAACACAATTTGTCACAGTTCAGATTTGACATTTTTTCTGCAATGGTATATGCTGGGGCAGTGGTTAAGTGGCGCATTAACCACAAGATTTCACACACACACACACACACACACACACACACACACACACACACACCTGCAGAATGTAATATCCCATTGTGGTGTTCAAAAGTAATCTCAGGTCACAGATTCAGCATGTGAAGTGTCCATGTATTTATTCCCATTGATTACCATTTAAAATGAGTGACTGCAGATTGGTTGAGATTGAATTATTATTATTTATTTATTTTAAGAGAGTCTGATTGGGGATGTGTGTGTTGGTTCATCACCACTTAACACAACAGTTGTAGGTGAAGTTGGCTGTTGAGGGCAGTTCAAAAGTTTGTGCGGCACTTTCCGTGCGACTCGTTTCTTTTCCTTCACTGCTGTTAATGACACAACACCCATCCTCTGTGATTGCACTCGAATAAAGTGGGTCCTAAGTTATAATTAAAGGATGTGAGACATGACATAAAATGGGGATTTAGAGCTATTTGTAGAACTCTTACTTTACCAAACCTCTTTTTGACAGGTTCAACTAATCACCCTGCAGGGACAAATGTTGGAGGACCAAACTAAACTTATTCTTCATTTTGCCATCCAACGTGTTGAGTATTATGAGGCTGCTTTGGTCCATCATCATAAAAAGGAACAAAAAAGGTATAAAACCTTTTAAATATCTAAATAATGAGAAATGCAATGCTAGGTATGGATGTACTGTGCTATACTATGAAGCCAATGCAATACTTTGATACATATTGCAGGAAAAAGACTTGAAAGAGAAATTCTGCTCTGGGCAAGACCAAAGCTCTCACAGTCAGTGTATAGTAATAATAATATGTTTTATTTGTATAGCACCTTTTCTCACACCCAAGGACGCTTTACAATCACATACAATAGCACAAACCCACACACAAAAAGTCAACAGAGTCCTCCAAAAGCTGTAGCTATGCTCTACTTTTGCTGGTCACGATTCTTTTGATAGCCGATGCTGCCATGCCACCCACAATCCACACACTCGCACTGCCACCAAGCATCAAATACTAAGATGTTTTTACATCTCCTTTAAAAAGAACCCTACAATGAAGCTTTTTGACAGGAACAAATTGAGGTTGCCTTGGTCCTGGAGACTTCAGTTTATTTGCTAAATTGGACCAGGCTGCCAAAATGACTTGGCCTCGGCTCAAGGATTCATAAATTGTCTGCCGTTTGGGCAGGAAAACAAAACTCCCTGATTTATGCGGTGGGTAAAACCGTTGAAGTTTGCAGGTTCGCCTCTGTCATTCCTGTAAACTTTTTAATAAAAATCTATCACAATCTGTGGCAAAGACCTCCAAGCTTGATTCTGAGAGCAGCTGGTGAAGTGGTAAATTCACTGAAAAAGGAAAACATTTAGCGCTTTTCTTGGTCGAGACTCATATGAAGGATATAGAGGTCACTCATTGCTTGCTTGTTATTAGTCCTCATAGGTTGAAAATGCTCGGGACAGAAGTGTCCAACTTGTGTGATTTTGGCCTAGTCCACACTAACACGGGTAAACTTGAAAACACAGTTGAAACAGGAAAACGATAAAAACGGCATGCTGGACATGGGTATCTGACTCATGACCATGCGTCATTTCAACGCTGTCGACCGCTCTGACATCCACTGGACTGCGACAATGAACATAAATCACGCTTTCTTGCACGCCATAGCGTTGCTTGTACACTATACAAAGCAGTCATACATGACATGAAAATACCTAATACAGAAAACAGCATCGCAATGAGGTTCCGCCATCTTGGAATTGTGGAGATAACATGACAATCATACGTCAGCATTTTCGAAATGCTACATTTTCCCCCTTATCCACACTGCAATGCCAAAACAGCGTTCTCAGATTTATCCACTTTGGAGAGCGGATTCGAAAAGATGCGTTTTCAGTGGTTGAAAATGGCGTTTTAGTGTGGACGGAAAGACAAAACGGATAAGACAAGATGCGTTTTTAAATTTACCCGTGTTAGTGTGGACTAGCCCTCACAAAAATTAACCATGGTTTTACCATAGAAAACCATGATTTCATTACCATGGTTTTACCATAGCAACCATAGTAAAACCATGGTTAATTTTTGTAAGGGAGGCCTTTATCAAGTGTTCCTGATTCTAGTTGCTTTGTGCTGATGAAACTCCACAGCTCCTGCACAGAAACAGTGAGGAATATCTTTGACATAAATGTACAAAGTGTATTTTTTAAGCCGAAAAGGTGCAAAACCTGGATGCAATGTCTTATAGTAGTATGCCTAGGTGACTTTTCATCTTGAAGATGTTTTACCTTTCATCCGAGGGACTTTTTAATAAGTTTTACTGAATGCTGAAAAATTCACTGGAACTGATGAAGCCCTCGAATGAGTTGCATAAAAGGACTTAAAAATAACTTGAAGACATTCAGCATGACATGGTTGACTGAAAACCTTCACAGCCTAGATATAATGACTTTACCTTGAAGCATAGTTCCCTAGTCACAAACGTTTTATTAGTCAGTTAGCGAGTTTCAACTTTCTTACGTTCTTCAGTCTACCCCTCTCACTATTGCGAGTCTCTGTCATATATGAATGGACCTCTGAGTAGGGACAAGAACGTAATCTGGCAATACAGGGCACATAAATCGAACACAGTGGCAATGTATGATAATATTACTAAAATTTAAGTTTGCTCAATGCACTTTGAACAGTACCCAGACTTACATACTGTAGAGTGATAGACAGACAGTGCGTGGGTGCTCTATGGCCATATCAGGACAAACCTCATCTCGTGAAAAAAAATCATGCGAATTAGAATGAGAAAGGGCAATGTAGTTGGATTTCATTCGATTTCTTATAAATAAAGTCGTAAGAAAATGTAAATCCGCTAACCCTGCTCCTAACCCTAATCTTAAAGGCCTGTTCAGCAGTTGTCTTCTTGGCGTTATGAAACAGCCGATCTAACAGTGTTCTGAGACCTCTATACACTAGTGGCTTAAATGTAGCATAGCATCTATATTGCCCACGATGTTGTGGAGACACAATCGCTGTGCAATAACTGACTGTTGTTATAGCCAGTGTATATATAGTGTTTGTGGCACTTTATTTTCAACAATGGCTGTCTTTATCTCTCTGTCTATGTAATGCACGAGCCCTACACCTCAACAGTTGTTGTGCAGTTTGGTTCTGTTGCAGGATAAAGAAGAATGCTAAATACCGGTCCATCAGAAAACAGCTTCGGATTGAAGCACTACACCAATATTCACCTTTTTTGTCTTTTTTAATGGCTTAGTGTTAATTGTTTCAGACTCTCCAGGTGTGTCTGCCTGTATCGGTGCTGATGATTTTAATCTATCTATACAACATGCCATTTTGCAATTGCACTGAAAACATTAACGCTTAAACCAATGCACACTTGAGGGCTCTAGGGCTCACCATAGGTTTGCATTTTGTTGATTTTAAAAACCTCAGGGCTTAGACATGGCCTAAATCGCCAACAGCCCATACGCATGCACATCTTCTTCTTCTACAATGGTCACGTGATCTAAAGAAGGCGGCCACCATTCTTGTTTATTAAAAGCCTACAAAACAATTTGATTCTTCTTGTCATGTGACTGTATGTTATGTAAGAAATGTAAAGACTCAATTTATATGTATTGTTTGTTTGTTTTTGGTTATAAACCTCGCTAAGCGGACCTTTCACCTTCGTAGCAGTTCGTGTGAATGGAGTAGTGCGAATCGTTACGAATTTGCAAGCGTGAGACCGTTTTGAGCAAATCAGTCTATGTCTAGTAATAGGTAGTTAATGATTAGTCTAGATCTGGTCAAAGTTAGTCCATGGCTAGTGCAGGTTAGTCTATGGTTAGTCGAGGCTAGTATATGACCACGCTCTCTGTGGTTCTCTGTCTTTAACAGTCCTTTATGTCATTCATTGAGAACCTGGAGCAAAAAAATTCCCCTGAAGATCGGTTATTGTTGATGGACAGTCCAGTTATTTCAAAAAGGGAGTTGAACAAAAAGGGAGTGATTTTTTTTCAAAATTACATTGTGTAGGTAAAAAATACATAGATGCTGTTTTGTTTGGTTGCCTAAAGTATATACTCATTTCTTTAAAAATGGCAAAATCTCAATGAGCTTTAAGAAAATCTGCTTAAGCAATATTTATATCCCAGACATACCTAACAAAATGATATTTGGCTGTTTTACCCCCGTATTTAATTTTTGAAGAGGACACAGCTATGTGACAAACTTAAGCTGCTTGATGGATGAGTGAAATGGGGGCTCTGGCCAGGACAAACACATTGTGAATAGGTCCTCATTCATTTTGGGGCCTGCGTGGTCAGGTTCGGAGCGGTGTTTTAACAACACCCCTATTGTGCCTTCTCCTTCAATAAATAGAGCCATGCATTCATGGGCGCTATTGATACATCATTTTTCACATATGTCCAGATGTCACAAATGGAGAAAGGGGGGTGGTGGTAAAGCCAGGGGTTTTCTGAAACACCTGGAGAGTATATAATACCCGAGAACGGGACTCTGTAAACTAAGCTGTTGTGTTAGTTAGCGCCGAGTTTACTGTTTAGCCGTTTCACATTTGTGCGTTTGTTTCCTTATAATTCCAGAAGGCTATGGGGGGAAAAAAAGCTAATTATGGAAGAAGATGTCCAAAAGTATGATGTCGTTTTCAGGAATCTTGCCCAACATAACCTTGGGGCGTAATATGTATGTAATATGTAATGTTTAATTTTGGGGTTTTTTTTATACTTTTTTTGCTGATGGACAGTAACATAAGCTTTTGCTCTTAATTCAATCTGTTTATTCTTGCTGTCACCTTGAATCCGAAGGCAGAAATATGCGTTATACTCTACTGAACCCTCATGATATCATTCGTTTGCCAGCTTGGAGCTGTAGCAAGACTTCATATAAATCCACTCACCTTTTTTTTTCTGGGGCTGTCAGTCCATCTGGCGTAGAGTCAGTGAGAGAGCTCTATAACTCAGGACCGCTTACGGCTTCTGGAGAGTATTGGCTTACATCGGAGCAGGTGGATGCTCGCTCAGACAGCCAGAAACGCCGCGCAGTACATTACGCATTTCTCACCACAGGAACTAAAAGGTCAGAGGGCCACAAAAAGCCTCTTTCGTGTCCCAAAATGTAGAACAGCACTGCAGATGACACATGGAATGAAAACTAATCAATAGAATAAGCTCTAGCGGGAGATCTGGTGATGATATTGCAAATGTTTGATTCTTTGGTGCCATTGTGTTGTTTTTTTGCTTGACCTGTCACTTTCAAGCTCGAAGGAAAAAGTTAGCTTCATCGTCTAGCTATGCGTAAAAAGTGCATGTTCAACCACATACACTTTGCTGACTCTCTTTATAACAATAAAAGAACCTGAAATCTTTATTATAATAAGCCACTGTTTAACTGATAGTATGTCCCTAAACCTTGTCAGATGCATGTGCTTTGTCTATTGTCAAGGCCTCCTGGCCCACCCAGAGGGTCTACATTTCACGCTTTAACAGATCCTAGATCATTAGATAGATCAGCCATTAAATGCTCACGACAGCACCGTGCTTACAAGACTGTGGCTGCGCACTCTCTAAATCACTGGGGTTTGTGTTACTGATTGCTCACGGAGGTGAGAATGAAGTAAATTGTGTGTCAGAGCGGAGTGGTGGGGGGGGTCTGTCACCTCATTATGTCACTCATTAAGTCAAAACAGGCTACCGCTTAGACATGCACACACCGCAAGCCTGCATTCATTTAATTTCAGCCCCCCACTGTATTTCTTCTACTCGAAAAAAGCAGCCTCGACCTCGACTTTAAAAAAAAAAAGGTTTGTTAGGGTCAGCCATGAGCCACTCTCGTCTCTTAACCTCCTAAAATATAAAAACTTTGAGTACAACAATTTTCCCTGTCTCGTTCCCTCCCCTCAGTACATCTTGCCCCGCCGTGCCTCCCTCGATCCCTCCCCTCTCATTCTCTTGTTACTGACATCAGGGCATTCCACGGTTGCCTTAATAAACTGCAATCGCAATAAACCAGAACCAATTACACAGCACAGCCAGACGAGCTGACCTCACAAAACAGAAGCGATCCACCTGGAGGCTGATGGCGTTCCTATCCCGGTTCATCACCTCAGCACGGCTAACCAGTCCCGAACCAGAGCAGGGCTCCTCCTAAATGACCAAGTCCGTCCTTGCTGCCGTGCAGTTCAACCCCACTGACTGGCCCTTTTCTCCCACTTTCATAAACAACCCATCAAGTCGTTCACAGACACGACCCCCCCCCCCCCCCCCACCCACCCCAAAAACACACCCACCCCAACCCAAGACAAAAAAAAGACCTTGGTTGAATAAAATTATAAGAATTATTGTTATACGATGCGTGCGAGATATATAGACAA
>JAOUQW010000001.1:10382370-10395927 GCA_028565825.1 Olivaichthys viedmensis
CTATGGAAGCCCGTTTCTGCCAGGTAGAAGAGAAAAAAGACAAAAAAACAAATAACAATTTGTTTCTCTATTTCTGGCAGCAGTATGTTGAAATTTTTTACTTTTTATCTAAAAATATTTTTCTCAAAATTACTTACTTTCTCAAGATTTTGACTTGTCATCTAAAGGTTTTGATTTATTATGTAGAAATATTGACTTTTTATCTCAAAATAATGACATACCTTCTAAAAACTTTGACTTATGATGTCAATTTCGATTTTTTATCTCAAAATAATGACTTATTTTCCGAACATTTTGACATTGTCTCAAAGTTTAGATTTAGGTTGAAATTTTTACTTTCTATCTCAAAACAATTACTTCTTTTCTCAAAACTTTGACTTATGATGTCGAAATGTAGACCTTTTTATCTCAAAAGTATTACTTATTTTCTAAAGTATTTATCTATATGGTGCATCATGATAAACCGTAGTGTCCCCCAAAACATAGGCATTTCCTGAAATAAGTCAAACTTTCGACATATTAAGTCATTAGAAAGTTAGAATATCAATATACTAAGTCAGAATTTGGAGATAATAATTGAGATATTAAGACAAAATCTTGAGAAAATAAGTCTTTGTTTTTAGATAAAAAGTCAAAATTGTGACAATAAGTCCTTTTTAATAATAGGTAAAGGTTTTGAGATAATAAGTCATTATTTTGGGATAAAAAGTAAAAAATGTGAGATGTCAAAATTTCGACATAAGTCAAGACTTGTCAAAGATTCAACATAAAAAATCTAAACTTTGAGATAATAAGTCACAATTTTGATATACTGCTGGCAGAAATAGAGACAAAATGTTTATGCGATTATTTTTTTTTTCTCTTCTAGCTGGCTTCCATAGATTTCACCAACATGGTCTGACACTTACAAATTTGCATGATTCAAGTCTTATGAAAGGCGGGCTTAGAGTTCATACCTTTTCTTATGCCTTTTTTCTGTATGAAATCAAACAAAATACAACCACAACTCGCTTGTTTGTGCGAATTCCTCATGAGATCAGTTATTTGAGCAGTGATGAAACGGGGCAATCATTTTAAAATCTATTTTTGCCTTTTTTGTCTGCTTATCATCAACTAGATCTGTCTCAGAGTAAAAGCGGCTACGGTATGAAGCTCTTCCGACTAAGCCAGTAGCTTCACTGCACTTTCAGTGAAAGAACGGCTGACACAGACTGCTACAGATCATTCTGATGTGCACCTCGAAGGAAAACAAGATGAGCCGAGATAGCATTCCAGCACGTGAGGATCGTTCATTTCCATGAGGGTCATTTCTACATGTGGAGGAGATGAGCTGGGAGTTCATAAAATCTTTTTTAAATCCCATCAAGGCAGTTTATGGAAGATAATAAATACCATATATCTTAAACGCTGTTGCTTTTTCGCCATGATTTGTGCTAGAACACGCACTACCTTCTCCCCCTCCCACGCAACGGCACATATAAAAACACACACGTATACACACACACATACTAACATATACTAGCACATATTAAATGGATGTTGAGGTGTTCCAGAACTGGAGAGACAGTCCTCAGCAATATACAGCTTTAAAAAGCCAATGGGCATTAAGCCATGAGGTTTTATTACTGCTGTGTTAAAGAGACTGACTCCAGATAGCGCATTCCACTTGAGATGAGCTTTTAAGGAGAGGAAGAAGGTAACGTGATGATGTGCCTCAAGCTGATCACTTACAGAGGTCAAACGGAGCAGGATGTGTCGATAATTACTGAAGGTCACACGAGCCTGAATGGAGTTCCTGCATCAATCCTTTTAACATACACATTGGTCACTGCCAGGGGTTAAATTGGAATTTAGAAGGTGGGGGAGCCCCACTTAACAAATGTGCGCCAACAATATGGGAACAGTACTGTTCAAGTAATGTGTTATTATATGGAGTTCCCAACATTAATATAATTGAAATGTGATTAAAACAAGTGTTTCAATATTTTTGTTTCTATACTAAGAGCTTAATTTAACCAAATACAGTTGGGTGGTCAAATCGTAAATTTTCTGCATTACTTGCAGTTTTGGCAGCAAAATGATATCAAAGATTATTTTCTGGCAAGAATATATGATACAGTAAAGCCTTTAAACTAGCAAAATGAACACTAGCATCTTCTTACCTCTTTTGAAAATAGTGAGTAATTAATCGTTTCCTTTGGCCATCCATATCTCACTCAACTCTAAACTCTGTTGAATTGAAGATCAGATTAGCACATTTAATCTACACTGTTATTGAGCTAGCTATATAGCTAGCTAGGTTGCAAGTGTGCTTTTTGAGCCTGTTGGCAAAACAGAAACCTTCATAATTGCACAAATTGGCTATCAAGTTTAATAAAAATTTATTCACATGAAATAAGCCTACTGTATGAAGACATGCTTCATTTAGCTAGCAAGCGCAGTAGTGACAATTTCACCTGGCGATGCAAAGTAGGCTGTATAGCTAGCTAGCTATCTGTGACAGAGTGCTTTAGAAGCACTTTGCATAAAGCACAATGGCAATAATTTGGGTTACTTAAAGGTTGAGGCATCAATTAACTAATTTATCTAGCAAGTTGAAATACTATAAAACTACTTGAACGACTGTGAAAATCAGGAAGACGACAGAGCGGCCAATGCAAGACGAGCATGTGAGCTGTGACTGGGGTTCGGGTGCCTCAAGTATTTATTTGAATAAAGGTTCAGATTTATCGTTTGGGTGCTCGGAAATGGCATATAAGAAGTCATGAGAGTATATGTGAGTGTAATTTTCATGTTTTGTGCTGAGATGATGAGTTAATTACACTGGATGGCTTTGGATTGTGCTGTAGTTCTATTGGGGTTTTTATATTTTTGCACATTCTTGATTAATCCTAGTTAGTACTAGGAAATATTTTTGTTGTTTTCCTTCAGACGCTACAATATTTTGTAGAATCGTGATGTTGAGAGTTGGTCTTCTGCACTACATTGAATGACAGCTTGGCTTTAGAGACTACAGTTGGTTAATCTGAGACGGTTTAAATTGTGTGTTTGCAGGATATTCCATTTAGTTACCATGTGTTTCTGGGTCAGAAACTGGTGACTGTGGACAAGCTGTCTCTCTGTTTTTTTTTCATCTATGTTCCTCAGCTCCAGGCTGTTTTGAGCGATGTGAAGATGTTAAGATCTCAGTGATTAAACAGATGTGTTTCACTCCCACGCAAGTTTACAAGATCTTCAGATGCTCTCTTCGCATCAGCCAGCTGAAAGATATGTTCGACGTAATTATTAAAGCCTCCTACATATAATTAGGAGAACGACTAAGCTAATTTTGTTTTAACAAGTGTGCCGATGTTTTCTGCCAAGTTTAAATTATAAGCAAAAATGACTCTTGACAGGATTTTATCATAACAAGACCCCCGAAACATTGCCATTGAAAATAAATACATCTCGAGTGTGGAGTGATTTTTGTTTTCTGTTTACCAAGCGATGATCAAATGTGTTGTGCTTGTTGATAATCAATCAATTGAATCATTACCATGTTTGGATCCACATTCATATAATGATCCTGGGGGTTTATCTTAGCGTCCCATGCACCTGCAGCTCTTGGGTTGAAAACAGACCATCAATCTGTGTCCAACCTGTATCATTTACTGAAACCACTCAAGCTGGGCTTCATCAAAGAAGTAACTGCTCTTGATAAGAAGCACTTTTTGTATCATCGTATTCCAATATAAGAGCACCCTTGTCCCAAATGGTCCCTGAAATTGTGCCCTGAAAATGTGGAGTCGATCATGAGAGCAGAGAGGGTTTGGTTCTCAACATGTAAAGGCACATCACTCTCAGTCACGGACTATTTGCTGGCCAGCAGTGCTAGAAACCTGGGAACCACCAGTGAAAAGCAAGTGACGTGAGAAAAAAAGTGACAGGGGTGTGTGTGTGTGTGCCAAGGACAAAAAGCGTGGCAATTTGTTACAGAAAACAAGAAAAGGCCATTACACTAGACAAGGCAAACCTTCTTTAGGAACACAAAAGAAGGATTTGGGGGGATAACATCAGCTGAAAGTTTAACTGTCTGGATGTAGTTTCACAAAATCCTACATAATATCTCTATTAACGTTATATCACTGCGGTTGTTTAACGTGAACTGTCTTGACATGGCCTCCATAAGTGACACTAGGTCCCAGGCTTTCTACATTTTTCACATCTACATTTTTATATAAGTTTCATTGCAACCACAGTGACTCTTGGTCTTGACAGTCCACAGCGTTGTTCCAAAACCCGTTATTAAAAAAAAAAGATTTCCCAAAATACCCATGACCAACTCCAGAAAGTTCTGTCCAGGCTTAAACTGTGCGAGATCTTTCTATTTCAGACTGAAGTGACTACTAAGTGAGCCATGGCTCCCTCCAAGACACATCTGTCAAAGAAAGGCTGATCCCGCTCTGCTGCCTCCATACCACATTCTGATTCGATTAAGTATGTCACCGCATGTTGTTCCCTGTGTCTGGGGAAACTTCTCTTCGAGTCACCAAGAGGGCCCAATCACTGTGGATGCCTCTTGGTTCTCAACATAACTGCATGCTAATATGCCTGGGGCTTCTCAGTCATTCCTTTAGCATAATTATTCCAAAAGACATTGTCGTGAGGCAACAAAAGCTTTGGGTTTGGCTGACCGAGTCTTGAGCATGCAGGCCCAGACATGGTTTTGAATGCATTCACAATGTCGTCTGTGTCTGCAAAGTCACGAAAAGCTTTGGACATCAATAGCAAAGAGATGAACCACCTCCATCCAGCAACATTCAGATTAGGCAACGTAATTGCTGTGCCATCACTGGCAAATACTCATAAGCATGCAAGGAAACAGTTGCTTTCTGGAAAGCATCTGCTATCTTCTTCCATAGTATCAAACAGAATTAGTCCCAGTAAGTAATGAGATACATGAAAGGAGAATCGTGCTTCTAAGCTTTTCCAATGCAGGCAGTGCATGCCTTGTGGTGATAAACTACTTCCATTGCAACATCTGTACATGTGCCTTTTCCAGACCCTGGCATCGCATAAAACATGGCTTTACGTCAGTGCACTCTTATATTGCTGAGCCTTGGTAGCATCATGAACACAAAATGGTTTCAAGGTGCCAGTGTTCAGGTGAGAATTAGCTACTAATTTCTTGGTACTGAATATGCTTAGTCTATTAATATGACACTAAATTATATATATAAAAAAAAAAAGGGATGGTATATTCCATCTTGACTGGCTAGTAGCTCTTACTCATAAGAAGTTCACCTATTGGATGGTCGAGAAATCGTTTACATCAACGTAGCAAACAGGGCAAAACAGTTGAATTTGAGAAGCATTGCACGTTATTTTTGGTCCCACCCATATTCTGACAAATATATTTTGCTAGATATTCATATCAACTTGTTCTCATCGGTTGGTAAATCGATTCCACATTGCTGTTGTTTTCCATCTTGCTGGCAAGCAAAACTGTATCTAGACATTCATGATCACGTTTGAAGCGTTCCTTCTTTCTCCTAGGGTTGCTTACAATCTGAATGTTAGCAGTAATGACTACTATTTAAATAACTCGTGCCATGCTATGTGATGGTAATAATCTACATTTCTGAGTGAGTTCTAGAATTTCAAAATTTAAATAAGGCATATTTACATTTTATTCATTTGGCAGACGCTTTTATTCAAAGCGACTTACACTTGAGACAGGATACAAAACAAACAATTGAGAGTCAATACAAGCAATTGAGGGCCCAATGGTGGTTCTCTGGCAGTCCACAATCTTTGAACTCACAATCTTCAGAATACTAGCTCAGAACCTCAACCAGTGAGCTACTACTATCCTGAAATCACCCACAATCCTCTGCTCTGAAGGCTGATGCCTTATATATAAGGCCACGTTTTCTTGATGCATGATGATTTCATTTCTTGTGATGAAGTTAATGTGTTAAACCTGCTTTCCTTTTGGGTGACTCTTGAGTATGAGGTACAACTATACCATAATTAAACCATAAACCATGCCATCTACTAATGACTTTTGCTCGACAACCAAAGATGGTTCCTCTGAACCTGCTCTCATGCAGTTAGAACGAGTGAGGGAAATGTGGTCGGATTTTGATGAATTTCATATGAACTAAGTTACGGAAAAAAAAGGTACAACCACTAACAAATTGAGTCGTGCGAGTTCTTACGAATTTGCAAGAGTGAGCTCGTGTTGGTTCCTCTACAAGCCCAAGGACAACCTGAAGAACCCTAAAACATCTGGAATGTTTTCTGGTATATGCACTGCATAATAGCCCACTTCCCATCAACATCTATCACAAATAAGCTGTGGGATGGCCCTATTCATCATCGTACCCGTAGCATTGATGACTTTAAGGGCTGGAGGGATTTGTACCAGAAGCCAGCTGGTGGCGAGATGTTTTATAAACTAATCCTCTTATCACGATCCCTCTTCTCCACACATGGCTTCACCTGGCAGGAGGGTGAAAGAGCAATGGCAGGCCTCACCTGGGCCAGGAGCGGTGCTTCACCCTGCATGTGTTGTTTACATTTATCTGTTAGGTTACCCCCAGCAGTCCAGGATCTACCTTATCTCTACAGGAATTGTTCTATGTCTTTTCAGGCTGCTAATGCATGCATGACTTAGTGACAGTGCACTTGTGAAAAAATAGAGGGAGAATGAAAGAGAAAAGAGAAAAAGAGAAATGATTAGCCTTGGTTTAGCTGTAGCAGTGAATGCCCCCTACTGCAACTCCTTCATGTTCTTCTTGCTCAGAATATGTCATAAAATTTGTCATCAATGCTGTGTAAAATCGTGTGCCCATTTGCTTTGCTTTTGTTGTTTGTTTTTCTATCTTTAGTATCCAGTTCGAAGCACAGGCTGGCCTCAAACAGTTCAAGATGATTTCAAGATGTTCAAGGCTGATTCGAAAGTATAGGCTGATCATCCTTTCACCACGGCTACAGAGAAATTTGTTTCTGATAATAAGAAAGTTAAGAGACCTAATAACTTAAATATGTCACTCTGTGGGAAACATATGGAATCATTCGTAAGTGGAAGACGATGATCAACAGCTCACAGCTCTGAAATACCTTGATCTGAAGTTCAGACTGCAGCAGTGCAAAGGTTAGCTCCGTGACTCCATCTTTTGTTGCCTTGAGTGCCCTGTTCACAGCAATAGTTTCCTCATCAGAACGTTCCGTGAGGCAGTATACGGACACGATCACAGCTAACAGTTAAAGACTAAAGCCAGAACGTCTAAACATGTTAGATTTTAAACAGGAGCTAATTAATGGACCATGATGAAGCTCTCTTTGTCGTATTTAGTGCAAATTAAACTAAACATTTGTGTGTATTAAAAGGGATTTAAACTCTAGAGTACTGGAAATGGATTTGCCATTACCTGCAGATGTTTTTCCTTTTACTTTGATGAGCCACACGTGTCAGTCGATGGTGCTTAATTTCCTTCTCTAAGCTACAAATCCAATGATCATGTTCTGTCTGTCCTGCCAATACATAATGAATGGGGTGAGTTTATTTTTCCTTATTGCTGCAACAAATTATACTTCCAACCAAGCACATGATAAAAGCTAATCCATTGTGTTCTTAGCATGATTTCCTTTACCTCCAGTGAACAAGTTTCCCATCACTAGAACACCACAGAGCACTTGTAAGAGACACCAGACACATTACCAACAGAGGAGACAGTTCCCTGGTTGAAATATGAATGGTATAGTGCGTAAAACTCAACATGGCAGTTGTTTTACTGGAGCCAATAGCCTAATTTGTAAAGGCATAACAAGGAAAAAAGCAGATTATATCAGCATTTACGGTACTTAGTGTCGGTCCAGACTGGTTTTTGGCTATGTTATGAAAGTCCTTATACCAGAGACATCCTTCAGTTTTCTCTCTTTGCCAAAAGCAGCAGCCAAACCTCATGACTCTTAACCTCTAGCTACAGGCCATGTAGAAAGTAGGAAGCCATTTGGGATTTGGCTAAACGTCAACTTTGATATCAGCAAGCTAGAGAATTAGCTAGCTCTAAAGCTAGCAAACCTAGTTGCAGGGCGAATCCTACAATGCTTCTAATTGACCATATAGTGCATTACATAGGGTGTAGAAGTCACTATGTTATACCCTATGTAGTGCATGTAAATGTCCGCTTGGCTAGCAATTTCGGTCTGGTCTTGGATGACTGAAAATAAATGCACGAGGGCGTTGCCGAAATGGCCTATAAGGACTTTGGAGACACCGAAATGTTTTTCTGAAGTCATCGCTGCTATTTGTCTCCATGTTAAACCATCATAGACAAAACATCAATGTACATTGTTTTTGCTAAACTTGGCCACTATCGATGATAAAACATCCCTAAGGTGTTTCAATTCACGTGAGTTAATGACGGCTCTGGAAGACTTTTTGCAATAAGCAATACGCAGCTCCTTTCTGGCTGATCTCGAGCACCTGATTTATGTATTTGCTATTAGCATGATCATAAAGACTGTTGCCCCCCAAACCTCCACCCAGTCCCCCCAAACACACATTTATCATATACACATTACACGGCTGGGCTAGTTTTTCAAAGCGGTCCATTTCCCACAAGCTTTTACATCCACTTAAAGTCCCCATGTTGCGGCAGTTACTTTGTCTGTATGCTCATCAAGCAAAAAGTAATGTGTATTGGCTTAGTCCCTTTTACATGATTAATTCCCATTTATCTGGGCGGAATGTGGCGCTTTGGATAACAGTGGGGTGTTCTCAGCTCTCTGCGATGTAGCAGATCTACAGACAGACTCGGGTGAGGGAGACCGAGAGAGAGAGAGCAGCCGTTTATTGATAACAGGTGGCCGTGCATGCCGAGGCAGTAACGATGACCAGCTGCGAGACCGTACTTTCGCCAAGCGCCTGGTCTGCGGAGCAGAAAAAAAAACACAAAAAAAAACCCAACACTCGCTGGCGGTTAGACATAGACCCGTCTTAGCAGCATTTGTAGTTTTATTAATCTTTTTTTTTCTTTTCCATTTTTGCGTTAGCTCATCAAGACTTAAAACAATGGCAGATTGTGGCCTCTGATGATTTTCCGCGGCACTTGTCAAGCATTAAGTCCTATAAAAATGGTGCAAGGCCTTTATATGTCATGCCAAAAGGATTGCTCTGTAATCTCTGGTTTGATAAAACACCTTAAGATGGAGAGCATGATGATAATGTATACCTTCTAATCATAAAGCCAGGCCTGGAAACCATGCCCATCTGGTTGTAACAGATCTGTAACAGTAGGGAGGAAAGGCAAATGTGATAAAGCTCATATTAGCTCTATGCATTTTTTGTTGTCCAAAGTCTGCTCATCATCTGGCATTCACAAACTTCTATATGCCCAATGAGTTAATCCAGGTAAACAAATGACAGGTGAATGTAACAATCCTTAAACATCCTGTGTCTGAAATGTTATCGTCCCTTCCTCAAGGAACCTGTTCATTGAAACCTCTCACCAAGGAAACTCCTGAAGTATTTACGAGAAGCAAAACAAAGAGAAACTGAAACACAAACAAGTTTCATCTGTCTCACTCGCACCACATTTTTGCAAAATCCCCTCTGCCCAGTGAAGGGTTTTGGCAAGGAGGACCTATTTGGAACATATGCGATGAGAAGTGTGGCCATATGGCCCAGATCTGAAGGATAGCGAGAGACCAGCCGAGCCTAGGATTTGAGCTGAGGCTAAAAGCTAAATGAGGGTTCTAGCATCCTTTGGCTTTTATGCTAACCAGCAGTGGACTATCGCTACTCAGCTAACAATTTTAGGTTTCCAAAACGTTTCCTGACTGTTACAGTTCTAGGAACTTATAATATAACATTTGTGAACGTTCCTGCAATGTTTTTAGTTGTAGGAATGTTTACAAGAAACCTTTAACATAAATGTTTCCATAATGACAGTTCTAATAATATTGTGAAGCAAACCATTATCACAGCTGATGTTTTTAGAACATTGCAGCAACATTATTTTTGGAACGTTTCAGACTAACTAACCTTTTTTAAGAACCTATTAAATACTTACTGAACGTTCCATTGGCGTTCTCTGTTAGCTGCGTAGTTGGTAATGCTTCGTTAATTATTACTTTCTTCCATTTTAATGTGAGGTTAATGTGCTTTTAGGGATCTCATTTGTAATGCAGGCATGACAATCTCAAGATTGAACAGCACACCTTTTTAATGCATCCCCTTCCCAGCAATACTGAGGAGAGAGAAGCGAGAGTCATGCGAAAGGGTGTCCTGCATCATGGTCATGCTTGTAGGGTGCGCCCCTATCAATACGCCGGTGCTGGGATGGGAGAGAACGAGGAGCTGATGTTCTGATCTCAGCAGCTGCTCCAACCCTGCCACTCACACTAATGAAACGGCGCCCTCATCGCTAACCACATCTCTCATGGCCCTAAAGAGGTGCACTGGGCCTCCCAGGGGTGGGGACGGTGGCTGACTTAAGAGAATCTAAGGAACCTAACCTAGTCACACACACTCACACACACAAAAATGTCTGAACCCTCATGCTGATGGTTTTCTTGTTTGTTTTCATAATTTCGTAGGTGGCCTTCTGGTCCCACCAAGGGAAGATCTCGGCCATAAGACTTACTTAGTAAGGCTATGGCTCACAGTGTGCAAACTCATTTCATCACAGAGTCACAACCTGAGTTTGTTTAGCGACATTTGCCTAATTACAAGTTTAAAAAACAGTAAGCTCACGATCACATTTTCCAGATTGAAATCACTTTCTTAACGATTTAAAGCAGCACCAGGCTTTGACATTTCCTGTCCTGTGTGCTTAAACCAGGCCCGGTGTTTCCCCCTTTTCTAAAAATTTTCTCCCGTCTCATCCAAACCACAAGCGTGTTACTAGATGACTGATGGCTGGATGGACGGGTGATTAAATGAATATATCGCTCATTTAACACGAGCTGACATGCTTGCCCTTCGAGCGGAGTGCTGCAGTCAGTGCAGCTGGCACCAGCATACACTCCCGGCTTCTTTTCCACTTTTCCAAACTTTAGCGAAAGTGTTCTTGGCTGCAGTGCAAGTTGGAGATACTGCGCCATAAATGCCAGGGCTTGTTTACTCGGGGCAGTAAACGCTACCAGGGCAGTTAAGTGGCCCACTGCCTAATTATCTCTGAAAAAAAAAAAAAAAAAGGTTGCGGTCCATTGGGATATTGGCACGTCAGTCATTTTGATTGGCAGGTGGCGGTAGGGGTGGAGTAATGAAGAAGTTGTGTTTTTCCGTTAGCGTGTGTTTGACTTCTACAGGCATGATGTTTGCAGGATATTGGTTATTTTCATAAACCAGTAATTGCAAAGTGTTTCCTGTGTTTAGCAAACACGTCTACAATAACTGCTAACGTTAACATGGACAGTCAACCAAGCCGGCACCAAACATGAAGCCTCTCTTATCTGCCTGTAATCCAGAACCAATCAGTGGGTAAATATCGGCCTTATTTGCCCTTACAGGAAAGCTTTCTCCTGTCGTCTAGCCACTCATTAAAGTTCTGTACAAAACTCGTCTTTTTTCATTAGCAGTTTTCTTGCAAAGCGGTCATTTTTATGGGTGGTAGTATATCATCGTGGCATTCTCTCTCTCTTTCTCTCTTCTTGTCTGTCTCCCCCCTTCATTTGTCCTGTAACTCAGGCGCCCCAGGCAGCCACATAGGTTGATGGACATGACTGTTGAGCAGCCCATCTACTGCAGTAAAGAGTCCGTTGCAGTCTCACTTTGCCAAGCATTTCCCTCCAAATTCCATCCATCACCTCAATTCTCCCTCATTATCTGGTACTCAACAACCCTAAACAGCAGCCATCATTCCCCGGGGAAGCAGGGACAATATACCGTGCATATATATGTGCATAACCTGATGGATATACCAGAGAGTAGGCTAGAGGGGAGATAAATCTCGAGCATATTTAAACAGCAATAAAGCAAGCAACGATTCACAAATCTACATTTAAAAAAAAGGCCAATCTACCATTTCCCTTCTTTTTCCCCACTCTTCCTCCCTGATTTATTTAACAGGACTGACTGTAATTGACTCTCCTTCGGATCCGAATATAAAGTGTATAATCTGAGTCGGGCCTGTTAGCCAGGCTCGAACCACATGTTTAAAAGCAAACACTGTGGAATCACGTGAATCGCAGAAACGTAGCTCTGAATGATTTCACTGTAAATTCAGCCTAAATGAAAAGGGGGCCAACGATTGATTTGGTCCATCTCTTTCACTCACGGCTTGGCCCACCACCTCCCTCGCCATTTTGTTTTGGATTTACCCCGCAGAATAGACCCACGCACAAGCTTGGCGTGGTTTACGTTCCAAGTCAAATCCATGTCACTTTTCACATTATGTAGAAAACCACGTAGCAGGCACATGGGGGCAAGCAAGTCACGCTGTCTTAGGAAGCCCTTTCAAGCTCATTTCCTGTGAACAGGGCCTTTTGGAATACTATGCTGAATTTAAAAAAATCAGGTCATCACCAGCTCTGACCCCAGCTTACCAAGATGCTGGGATATGCGAAGAATCAATTTCACTGTACTGTACTTGTATGTGTATATGTGACAATAAAGGAGTATTCTATTCTATTCTTGCATACATTCAGATTGTTAGTGTATGCCAGGCATCAAATAATTTAAGGTTGTGTGCACTGTCATGGAAAAACATGCAGTTTGCACTGTGGTTTTTGAGCCACTCAAGTCAGCTACCTTATTTTCTTGTTGATGACAGCTATCTAGAGGAGCAGCTGATATGCCCATGTAGCAACAGGCCATGAAAGGGGATGATGAAAAGATGTAAAGATGATACGATGCGCTTTTTTTTATCTTCGGTACATAGCGATATCGAGAGGATGCTGGTGACATCTTGTAAAGCCAAAGTTCTCTGGGCCATTAAGTTAATGGATTCACTCCTGAGTTGTTTATCTTGAGGATTTCATGACTTTAGTCAAATTTGGCCCTGTACTCTCTTTGGCTCAGGCTATCAAAGAACACAGATGCAGTAGTACACCGTGTAGATGTGGTAACACAACATGTAGATGCGATACATCAAGGCCCTGATTTATGAAAGAGTTTGAAGGGGTAAAAACATGTGGAAACTTGATAACACCCAGGAAAACATGCAATCTGATTTACTAACAGGGTCTAGGAAGGATTGCATCTTTCATATGAGCAAAATAGCATAATATATATATAAAAGTTGGGGTGTTTCTGCATAAAGATGCAAGATGGTGGGTGGTGTCTATGCAAATAGATTAATTTAGCACCCGCAGTGGGATTTACCACAGCCTGAAAGTCACCTTGGGAGCAGCGATTGCATGTGTAAATTAATACAACCAAAGAGCAGGTATTAAATTTCCGGCTTTTTAAAAAAAAATTAAACCATTATTTTGTTAAAGTTTCTTGAAATGATGTCCTAATATTACTTTGTTAAGCGATGGTGGCGCTGTGGTGGCTCAGTGGTTAGGGCACTGGGCTACTGATCAGAAGGTCATGGGTTCAAACCTCAGCTCCACCAAGCTGCC
>JAOUQW010000001.1:10413745-10435998 GCA_028565825.1 Olivaichthys viedmensis
TAGAATAAGTCTGTAATGTAATGAAACGTGGAGAAGGTGAAAGGGGTGTGCAGACTTTCCGGCTTGACTGTAAATAAAGTAGAAAGAAAAAATATATAAAGTAGAAAGAAAAAAAAAAAAACCCCATATATATATAAAGTAGAAAGAAAAATATATAAAGTAGAAAGAAAAGAAAATTGAAAGGGGGACTCAATAGCCAATAGCCTCCAATTTAGCACAGTTAGCATAGCACAGTTTGTATTTATAACAGTGTTAAGCCTCCCCTGCACAAACCTCACGTCTAAATAATTACAAATTTACCTCAAAAAACTTTGATAGGCTCAGTAATTCCATTTGTAAGTCAATATTGAGGAAATTGAATCTACAAATCAGTTATTTAGGTTAGTCCTGGGTTGCTTGTGTGACATTGGGTGACTTTACACACCAGTTAGAAAGTGGAAAATGTTGTTTATTAGCCTTATTAGCAATTTATATAATGTAATTATTTTGAAATTTCCTACCGAGACGTGTGCATTTAAAAAAATGTTTACCTCGTAGCACTAACTAACTAACTATGAAAACTAAGCAGTGTCTCCAAACAGGAAGTAGTTTCTGGTGTCCTCGTACAAGTATGCAGGGTCTCGCAACAACATATAGAGATGAAAAAAAGTTTTTTATTTCGGTAGTAAGTGAGGACCCAAAGAATTAATACATTTAATCAAAGCCCAAATTTATTTGCTAGATCAATAGCGGGCGCTATGACAGTAAACCAGTGCTTGGACCCCCGACAATCGCTGCTTGTGATAGTATTTTTTAATTAGCTTTTTTTAATTTTATTTGCACAATTTGTGTTTTTTCTTCCCTTCTTCATAACAGCTCAACTACAGACGCGTCTCTTTTCTCAGTCTGGCTAATTAGCAGTGAGCTAACCCGTCAAAAACAAAAGCGTCTACGTAACACTTTGGCCCTGTTTTGTTTCCTTCCTCGAGTACTTAGCAGACAATGGTGCATTATGGGTAACTGAGCAAACAAGGTCTAATCCACCTTCAGATCTAAGCAAACAGCCTCTGGCTCTGATACGTTAGCTTCGACGCTAGCTTGACGCTAGCTCTCTCAGCGCTTATCTTATCTGTCTGGCTAATGTAAATGAGCTACTTCGCTGATTCGGCGCCTAATCCTCCGCCGTCCTTTTAATCAGCCGACGCGCCAAAAGCCAATATCTATTTTCGTCCGCCTTGATAGGATCTCGTAAGGGTTTAAAGACTCGGCGCCGTGATCTCCGGGCTTCGGGGAGTTCTCATTAGGTGTCGAGGCCTGCGATCGAAGAAGCTAGTGGATTTTTAATCCTCCAGTGGCCCGTGTTGGGAGCTGGAGTTATTTAGGGGCCTTTGATTAGCCACGGCGCTACACTTTGATTAGGAGGACTTCAGAAGCCGTGTGAGATGATGATGTGTGTGTGTGTGTGTGTGTGTGTAGCCATTTCAGTTTGGCCCATAATCTGCTGCCGCGTTTCCACCGCTGACCTTGCTTTGGCGCCGAAAGTCACAGCCTACACAGCTTTAACTGAGAGACTTTTGATGCCAGCAAGGAATTGATTTTTATTTTTTTTTAAAGGTGGAGGTGGAGGGGGGTCACCGAACGAGGTCATACACGGAGGCTCAGATGTTGATTTTGATGTCTGATTGCAAAAAATTTGAAAACAGCACCACATGTTAGTGGAATGACACTCATTTGGATACACACATTGGAAATTTGTAAAACATACATTTATTCAGGAACTAGAAGGAGTGGATCTTTTTTTATTTTTATTTATTTTTTACAGTAAATTCTGATGGAATAAAAAGGTTTTACAGTCAATTTAAGTACAGCGTTCTCTTGTACACTAAAAAAAATTATCAGTAATTTAAACTGGCAGCTGTAACTTCACAACAATATTTACATAAATAGTCAACTTTCTCAAAAGCTGTAAAAGTTTTTACATTGTTAAAGTTTTTTTAAAGAGTAAATTCTAATCAAAATAAAGTCTTTACCCGTGAAATCTACGGCTTTTGAGAAAGTATTTATGTAAATATTGTAGCCGTGTTTTTTACAGTAAAGTTCTGGCAACCACAGCTGCCAGTTTTTTACTGTAAATTTAACAGATTTTTTTTACAGTGAAAAACACGTGCTCAGTGTATTTCCTAACAAAAATTCTTTCATTAGTCCAAAATCATGAAACGGCACAGGTTTTAGCTACGGCATGCTAACAAAACAAATATCGCAAAGAAACTGTGCTAATAGTGGCAGCAAGTCTATGCTAATGGAATGAAGTCTACGCTAATTTAATTGAAAAGCTAAATTAATTGGCATTGTATCACATTATTATAAGTTTTATCAGACAAACTAATGTGCTTTAATGCTTTGTCATAATGATAACTCCTAGTTCCAAGACTAAGATGCTAGATAACTCAGAAAACTAGCAATATATGTCTTGAAGGGGGCTCAATGTCAGGACTAAAACATCTCATGAATCACACTACATGGAGAATATGATCGGAAATAGGGAAAGAGGTACAGCTCGTTATGTCAAAACCTATTGTAAAATGTGAAAATGTGTCAATGCTAATGCCAATTTTGGCGTAGAAACTAAGCTAATAGCATCAGAATGGCTATGAGAATCAGAATGTCTGCTAATAGCATGATTTCAGCATGCTAATACAGTGCATTATTACCCTTGCTCTGTATATAAAGCTAAATTAATTGGTATCGTATTCCATTCTTTGGAAACTTCATGGTTTCCCTGACAACGTATTTGTTTGTATACATTATCATAATGCTAACTCAGGTCAGTACACACTAGCACCAAAACCTCTGTAGTCGCTAGATATTGTAACGAGACGAACATATCGTGTTATTCTGTGATCATAACAGTTGAGGAATGTGTTTAAAAATAGTGAAATCGATTCAGCTCATTATGTCACAACCTATTTTGATGAGAAAAACGTGCAGCGTTTGGCATGCTAACGTCAAAGCTAAGAAACAACTGCAGTGTATATATGAGCAGAAATATCCCTCAAAACGGCTCTGAATTGCATTAATTCTATTTCGAGAAAATATGGAATATTACTAATAATAGAACTGGAGAAGGAACTTTATTTCCCTGGGTAGGAAAAGAAGCAAACCAAGGCAAGGTAGCTAGTTAGTTAGCTAACTAGCTAGGTAGGTAGATAATTTATGGATCGACACAATTGCCTTCTACTTTATTTTGCTAAACCACTAAATATAGAGACAGCTAAATCCTGATTTAGCTATTGTCAAGTCCTTGGAACTAGCGTGTACTGTCCTGAGTTAGCATTGCAACAATGCTTTCAAAGTAATAAAATTAAAAAAAAGTGAAATGTACAAAATAATATTTAGCTTTAAATACAGTTTAAGCGCGATACATTATGTGTTGGATGCTTTGTGCTATTAGCACGGATTTCCTGAGGCTATTTAGCGATTAGCGAACTGAGCTAGCTACCTCTGCCAAAAAGCTAATTATGAATGTTATGCCATTAAGCATTTAATGCCAGCAACGCAGAACTAAACAAAAAATGTCTAAATTTCATTTCCCACCCTGGATTGCTGTGTGTATGTGTAGCATGCAGAGGATAGCGTTTGCTCTGGAGCCCTCGGGGACGACAGTGAGAAAAACCACCACAGAGAGATGTGGGTATTTTTAAACTGTGTGTGAAATTAGCATGGATTTCCGCACATTACCCTCATGAAAAGCTCATGAAGGCTAATGACACATAATGAAGGCCCCAGAGGATCCAGAAGCTCTCACTTGGATTGGAAAATATCCAGAATGAAAAAAAATCTCCTGTCACAGTTAGACGGTTTCTGAGGAGACCCTGGAGACACGTTAAAGGAAAACGGTGGTCCAAATTTGACAGCTGCACTAAACGTGTGAGCTACGATGGCAGACATCTTGGACTTTATTAGCACGCTTCTCTATAAGGCTATATGTTATCGTCCCTGCTGCTTTCAATATAGACTTTTGGAAAATTGTAAAATATTTTCAAACTGAATGGTAGGCCCTTAACGAAAAGAAAAAAAGACAATATATTACCATCCAATATATTGGATTGTATAACATGTAGACAATATGTTTTACAATATACAGATTGTTGGCGCTTTTCATATATGGCAGAATATATGCATTATAGTGACAGTCTTGTGTAGTCTCATGTATTTCACATATATTATAGTTTACATGGATAAATATATTGACCATGTATTATACTATATAAAACATGTAATACAGCGAGGCTACATACTGCCATAAATATGAGATCATATAACTATGCCTACATTTTTTTCTTTATATCTACATTTGTGGACAGAAAAAAGAAAAAAAGTTGTAACATTAGATGTACAACGAGCAAAAACAGACTAGCGAGTGAAAGATAACCTAACGAGTAAAGACAAACTAGCAAGAAAAAGCTAACCTAGCCAAAAGCAAACTAGTGAGTAAAAGCTAACCTAGCGAGCAAAAACAAACTAGCAAGTAAAAGCTAACCTAGTCAAAAGCAAACTAGCGAATGAAAGATGAACAAGTGAGTAAAAACAAACTAGCAAGCAAAAGCTAACCTAGTCAAAAACAAACTAGCAAATGAAAGATAAACTAGCGAGTGAAGGCTTACCTAGTGAGTGAAAGATAGCCTAGCAAGTAAAAACAATCTAGCGAGTGAAAGATGAACTATAGAGCAAAAAAAAAACTAGCGAGTGAAAGATAAGCAAACTAGCAAGCAAAAGCTAACCTAGCCAAAAGCAAACTAGCGAATGAAAGATGAACTAGCGAGTAAAAGATAACCTAGCGAGTAAAAACAAACTAGCAAGCTAAAGCAAACTAGTAAAAACAAATTAACGCGTGAAAGATCACCTATCGAGCAAAAAAAAACTAGCAAGCAAAAGCTAACCTAGTCATAAGCAAACTAGCCAATGAAAGATAAACTGGCGAGTGAAGGCTAACCTAGTGAGTGAAAGATGACCTAGCGAGCAAAAACAAACTAGCGAGTGAAAGATGACCTATAGAGCAAAAACAAACTAGCGAGCCAAAGCAAACTAGCAAAAACAAATTAGCGAGTGAAAGATGACCTATAGAACAAAAACAAACTAGCGAGCCAAAGCAAACTAGCAAAAACAAATTACCGAGTGAAAGATGACCTATAGAGCAAAAACAAACTAGCGAGCCAAAGCAAACTAGCAAAAACAAACTAGCGAGTGAAAGATAACCTATAGAGCAAAAGCAAACTAGCAAGCAAAAGCTAACCTAGCGAGCAAAAACAAACTAGCAAGTCAAAGCAAACTAGCAAAAACAAAAGTAAAAGATGATCTGTCGAGCAAAAACAAACTAGCGAGCAGACCAAACTAGCAAGTGAAAGCTAACCTAGCGAGTGAAGGCTAACCTAGCGAGTGAAGGCTAACCTAGCGAGTGAAAGCCTACTGTGCTCTATAATTGGGTGGGCTGGTTAATGAAGGATTAAACGATCCTGATTCTCATCACCTGTGCCGTTGTGTTTAGTTCTTCTTGGTATAGCAGGCTGAGGGTCTCGACTGTCAATCAAGCATGTGCATTAAAATATTAGGCCACGCCCATTAGAGCAGTTCTGAGATCGGTCTGATCAGTGAGCTCAGCTGGTGTTTGAGCGGTGTTTCTATCTTGTTTTTCTCATCTAAACCTTAATAAAACGCTAGATTTCGGGATCCTACAAACATTTTTAATATTCACACCATATTCCCTGGACTTTAACGCATGAGGAACGTTCTTTCCTGTTGACATCGGCTACACTGGTACCTTTAAACTCCATTCAAAGCAGAACGCCGGTAACGCGGCTAACGCGGCACAAACAAGAAGCTAAGAAACTTTTAAAAAACGCGACTGTTTTGCTGTCGTAGACACTCGGGAGACGCGCGTCCTCTGTGGACGGGTTCCAAAATCATCCCCAAAAATATGTTGGCTTTGAAAGCGTCGTGTGGGATTTGTATAAATAGAAGATTTCGTTTTTAAGCAGTGATGTAAATTTAATCAGCGCAGAGCGGAACTATCGCTGGGTTTAACGCGAGACATCAAGGCCGAGGACGGAGACCAGGGACTCCCATCTCTCCGTCCTCTCTCTCTTTCTTCATTCCTCTTTCTCTTTCTTCTCCTCTGTCTATCCTACTTTCTTTCCTCCTTTCTCTTCCTAGTCTCTCTCTCTCTCTCTACAGTGCATTCAGAAAATATTCAGACCCCTTCACTTATTTTTTTCCCATCAATCAGCAAAAAAAAAAGAGAGACAAAAGCCTAACGATTGGCACGAATGAATTCCTCGGACCAATCCCACGCCACTGGTTGCGACATGAGCGACTTGCTGGTTGATGAACGACTTGAACGCAGGGTCACTCCCTTTCCCTGCATCTCTCTCTCCGTCTGTCCCACCTTCAATTTACCACTTGTATTTAATTCAATTCAATTCAATTCAAAGTAGCTTTATTGGCATGACTGCATATAGTACAATACTGTCAAAGCTCCGGGAAAACGATGAGAACAAAAATAACAACAAAAAAACGACAGAACATATATCAACAGTATCAATAGTAATGCTACCAATAATAATTTTAATCGTAATAATAAGAATAATAGTAACAATAATAACAGTAGTAATATTAATAATAATAATAAGAGTAATAACAATAATAACAATTAAAAAATACTTGTAATAATATTAATAATAGTAACAATAATTATTATAGTAACAATACTACTACTACTAATAATAAATCATAAAATTCTTAATAATAGTAATAATAATAAATAATAATATTAGTAATAATCATAGTAGTAGTGTTATTATTGCTGCTAATAACACTACTAACACTAACAATAGTAGTAACAATAATGAAAGCAGAGAGGGATTGTGGGGGGGAGGGTGTAGGAGGGAGTACCATTCTCTTTGTCCTCTCTTTCTTCTCCTCCCTCTCTTTTTTCCCCCTCCTTCTCCCATCCCCTCTCGTTCTCCTTTGGTCGCACTCTTGTTTTCTCTCACTCCCTTTTCCTTTCATTTCTGTCTAATTTCTTTCTCTCACATTCTGTCCCTCCTTCCACTTCTACCTTTCACTCTCTCTCTCCACCTCTAACAGAGATCTTTACGAGGCCTTGAGTGAGATGATCGACTCTGACTCAGTCGAGAGCCTAGTGCTTATCTCTCTCTCCGTCTCTCTCTCTCTCTCTCTCTCTCGCTCCGTGTCTGGGCGTATTGGACAGATAAAGCTGTCTAATGAACACAGAGGAGAAGCTGGGTGAGTGGAGTGTGGAGGTGTCGGGGCCAGGCTGAACTCTGACTCGGCCACATTAGCGATGAAGCCTTATCAGCGCGAGACTAGCCAGATTAGACGCTCCCTAATGAAGTGCCGCCATCGGAAACATCTCGCCGTTTCTGAAGTGGATTTTTCTCCATCGCCCGTTATCGCACAGATCCAGACCGACTGCGTTCAACTCTCATAACAAAGAGTGCCTCATTTAAAATAAAAGTGAAGTCTGAGTCTGAGTGCAGTACACACTGTTATTCACCTGTTTTACACTGTTATTCACCTGTTTTACACTGTTATTCACCTGTTATACACCTGGTTTACACTGTTATACACCTGTTATACAGTTATTCACCTGTTATACATCTGTTTTACACTGTTATACATCTGTTTTACACTGTTATTCACCTGGTTTACACTGTTATACACCTGGTTTACACTGTTATTCACCTGTTATACACCTGCTTTACACTGTTATACACCTGTTATACAGTTATTCACCTGTTATACATCTGTTTTACACTGTTATTCACCTGGTTTACACTGTTATACACCTAGTTTACACTGTTATTCACCTGTTATACATCTGTTTTACACTGTTATTCACCTGTTATACACCTGTTTTACACTGTTATTCACTTGTTATACTGTTATTCACCTGTTATACATCCCTTTTATACTGTTACACACTTATTCACCTGTTATACACTGTTATTCACCTGTTTTACACTGTTATTCACCTGTTATAGTTATTAACCTGTTATACACCTGTTATACAGTTTTTTACCTGTTTTACAGTTGTACACCTGTTTTACACTGTTATTCACCGTTTTACACTGTTATTCACCTGTTATATAGTTATTCACCTGTTATCAAACACTAATCCAACATTTTCCCCCTCAGATGATCTGCATTATTTACATAGTGTTTACCCTTGTAAGAAATACAGACACACAGACAGACACACACACACAGACAAAAAGACACACAGACAGGCAGACAGACAGACACAGATAGAAAGATAGATAGACAGACACACAGACACACAAAGACAGACAGACAGACAAAGCTTGATAGGCAGGCAGACAGACAGACGCAGATAGATAGATAGATAGATAGATAGATATTATTGCTGTAATAATTGTTATAATTATTATGATTATATTATTATTATTACTTAATATCTTACTTTCTTTAATGACTTACAAACATTTCTCTTTTTTTTTTAAAATTAATATTTGGAAATGTCAAATTTGCTCTTTTCTAATGACACACTAATGCAGAAGACATCAAATAAACATCTAGGACAAAATTTATATAAAAATTAAGGGTGCCTAAGACTTTTGCACAGTACTGTATAGAAAAAGATATTTAAAAACATATGAGCCCTGTGTCTGTCTGTCTGTCTGTCTGTCTGCGTAGTTCAGTGTGTCTGCATCTCTCACTGCTCAGTGAACAGAAATGCGAGGTCGAGATTCCCTGCGGCCTTTTTAGCTGGAATGCTGAAATTCACACAGTGTTTAAGCCCTTCTCTGTAGGGGTCGAGGGAGCGCGGCTGTGTCTCGAATCGGCACGGATTTACGGGTCTCCGGAGAGCCGAGACTCATACAAACCTAATGAAGAGTCAAAACACACTCGGCAGTGTGGCGTCCCATCGGCCCAGGCGTCTCTTTACATTTTACAGCCATGCGACTGTAGCATTTGGTTTAAAACACACCATATCTCAATGATGATCAAATAAACAATCCACTTAAAATCTTATGATTAATCACATTAATGAAGACAATATATATTAATTATATTTAATTCATTATAACCTATAGATATCGTTCTTTCCTCTTTTTCCTGCTGTTGTTCTTTACGGGTTTGATAAAACGTGAATGTGAAAATGAATATGAACTTTGCATGAGGCACTTTAAATCAGAATTTTTGGTTGTATTGCCAGGTGGGTTTTCACATACAAGGAATTTGCTTTGGTGTGTTGGTGCATAACAATAAACATGGAATGGAAAAGAAAAAAAAGAAAAAGAAATAAAAATAAAAAAAAGCAAGTACCATAAGAACATAAATATAGAAGAAAAAAAAGTACAATAAAAAATATTTAAAAAATAAGAATAAAAATGTGCAAATAAATGTGCAAAAAAAAAAAAAAAAAAGTGCAAATGTTCTTTTACATATAAAATATAAAGAATGTGCAATTAAAAATAAATAAATAAATCGTTTTTTTTATTAGATCTCACGACACTAACTTGTGACCGAACACCAGACTTGCATTGGATCCATTACGCCTCGCAGAGCCACGCGATGATGTGTAGATCGGCGAATCCTGCGCAGCACGGTGTGACACGTGAGGCTCTCGAACGCATCGTTGATGACGCAGGGCCGCCGCCGCCGCCCGGGAGCTCAGGAGCGCTGCGTTTGTTTGGTGCCACTTTTCCTGTCATTATCCGGACCGCTATCTGTAAACCCGTGCGCACAGACGCCATCGTCTGATTATTGATTTTGAGGTAAAAAAAAATTAATAATAACAATACATAATGCTGAATAAAACAACACAACACCTTAATAATTCATTTCGACATCGAACTTTTTACAATTCGGACAGATTTTGTTCGCTAACTCGAGCTGGTTACGCGGCTAGCTACGGTAACCGTTAGCTTAGCTAAAAACGTTAGCTTAGCTAAAACCGTTAGCAAGCCGAGGAACTGTCCGTCGACGGCTTTCGCTCGCTCGACGACTCCGTTAACAGCCGATTAATTATCAACAGGATGAAAAGATGAAGGCGAATTAATGCCATTTATTTTAATTATATTTTATTTATGTGTGTGTGTGTACATGAGAGATTAACAATGTAGCATAGCGGTTAGCAAGCGTGGCTAATCCAGGTGTATACACACACACACACACACGGCTGATTTTAGAGTCTGGCTAGTTAGCGAACAACACCTTGCTGCTAATAATTAATAAATAATAATTAATAATAATAAGCAAAAGAGACAAACATGGCGATAATCATCGCAGAACCAGCAGCTAGCATCGCTCAACACACCCTGTATAGCTGTGCGAGCTAGCCGAACCAGCCGGCTAGCTCGCTGCTAGTCGGGGAATTGAGTGACGTTGACTGTCTTTCTAATACGTGGCGTTAATTTATTAGTAATAAACAACGACGAGCCGCTAGCTTGTGCGTCCTAAACCGCGCAGTGACTTGAATCCAGTCCTACTTTTCTTTTCTTTTCTTACTTCGCTTCCTAGAAATGGAAAACGGCCATGTTACAACAACCTTTGGCTCGCAGGTAAGACCTCTTTGATTTGGACTTTATTTGACGGATTTATGCGTCTAAATGGCGATGTTATGGTTAACATGGCGTGGTTTTTTGTTATCTTCTTCTAAAAACTATTTAAAAACAACAACAACAACAACCCAAAGTTGTTTGCCAAGCCGTGCGTCTCTTGGCTAAGTCTGCGACTGCGTTTTTTGTTTTTGTTTTGCTAGCTTGCTACCTAGCTAACTAGCTTATTTATTTATAAAAACTCATTTTAATAAAAGAAACAAACCCGATTTATTGGGAAAACGTTCGTTAATCGGCCTTCGTGTTCACCTTTTCCCCCGCTGGTTAAAAGAGTTAGCATGCTAGTCACTTGGCTAGCAAAGCTAGCTTAACCAAGACGAGACGCGCGAGCCTAGCAACGTTTGATCAGACTTGTCGGTGACCTTTTTTTTTTTTCTTTATTATTATTATTATTAATATTATTATTATTATTAATATTAATCCGTCGGTGTTGTTCGGATTGACGTTTTAAAATGTGGCTTGTTTTGACGTGTCTCTTAACCGACGTGTTTGTGCGTTAGCTTGTTAGCATAACAGCACCGACCGACCGACTAGCTAGCGGCTAGCCACACATTTAAAGCCGTGACGTGGGAGTGAGGTCTTGCGTCGCGTCTATTAAATACTCGTTGTCTCAGAACAACAGACAGATAAAGAGTAAGAGGAGAGTAAAAAATGAATAAATAAATAAATAACGCTAGTTACGCACGTTTTTAGCCAGTTCGTGATTACGGTGTAGCATTAGCTGTAGCATTAGCTGTAGCATTAGCATCGGCTGTTTGTGTGTGTGTGTGGAAGGAAATCAGCACTTTTGGTAACCGTCTAGTTAGATCTGTTAATGATGGTTAATCTCTGTCCGGGTTTAATTTTGGGGAATACAACCGTGTCGTCAGTGTAATAAATGTGCGTAACGCTGTCGGATGCTTTAAAGTGACAGTTGGTCGGTGGAAGCTATAGGACTCCATTTTTGTTTTGGTCAAGTGGTCAGGTTCGCTGAAGTAAATATGCTGGAAAACGTTTCGCAATGAAGACGCGCGAGTTCGCGGGTGTTAATTATCTTCTCTTTATCTTCTCTTATCTAACTGGATGTTTGGGCGGAAAAAGGAAAAAGAGTTGTCGATGAGAAGAGGTGCTAATTCCGTTAGCTTTGCCGGCTAGCCGACGGTGGGTGTTGTTGCTAATGTTGTTGCTAATGCCGCCGCCTCTTTCTTTAACCCGAGACTCACTCGCTCACGTAAACCACAATAAATGTTAGGATTTTTTTTGCTTCTTCAAAAACTTGTTTGACATTTATTTATTTTTTAGCTAACGTTAACCAGTGCTATTTTATTTTTGTTGTTGTCGTTCTGACATTTGGGCATTACTAAAAAAAAAAAAAAAAATGGCGGATAGCCAAGGAAGGTATCGTAAGAGGACTCGGGTGTTTCCGTAATATCCATTGAAAGGCGAAATATTCCGAAAGAGTACGGAAACACCCGAGTTCACACAGGCGAACTGAACTCGGGTGTTTCCGTAATATCCAGTGAAAGGCGAAATATTCCGAAAGAGTACGGAAACACCCGAAAGAGTACGGAAACACCCGAAAGAGTACGGAAACACCCGAAAGAGTACGGAAACACCCGAGTTCAAACAGGTGAACTGAACTCGGGTGTTTCCGTAATATCCAGTGAAAGGCGAAATATTCCGAAAGAGTACGGAAACACCCGAGTTCACATAAGCTGAAATGATTGTTTGGCTTATTGTAACATCTACCTCGCCAACACAGTGCATTTTTAATTAGTAGAATTTGGACCAATAGTTTTAAAGAAAGGTCCATTGTCTCATCAGTAAGTGGCGTCAGTATTCCGTACAGCATTAAGTGAAATAACATTTTTAATATTTCTTTGATTATCTAATAGAATAATGTTACGTTGTGTTTTCTATGTGTGTATATATATATAATAAATAAAAAAAAACGTTATATTTAATATATATTTCTTCTAGGGATGCAATTCTCCCTCTTTCAGACGATACGATACAAAACAATAATACAGTTCAACAAGTAACGAGTCGGTTCACTACTGATCCGATCCGATTCACTCCCGATCCAATATGATTCAGTTCAGTCAGATTTAACATGTGTTTTGGTGTGTCCGAGTTTTGACTCTGTGAGGAACAACAACTTCAAAACATTTCTTCACTGTTTAATGCTTAATCAGTCAAAGCAAAAAGTGTCGTGCTGCCAACCATCCTTCTACATTTGACACAATTAATCCAAGAGCACGTTAAACATGCTCATTCAGCCCGTTCTTTCAAAGTATAAATGTGTAACATGTTCTTTAAAAAAAAAAAAAAAAACCCAGCTTTGGGGTTGATTTTAATGGATTGGGTGAATGCAGAACAGTGGAACTTGCTTCTAAGTTGAGCTCTAAATTGAATTTCAGGCTAGTTTGTCTTTACGATCCGATATCAATATCAATCGGATCTGTTACTGACTCCCTCACAGTAACCGAGTGGTCCTCTACAAGTTTTTGTTTCAATGTTATGTGAAACATCAGAGGCTCGATGGTGGCAAGTTGTGTCCTGCGTTCACATGTAAGATCTGTGTCATGTCAGTCGACATCACACGCATTCACGGCCTAAAATGTGTCAATGGATCAGACTGGAAAATATGGCAAATTTGATTCCATGCTTGGCGAGAGTTTCAGCTCCATAATTGTAAGGTTGTATTTTGTGAACGCAGCAATTCAAGTCCTGTGTCTTGATTTCGCAGGGTTATAGTCCAACATACGAACGAAAAAGGACGGTGGAAGATTTCAACAAGTTTTGCACATTCGTCCTGGCCTATGCGGGTTATATTCCATATCCACAGGAGGTGAGTAGTGTCTTCTGTCTGTCTGTGTGTGTGTGTGTGTGTGTGTGTGTGTGTGTGTGTGTGTGTGAGAGAGAGATTGAGAGAGAGAGAAGTCCTCCACCTGTTCTTTATGGTGTACAGTTAACCAGTTCCCCCCCACTCTTAGCACTGCTGTAGGACCAGGTGTGTGTTACTTACCCATTCAGTATGATGTGGTTGTTTGGGGTGCCACATGTGTGGTAACACAGGCTAACTGAGTTATCGTGACCGCCTGTCCTGAGGAGCATGGGGGGTTTCACGTAAAGAGATTTACTCTGGCAGCACTTACCCAGCACTAGGTGTTTTTGCCGTCTGTGTTCGGGTCTCGTTCACTTCTTGCCCTGTGAGCTACTGTGCTGTTGATGCTTTGTTTGATCCACAGAACTGGTGGTGGATCTGTGGGCAACTGTTCTGTTGCATTTCCCCCCATGCTGCCCTGCCACTGAGGGACCCCCTCCCCAAAAAACTTCTCAGCCCTCCCTTTCAGGGTAAGAGGGCCGCTCCAGTCTCGTCCATGCTCATCTCCGACCCTCCTGTCTATTAGCGCCATACATCACTGCAGCAGTGTATATTAAAATCTGTCAGGTTTTTCCTTCGTGGAACCGTAGAGCATATAAAGGTTAGACCACAGATTAAGCTCTCTTCTAATCTGGAGCGTTTAAAGCTCAAGCCTCATTCCTCGTTTTCCTGGCCATCCATTGGAGGCTTCTATGCGCAGGATTGCATTTGATACAGTGACACGGCTTCTGCATCACATCCGAGCATTTCTAATTTCCATTTAAGGAATGAACCTTGTAATGAATTGGATATTTCAGTGGAGTGCGCTGTTAGCATGCTAACAAATTTCATGTGGTCCTTTTTGAGATTTCTGTGAGCACTCTGACAAATCACATCCGTTTGCGCGGGTTGAACCGTGACGGCGTACAATTAAAATTCGTTTTCTCGGTTGTTGATCAGCGTTATTAATAATTCCCCATTACCAGTCGAGTGATTTGTGTCATCATCACGCAGCCCTAAATTTCAAGTGTTTTATGTGGTTAGGCACGTTTGCCGATTATTCTTGTTCCACCAGCGTCAATTAGATCAAAGTAGCATGAAAACAAATGTCAGCAACCGGCGGGAGCGTTCTTGTACAGGCATTTTTGCATGGCGACGTATTTTCCTTTCCAGGGCTGCAAGCAGATCCTCCAAAAATTAGCACTAGCAAAGAATTTTGGTTCCCACAAGTTTAACTCGTTTCATAGAATTGTGGATAATACTGCTTAAAGGAATGGTTTGTGGAAGAATCACATTTGCATGCATTTCTAATTCCTCTCGGTGTAGACAATCAGACAAGACCTTAAGACGTTTAAAGGCCAAAATACCAAATGAGCCATGATGCTTTAAGACCACCATCGTGAAAATCGCATGCTGACATCACACATTTGCTTCAAGTCGAGTAATTTAATGCAGGCAGTTTGTACACACGTAGATGCAGAGTATTCTATAAAAAACGAACAAAAGTACATTCTGTGGCTGTATTCATTATTTTATTTTCGGAAATTGTATGCAAGTTGGGACAATGTTAACAACGTGTTCATAACTTTCTTTTCTTATTGGTAATGTTCGCCTCAGAGTGCGGTGCAAAACTAAAGAGTGTGGTTGATCAGCCAAGGACGGATTTTTGTAAATATGAAATTATTTGTCCAAAGCTATCATGTGTGGGCAGTTTATCCTAACACCCAGCCGTTTCAATTTAGTCACCACCAGTTAAACTCGCTCTCCTGCTCTGGTCATTGTGGTGAGGTTTCTGTTTGGACGGCTCTTTAGACCCCCTCATGTTAATCTTCTCGTGTTTCTTAGACTGCGAAAGATTCTCCTTCATTTGATGTTGGCCATTCTCATCATGCACCAGTGTGGTCTGCATTTTTTGTGATAAATATCGTTCCATACGCAGCAGGTTTTATTGTGACAAAACGGTTTTCTGTTCATTCACACGATCATCGGTCAGCACAAAGTTAGGAATAAGGCACGCACTGATTATAAGCAGTTTAAACCCGAGCCATGTCAACCCATGTACTCGTAACCAGAAACCTTTCTCACTTTGACAATAAGTCGAGAAAGCAATGAACAGGTTGGTTGGTTCATGTATCTGAACAAGCACCGTCATAAAACCTCATCATTCTTGCAGGAGGCGCCGCTAAGGAGCAGCTCGAGCCCCCCCAACAGCACGGGTAGCACCGCAGACAGCGACGGCCTTCCTTCGCCCGATCAGCCTCCGCACAAAAACCGCAAGAGCTTCTGCGGCTTCAAGAGGCCCGCTAATGACGAGCCCGAGCTCCACAAGCGGCCCAAATCGACAGGCTTCCTCCTCGAGGGACGCAAGAAAACCGATAAGGTCAAGAAGAAGAAAAAGAAGCTGATGGGGAAGAGCAAGATCGACGATTCCAGCTCTTTCCCACCGTTTCCGTCCCGCACTGGAGCGGAGATCTCTGCTCTCGGTCAGGTCGTTAAGGAGGAGCCAGAGGATTACATCAGCATCTCCATGCCATCTTCGTACACTGATGTGAAGCACTCCGAGCGCTCGGGTCACCCCGCTATGAGCTCTCCGCTGAGTCCAGGCTCTCACGGCGCCATAAGCTGCAAAAAGGAGCCGGAGGCCGAGCGGCCATGCTGGGATTCCCCGTCCAGCTCGGACACAGAGTCCAGAGCTGAGAGCAGGGAGAGGCTGATGCTGCCTGAGGGCGAAGCCATGGTCACGAAGCTAGAGGGATTCGCTGGCACAAGAACGGTGATCCGCCAGGGCAAGCAGGTAGTGTTTCGCGATGAAGACGGATCTGCTGACGACGAGGACATCATGGTCGATTCAGGCAAGTTCACAAATTCAGGGGTGACGCAGAGTCCCCCCTGAAATAAAACTAAAGGAAATATTTAGTACAAGCACAACACAAGCTGCTTCAGACTAACCATTATTAATGCAACACAATCCATGATACAATTACTTGTACTAGTTATTAAAGGTGCAGTTGTTTGAAAAGTGTTTCTAGAACTATAATAATCATATAAAGATACCTTAGTAAAACTTTGATCGACAATATCGCCGTGCAATTGATCTGGCTAGTTTCTTTGTTTCAGATTTCTGTTTACTTTTATTTTGGGCCCGAAAATTTGCTCGGCCGTGAGACGGAACAGAGGTGCTCAGCTCCGCCCCTTGTCCTTAAATGGCAACCCACGAGGCATTGGTGTTTTCAATAGAAGGGGTGGGCTTGGTTGGGGGGGTGTTGAGAAAGGCTTCTTAAGTGACAGACTTTGTAGTTTTGGCAAAAATTATTTAAAGGAGCGGTCTGTCATTTTTAAAGCTCTCTGCTGCCTGCGAGACGAATTGCAATTCAACATATCCCACCCCTTCTGTTGAAAATACCAATGCCTCGTGGGTTGCCATTAAAAAAAAAGAGGAGGAGCTAAGCAGCTCTGTTCCGGCTCCTGGCAAACTGCACCTTTTAATAACTAGTACAAGCAATTGTATCAGCCTTTTATTAAATGGGTTGTTTTGTGTTAACAATGGTTTTAGTTGTTGTTTTTGTCATTATCCTGAGTGTGTGTTTAAAATAATTTTAGAGATAATCACCACTGGAAAGGTAGAAACACAAACATTTCCAGCAGTTGCTTTCACAGTTTGCTAATTGGTGCTTGTAAGCAGCAACATACTATCTCCAGGAAAAACGCACCCATTACTGGATTCCACATCTTTGTGGTATTATTACAATTTTGACTGTTGTTACAGATGATGACTCGTGGGACCTGGTGACGTGCTTCTGTATGAAACCCTTTGCCGGCAGGGCCATGATCGAATGCAACCAGTGCAACACCTGGATTCACCTGTCCTGTGCCAAAATCCGCAAGTCCAACGTCCCCGAGACGTACACCTGCCAGCAGTGCAAAGACTCAACGTTTGACATTCGGCGCTCGAACCGCTCGCGCATGGGTTCTCGAAAACACCTGCTCGACTGACGTCGCCCCTGCCCCTCCACAAGTACAGACTCTAATAAAGATGGGAGACGAGTACAGAAAAGGAAGGGGTCTGACTGTGTTATTAAACTTTTTTATTTTATTTTATTTTATTTTATAGTCCACCTTCCTAACTGTTTGCGTAGGGCAATCAAAACCGTAGACGGTGCATTAAAGCGGAGAGATGGTTTAAAGTGGACGCTGGATTCTCGACGATACACGCCAAAAGACATTACAAGATGAAAGTTGTTTTGGGAATAGGAGGCTGGTGGATCGCACCTTTTTTCAAAAGGGAGCGTTTGTACCCATAGCTTTCAAGAGTATGTATGCGTGTGTTCAAAGTGTTAAGTTGTCAAACCTGTATTTCCTTGTGGAACTTTATGGACTGCACAAAATGTCCGAGGAGTAGAGCACTAGAGAGTTATAGTTGAAATATGCTAATATGAGGTACAGAATCTGTCCTTGAGCAAGGATTGGACCTTTTTGGAGTGAATCATCAAAGAAAAATTCGTTATAATTTTTTTCCCTCCCTCCTCAAAGCGCTGTCCTTCACAGGTTTATTAAGCGTGTGTGTTAAAAAGCTACCCAGGGTAAAAAAAAAATCCTTCATCTCTCTTTCAAGTGGAAATAGTTTTTAAAGCTTTTAAGAACACATTGTTACCTTTTTAGGTGTCTCGCATGAGAGTTTGGACAAAGACTTGTGGGACGCGCATCCCGTTTAACACCCTCAGTGATTTTTTTTTTGATTTTCTTCTTTTCTTCTTTATTAACAGAGCCATGGAAAGTTCAGCATTAACTGCCACGCCTTTTTTCACACAAAGCTGTCTTTTCTACATGCCGTCTGTATATTTTTATTTCAACGACATTTTATGTGATGTTTTGAGACATTTCGTTGGTTTTTGTGCTTGTTCGAAATAAGACGTGGTTTTTATTTAGGTTCCTACGTTTTTGACACGCATTTTTGATTTGCGCAGAAGCAAAAAGGACGGCGCTCGGTAAATATTTTATTTTGAGCATTCAGATAAAGCTCTTTTTATAGCTTATCATAAAATAGGTGCATCTGAAAATGTGAGTGCTCCATTACGATTTCTGACTTTTTTCCACTGGACAAAGACCAGATGCTGGAATAGGCTGCTGCCTTACTAAGGTTTTGCTACAATCTTACATTCCTCAAATATTTGCTGATTTGTAGCCATAAGAAATCTCAGAAAGCAGTTTTCTGGTGGTATCCTACCATTTCCAACTTGGTTCTGTTTAAAAAAATATATCTGACTACGACTTGAACACACACACCCACCCCAATGAAACTATTTAAAATACTGTAGCAAGCGGACTTATTTTTTATTGCACTATGCCGAGCTTGCCTTGGCATTTTAAAGTTAAAGAATGATCTTAAACTTTTACATATACCTGTGTATTTTTACAATTGTGACCCCCCAACCTCCCCGCCTCCATTAAGGAACAAGGTTGCCAAAAAGAGCTACGTAGGTTAACTACCTAGTTTTGCCTTCTTTAACCCGTAAGTTAGATCCGTTGTGTTGCACCATGCACGCTGGAGTTTTTGATGGTAACCGCTTTGAATTAAGACAATAGTGCGTTGCCTGTTATCAAAAGACATTTCCTTGTTTTTAATTGTTAACAGGCCAGTGTGAAGGAGGTGAGGTAGGTAACCAACCATCAGAGCTCTGCCTGCTGCCCAACTTAATGTTTGGTTTTGAACTTGAATTTCTAGATGTTCATAGTTATACTATGTTCATACTATGTTTTTGTTTGTTTTCCGGTTTTGGACCATTATGCTGCCTTCATGTGCGTGTGGGATGGTCCTATTTTCCCCACTTGTGTAGTCGTATTTACAACGTTTAAGTTTGCGTCAAGTGTGTTAGCCAGCTTGATCTATTTTGTTAACTTATTGTTAACATTTTCCCCCTATTGGAAAAAATAAAAAATATATATATAATTGAACCAACAGTTAGAGATGTAAGCCAGTGTCTACAGCCTAATCAGTGATGACTAAAAGTGAGTCGTATTTACGATAAAGAATGACCTACTGAAATTGTCCTTTCCTCCGCCATGATGAAAGAGTTTAGTAACAAGTCGTGAACTCGGGTATCAAAATAGCTTCCGAAGCTCCCACTTTGTAATTATGACTTGACGGGACGTTCGTGTGCGACTTTTAGATGGGGAACTTTTACGGTAGTTCCAATAGCACATGAAGGCAGCATTAAATTGCACAACACAGAGTTTGTTGTTCTCCAAGAGTATAGGCTGCAAAAATACTAAAATAACCACTCTTGTGTCCATCGTTTTTCCAAACTTCAATCAACACCTGTGATTTCAGTATTTGAACGTGCATTTCCCGTATTGGTGCTCTTTATAACGGCTGTAACTTCCTCGCTCCTCTCTGGCGCCTTGTTTTTTTTTAAGGAGAACTTTTTGTTTTTATGATTGTCTCTTTGTACTTTGAGTCCGAGGAAGTATGTTACTCCACAATTAATAGACCTTTGGAAAGCATGTACCAATGGAAACGAGTCTTCTCCAGAGATACTGTTATTTAGATGTTTAGTTTTGCTCAAGCTACCCTTTCTGTAGCTTTTGGTTATTTTTTGGGGGAAACGTTCGTTATCATATGCTTTATATTCTTTCACTTGTTAACCATTTGTCCAATGTTGGATTTTCCTGATATCAAGGGTTAAATATAATGGTTGCTGTTCGTTTTTCATTTTGTACAATCAGTGTGTTTCTGTTTTCTATATTGTGTCATTGGTAGTTCAAGGCTGTTCTCCCCCTTTGGTTCGATGGGGATATTTGAAGAGTTGGTAGAGATGATGGGATCTCACTGTGTTTAGGCTTGGAGAAGGGAGCAATGGAGCCAGGCAAAAAGCAATGGAAAGAGAATGAATGTTTCTGTGAAACTGATGTAAATAAAGACCTAATGAGAATTTAATGGTAATCCAGTGTATGTGGTTTGGATTCCTTTAAATAGACAAAAAGGACCTTTTTATTGAAATGAGTATCATTAAAACTAAAAAAAAAAAATTTCTTTCTAACAACTTCAACTTTTCAACAAGTATCCATGAAAATGAATTTTAAACCGTTAAAAAATAATCTAATATGTTGCTACATTTTTCAATGCCCAGGAAAAACCTACAAATGGTCTCGGAATACGTCTACACCTTTACCCTCATTAAAAACACAAACATCTATGAATATACAATTTGGACACACCCTTATACACAGGATACACAGGTGCCTTTTACATAGAAGTCTATTTAAAAAAAATAGCTTGTGTCGTAAGCCTACGCTATAAAAGCTCCACCCAAAAAACAAATCAGTTCTGCCCAGGGACGTGCGATAGAGCTGTGCAACAAATCGTTAACAAGTGAAGTCGCTTTGAGGTGATGCTTCTCATTTGGCAAATACGTTTGTCCTCGTTTCCTTTCCTCGCGTCCTCAGAGGGAGGAGCTCAGAATGTGATTCAGTTGTATCTGTATGGCGCTTTTAACAAAATATCCATTGTCACAAAGCAGCGTTACAGAAATCCGGATGTAGATCTAGATCCTTAATGAGCAAGCCAGAGGCGACGGTGGCGAGGAAGAAACCCTGAGAGGAACCACACTCAAAAGGGAACCCGTCCTCTTCTGGGCGACACCCGATAGTAAGAATTATGATCGTTACAGTATGCAGTTGTACAGAGAAAAGGCAACAGCACTAAATGTGTTTTCACATTGTGAATTGAATAGTCCTGGGATGAGCATGGGACAGTCTTTATAATCACAGCAGCAGTTCTACAGTGAAGAAGGGAAGCAAGGAAACGCAATTCATCTAATCTAATCTCGGATGTGATCGGCGCTTTAGTGACATCGCTATCTGAGCTCATACACAACACTCCCTAAATCAGTTCAGTGTTGAGAATGTCTCTGTGACTTATGCGCTGTGTTTACAAATCGGACCCAAATATAATCTAAACCAGCCATTCATTTAAAAGAGTTAACCGTTAAGAAAGAAAAATCACACTTTAAGTACATTTCACAATATCAAATTACAAGCCAGACAAAGTGTAATGATTCACTTTTTAATGTGTACTTACTATTCAAATCTACAACAGCTTTGTACATGAGCGTATAGGTAATATTACATTATAGACCGCAATGTTATCCTGAAATAAAAAAAGAAAAGAAAAAACACACACACACCACTGGGTTGAGTTGAGCCAAAGACACAAATGAGGATGCACACTTGGAGAATAAGTGTGCTAAAGACATGATCTGACTTCTTGTCTTCAGTACATAACTACAAGACTGGCAAGACTGGCTTCTGGTTTCCAAACACAGTTCTGGAGTCTAAAAAGGTGCAGTGGCCCATTTAAAAAAAGAAAAGAAAAAAGTTTTCAAGCACTACAAGCGTCCCTGGTTAACACTAATAGAAAACACCACAAGAATTATAGACCAGTTTGTCAAACAGTTACGTCCTCGTGTGCACTTTTGGCCCAGTTTAGTTTCACACCGAAACAGACCTGGTCGTTAATAATCAGGCACCATAACAATATGTGTTTCCATGACATAAAATAAATATACTATTCACAAATAGAAGGATGAATATACAAAAGGATGACGTTACAAAAGTCACGATGCTACAATAACTATGACGTAAAATCTACAAATAACATGTTTATATAATATTGTGTACATATATACTAATATGCTTAATTAATATACGGTATTGTGCAAAAGTCAGAGCGCTCTTTTGTTTATTCAGTTTTCAATCAAGTGGCCATTCAG
>JAOUQW010000001.1:10482364-10505263 GCA_028565825.1 Olivaichthys viedmensis
TGGGTGATTCTTCCTTCAACCCAATGAGTGTTCTTTTAGAACAAAGGCAGCCTCACATAGAGAGCCACTCTGAGAGGTGCGGTGATAAACCATTAATCCATCTGTTTGTGGATTTGCTCCTCATTCATCATTCTACACCCACAAATCCTCGTAATCACATTAGGTGAGACAAAATGGGTATGCTCCCAGATGGAAAGAAATGCAAACACACAGCAGTTACTTGTAGAGTTATAGGAGTAAAACATGTGCATTGTAAGCGTAAATGTTCCCAATTTCACATAATCCCTAGCAAAATTGATAAACAAGCAAATACTTCTTGTACGTTCCGTTTCGCTAAATGCATGCTGAACAGTATGGCTAACGCTCAGACATTACCCACAAGGCTCACACAGCTGTTATCTTGATAGTGGCTATATCTAGGCCTGCAGAAAATTAATGGTTTGCATCTTCCTTCAGGGCTCAGCCAAATCCCAGGACTTGGATCCACAGGTCTTCTTAATGTACCACCACCCATTCACACCAATTGTCATTGTGGCTCCAGCTCTAAATAATTTAGTTTTCTTTCTTTTTTTTCAAATTCCAACAATAATAAACTTTCTTCTCTTTTTCTCATTAATATAATTTTAAAGTGTGGTCTATCGAGCCATCGACTCCCTCCATTTCTGTTTGGTTTGTGGCTACAGCCCATCGATATTAGTTGTACAAGTGGCCAATGAGGAAAGCAAATTCCCCTGCCTAATTACAGAGATGGGGTATGGGATAGCCCTCATCTCTGTGTTTACTTGCACATTTTATTTTCCTGCTATGGATTGTCTCTTGGCCTAAGACCTGCTTTTGGCAATAGCCCTGCCTATGGACTATAAAAGCCCTAATTCTTATGGCACTGTCCAAAACAGCGATGCACTTACTAGAATAAACGTTTTTTGTGTTTGTTTTTTGGAGGGGGACCACAAATGTGAATGTTGTGGTCTATGTATAATTTATGGTGCTTTGTCTTTTAATCATCCCCTTGTATTTCTAGTTTGAGAAATATTGCATGTGTTTTGAGAGAACCAAGTACTAATCACTAACTAGGCCTTAAGGTTATTTAACACAATACGAATCCCTCACTCTGAGATTAGGAGGCTGCTTATGTTTGTTGCATGAAGAGAAACAAAGAGCAGACTCTTGTTTAGGCAGATATATAAACATTCCATCAGCAGATGTTAGGCAAACAAAGTGGAGAGCATTGTGTTGCTAATCTCCACTTTTCAGGGAAATGAAGACGTGACAGCTGTCATGCTTTATCCGATGATTCTGTTGGATTGTGTATGCTCAGGCTTTGCACCGCCTCGGACTTTTACAAGGCTTGTGCTTAGTTTGGAATACACCGCCTGTGGGTTGGATTTCCGAATGCACCGTGCTGAAGTCTCACACAGAGGATTAACAGGAGGGGAATTAATGTTAAATTAACAGAGGGAGGCATGCAGGATGCAGCGGTGCTTCGGATGAACCTTGATCCAAATTCCTACCCTGGACGAAGCGCCTATCCAACAGATGAAAGCCAAACACATCTCTGATATGCTGTTCAAAGCCGTCCGGCCCAGAATACCAAAGCAACCTGGAATTCCAATGGAGAAAATCTGATATTATGATTCATAAAGGAAGGTTTGAGATATTCCTATGTAAACACTTACGTGTTTATTTGTTGTTCAATTATCTGTTGAACGATACAAAGTGCTGGCCTGTCTTTGGTGTTGAGTTTTTATGGAGAGTAAACAAATTAATTAGGATGCAGTAGAAAGGTTTGCCTTGTGGTGGGCGCTTCCTTTATACCTTCTAATGCCAGGACTGCCTCTGGGGCAGCCTATCCTCAAAGCCAACAAACCTTCTGCTTTTTCACATGTAGACAGTGTGTGATATTCTCACCGACATCCTGTGATGTTCATGCAGTGACAAGAGTGTCCGTGCTTAACCTTGCCTGCCAAGCAGTGTCACCATCATTACTTATTACTGTAGCAGATGATGCTGAAAAGGCTATTAACATACATTCATCCTAGAAGTCACATATCCACCAGGGATAGCACAGGGATGGAAACACAGAGGGGCCCCCGGCTAATTTGGTGACTCTAGATAACCTTGGGACAATTGCGCACCCTCTACGGCAGCGACATTTCGTTTGAATAAGTGCTCTGTCAACTTTTGATGGTACCATAGGCATCTACCATGGTGACTACTTTTAACAGGGAATCAGGGTTCAGTTCCGGAGAAGGAGCCTGAGAAATGGCTTCCACATCCAACGAAGGCAGCAGGATAGCCAATTACCCATTTCCGACACGGGGAGGTTGTGACAGCGTCATTCTCTGTCAAATGAGATAACTGATCATATTGGTGATGGTACCCTTGATCAAGACGGATCATATTAGAAGTGTACGAGCCCTTGAAGGCTTCAATAAAGACCGTTCCCTCTGTCACTTGCCCCTGGTCAAAGAAAATAAATCTCTCTTCTGCTCCTCATGCCTTTGTTAGAATGCATCCACACACTTACTCTCAATGACCACTCTAAGTGCCATGTATGGTGTGTGTGCTCCAAACATTTTCTCTAACCACACACTTCAGAATGCTGTCCAGAGCTGAGCTGCTTCCACAGCCCATTAAAGCGTGTGTAAAATCACACAGAGGCGAGTGCCTCCAGCCAATCTGCTGCTTATGTGCACTAATTTGGAGTGCTAGAGCACGCACTGACCATCAGCACACAAGCAGTCTGGCTGCTGCAGTCTCTGAGCTCCAGCATAATATGTGCTCAATTCGGAATAAAGAGTCATGACGCAAAGAAATATCTTTAAAAAAAACAGCTGCATTTTTTTGTCAGACTTTTTATGGGATATCCTGGATATACCTTTTCTTCTTTTTTTGGTTCCTCACATTAGGCTAAAGATTCTTTGTGTTCCATTTAAAACTTGATTCCACCTGTGAGGGACCCCAAAACATTCTGGACTGCTAACAGCACCTCACAGACATCAGGGAAAACCAATAGACCGTCACTATTAAGAACGGTTTAAAAGAAGGAAAATAAGTGAACTATTAGAGGTTATTGGCCTCTTTAATGTGGTACAAAAATAAGTGATCACAGATTTATAGAATATTTTGTCAGTCATCTAAGGCTTTTTGTATCTGTTTGCTTTTTATTGACTAACAGAAGCTGGCGAAGTGACAAAGGTCAGGCAGTGACAAGTAATTTTGATACATGTAGTGTATGGAGTATATGAATAGGTTGCGGCTGCATAACAGGGCATTCTGTGGACATTTTCATCACTTTATAAACATTTTTTTGCCTGGCATTACCTTTTTACTAGGTTTATAATAACAGAGTTCTGACCTAAACACCTTCTGCTCTGTGTGTTATAGTGATTTTCATTTCTGCAAAGACACTCCTATCAAGCTTTCTCTTTTAGTATGGCGGTAGTTTTATCAGCAAGCAGTTTGTGTGCACAAGCCTCAGAAGTTTTGTCTCAGCAGCCTAGCGTGTTGCCTCATACAGGAAAGGCCTTGATGTGAAAACAAATAGCAGCCTGCCTCACCCCTGGCCAGAGTTGATGGGGCACAGACAGAGTTGCAATCTCCACTGTTCTGAGTCAAATCTGCTGCCAGACGCCAAGCCATGAGGCAGAAAACATATTCTCACCTCTCATGAGAGAGAGTAAGGCAGTGGGAATAGCACAGATATAGGACTGGAAATATTGGATATCCCTGAATGACAGGAAAATATGAATAACCTTCACCCCAGCTGTGGATCAAATCCACATCGGGAAAATAACATGAATTCATAGAGTAGCGCAATAATAAAAACATATAATAGCAGAATGCAGTGACGGGTAGACGGCGAAAGACTGATAAAGATGACTGGGGCTTTTCTGAGAGGGTACCTCAGTCTGTTTCTTATACTTTCAGAAATAAGAGGAAGAGCATATAATCCGCAGATCTGCATGTGAAAATGTGTGTACGATAAGATCGTATATTGATCTGTATGGTCATTCTCTATGGTGTCAGCACCATTCCAACGTTCAAGAGCTATGAGGTTGGTGCGCCCTGTAAACCTGTGGCAGTGAATAATCAGACATTAATTTAATATCTGAGTAACTGTTATACTTACATCTTCTGAGAAGACAGCACTCAGGATATGATCTGTTAACTCTTATGATATGGTGTGCAATTGTAATTCACTAAATAAGCAAGACAGTTTTGCATAAGGGCTCATAAACAACACATAAAAGCATAAACACGCATATTAGAATTCCAGATTACTGGTTAGATAAATTAAGTAAAGCACACCAACTGTACAAAAGAACTATTGCCAACAGCTTTCAAGTGGACAGCTCTGTAATTTACAGTAATGACAAATCACAAGCAAGCCTCGCCTTTCACCAAAGAGGAGCGTACCTCATAAAACAGAGGTGCTTCTGCTGAGGGTTTGTTTCTCTTTGAGGGATGGCACAGAACTGCATTAGCCTGGCTCATAGTGAAGAATATGCAAGTAATAACTCAGAAAATAGAGTAATTAGCACAAACAGCTGTAGCACAATGACTCCTATTCATCAAAATCACTTACTCCATGGCGCAGTTTGAAGTGCAGGTAGCAGGTATATAGTATATATATATATATATATAAGTTCTTCACATCTCTGTGCAGATATTGTGAAACTGCTGCTCTGGGGCAGGCATGGAAGGTTTAGGAAAGCTGTTGTAATTATCTGATTACATGGGAGGGGGTACGTCTGGGTCTTCGCTAATTTTCATAAACAAGTCTTATACACAACGAGTTCTGGGGTTGTTGAAGATTATGCTGACTACAGGATCCAAAATCCAAGGTTCAAAGACAGGGAATGCAGATGGTGCTGGGGTGACCACAGGCAAGTGCTAGGACAGATCTTTAGAACAGACAGGGGACATTGCAGATGCAATGGTAAACCGATTTAAAAGGCCCAACAGAAGCTCCCCCCGAGCTCATTTATTAAAAGCATTTTGAAAAGCTAAGTGTTACCAAACTCTTGCCAGGAAGTGTCCATAGTATGCTACCTATAGGCATGAGCAGATTCTGAGTATTTACTTTGGAAATACCCTGCCAGGGCTGTTATTCCCATATACAGTTTACACAATATGAATGTAAATGAATGGCTTCTTAGTTGTGAATGTTGAACGACAATATGCGATTTGAAATGCAGCTCATGACAACAACCACAGTGACGGCGGAAGGTTTTAAAGAGAAACTAACAGAGCTCGTCCGTGTGTTTAACATCTCCATGCTGCTGCACAGCGACAAATGTGTATCCTCGAATTGTGGCATGAAATAGCTAAACATTTTACAGGTCGACAAACCTGCCGGACAGGGATGTTTCGGCTCTGACCTGCCCTCTAGTGGATATCGCTTTTAATCCTTCAGATGTACAAAAGGTACGCAGTGAACAATGCATGTGAACAATGCAGCTCGCGTAGGTGCAGCGTAGTCACGCTTCAAGTATAACCCCAGCCTTAAAGTCTTAATGTCATACTGCTCTGTTAAATGCAGTTTAATCCAGCTTTTTCTGTGGATGGCTTTTTTCTCCTGCTAACTCTTAGGAGAAACAGTAACTGGAACACTAAGAGGCCAACACTCCTAACTGTGCACAGAGATATAAATCCACAAATATGCATTATCTCTACCTTCCTAATACATACATCAATCCTGTCAGGACATGGGTAGGCAGTATTTTAATTAAGTGTCTCATCTGAAGTGGCACTAATGAGTTTGGCAAGGATCTGTGGGGGAGCTTGCGGAGAAGAGAATGAATTGCTGTCCCTTCCCTTTTGCACGCTGATGCATACACACTCTATTGATTGCAATTCAAACAGGGAGATGACAACCGTTAATCAGTGCCAAGGTGTAGAGATTAGTATCTTTAAATGGAATAGTGGAAGGGATTTGACCCGTGCTAACTTTAATAACTTTAGCACTTTGTAGGCTTGCAGGCAGAAAGAGAAAGGCCTCCACTGAGAGAAGCACAAACTGCAAGTAGGGAAGCAATGTTCTTGCTAGTAGGAGAGGATGTCACTGTGTAATATGAGTTTTTCATTTACTGGCTGGGGAGATTGGCCTAGCCGTTCACACACAGGAGATTCTGTCTTGGCAAGGCTGATTTTATTTCTTTATCAGCATCCTGAGTTCACAAATGACAAGTATTAAGGAAGTATAATGTCTATGGTTGTTAAATACATGACTAACTTGTTCTGGCTTTCAAAAACCTCATCATTAACTCTTTGAGAGTTGTACTTCGTTTTTTTCCCCAACATCACAGGTGATGCCAAAGTCATAATTGTGATCGAAGAGGGAAACAATTGAGTTTGTGTTTGTGTGTGAGCATGACATGACATTAATACAATAATAATTTTAGACAACAAGTAACTTTGGAATTAGGAAGTTTACACTTTTCAGCATTGCATTCATGAGAGTTAATGCACTATGTTTGTTATAACATATCTGAAGCATGTACACTATTTATATTGACATATAGATGCTACATGCTACGTCTACTTGTCTCTAATTCTCATTCAAATTCCCAACCAGTGTTGAACCATAGAAATGTTATTGAATAAGACTAGCAAAACCTGTGTTCAAAAAGGTTTATGAAAACAACATTTTAACAATACATTTAAACAAGATGTAATTATGGCCTGTAAGCAAGTGCAAACAATATTCACCCTTGACTTTGTCTAATAACTTCTCTGTAGTTATAGGTGTAATTTACAGTGAAGTGCATGTGCTAGTCCCAGATGGCTGCCATGTTGAGCTGTGCCCACCCTGGTCAATGTGGAGTAGGTGGAAGCTTATCTCTGTGGAGCCCATCAATCAACTAGCAATGACTTTTTTTGCGTGCACATTTTGTACCCATAATGACCAGCCCTCTCCCGCCTCCTCTCTGCCCGCAGGACACAATTACTGATTTAACACAAAGGATGACCTCTGTCATGTAAATGGACCAAGCCCTTCACATTAGACTGTTTTTAAAAAAGCAAGAAAAAGCCCCCCTCACCCTCAGAGAGACACAGTATTCTGTCTTTTTTTTTTAATCGTCTGATAAGCCTTGTGCCAATACAGAGACGAGCTCACACTCATTTCACAGAGATCTAAAATGACCTTTTCGTGATGCATGTACACACAGCATGTGTCCACACACAAACACGCAAAATGGGCTTTCTGTAATACATATTCATGATCATGAAGCTTCACACAGATGGCCAAAGATGATCGGCTTTAATTGCAGTGTTTACCAGAGCATGTAACCTCAAGCATGAATCGGCCTTGATGCACATGAGAGGTCAAAAATGCTTTTTTTGTATGCAATAATGGGGCTGGTAGAAGGCATTCAAATCAAGTGAATTCCACATCCTACCTACCTGATGTGGATGTGGAGCTTTGCTTTGGGGACATTGCATGTCTTGCACATGGGGTCACTGTGGATGTTTTTCAGGCTGTTTTGCTGGTTGACTGTTTTGCTGCACCATCTGGACTCCAGAGTGTGTCTACACCGCCAGCCCTGCCACACCCCCACACTTCCCAGCCTCTCTGCTGGAGCTCCATGTCTGCTTCTGAGAGCAAACCCACAAATCTCACTCTGTTTTGTGTTATCAGACAAAGCACTTTTTATTTCTCCCACTCAAATTGTATGTTCATGTTGGTGGGCGTTTGTATATGTGAAACAAATAGTGGTAGCTGCTGCAGCAGTTGCAGCGATTGTAGACGTAGTATGTTAGTTGGCAGTGACAGTAATGGCTGAATAAAAAATAAAAATACATTTTTGCTGTCTTTGATTGGATTGACAGGCCTGTACCCAAGGTGCTTTGATATTTATAGCGTGAGGAGATAAAATAGAATGTTATATTTACATGGAGTCTTTTAACAACAAACACACACTTCCCTTCACCAAAGTGTAGCTCTCTAGTTTGAGAGTACAGCTTCATTTATGAAACACTGAATGCTTGATTTGATAAAAAATTTAGTTCAAAATGTTACCTTTGTTCTGGGAAGGAAACATAAAGATCTTATCAAGAAATATCTGAGAACGTGTATAAGTTTGTTTCCAGGAATGAATCTCAGTGTGAAATAGTCATTATTCTCTATACACTTATTACCACAGAAAAGGTTGTGATGTTTCTTCGTGTTTAATAAGGGCTATCAAAGTTGGCAAGACATCATTGGTGTAAGGTTTATTTTTATCTGATAGACTGTCAAAGGACAAGTGAAATCATTTGACTCATTTTCTCTTATCCACCTGATGCCCTGTTATTTTTTCAAGGGATTCATGCAAAAATATCGTTTTTAAGCACTGAATACCTAGTGGAAGTCTTTTCTTTATTCCCCCAACTGTCATAGTTTATACTCGAGTTCCACCATAATTGTTTGTTTCTATTTTTGCCCTCCAAATAAAGGCAGCCTATTTATCTTGTGGTTTGTAATTTGACACAAAACAGTGTTAAATCCAGAGAAATTGTGAAGATGAAATATTAAAGTCTGCCTGGCTGGGATCTTGACTCAGCAACGCTTGTCTGTGGGTGATCTGTGGTAATAATATGTGGGATGCGTGGGTGGCTGGGGTCCTTGCTCTCTCTGAATAGTACGTTTAAGGGATATTCTTCCATCTTACACATTAGTCTTTCTTATTCATTTGCCTCATTTGCCTTGAATGACATGATTGCATTACGACAAATGATGTACAATGAGATTCTTTCCCTCCAAAAGGGTACAATCACTGATTGTCCTCGGTCAAAATCCATCCAAAATCCACAACACATTTTTTCCTTTTTGCTTTCTGGTTAAAATCAGAGACAGAACTTTCATATGAATGATATTCAGCAACTCCAACATTTACAACTCAATCCACTCTCTTCTTTCCACTAAAATATTTGGCACTGGAGTGAGCCAAAATCGTGAGTGCTGCCTCAGTGCTCTGTGCACACAGCTGCGTGCAAGTTTACAGATATTGATGCAGGCCATCAGTGTGTCAGCATTTAGGCCTGTTTCTGTGGAATGCCTGATTATTTAGACTGCAGAAGAGGAGCTGTCTTTTCTTACGCTTCTTCTCTGCACCGACGCTGCACCAGCTGTAAAGTCCATATCAGCACAGGCATGTGGAGCTTCAGCTCTTTCTGCCTCTCAGTCTCCTAAGGCGCGCTCCATTCAGCTGTGACAACACCCCGTCTCTTTCTCTCTTTCTCTCTCTCTCCCTGTCTCCCTCCCTGTCCCTCCAGTTATTTTTGGGTACTGCCCTGAGCTGTACCTTGCTTCAAAGGCAAGCGGAGGTGCTTTGTATTTATTTATTTATCCTTTCTTTTCTGTATTTATTATTTATCTATTCCCCCTTCAACTCACCGAGACAGCAGAATTGAATTGATCTCACAAAGCTCAGTATTAGTCTGAGCTAATTAGTAACAGACTGGCTCCTCCGACCTGGCATTTATGAAATCCCAGACTTCCGGTTTTGATTATATCATGGTCTGAATCTTAGAGTTCTGTCTGTATTTCAGATTTATTTTTGTTTCCTTAAGAAACACATATTTGTTGCCCTTTGAGAGGTGAGATCAAAAGGCCAATTCCAGAAATCACTTCTTTAGAAAAGGTCAACCAATCGCTGTCACCAGACAGTCCAGACAGAACAATCCAAATAGAGAACCACAACACTTTCAGCAGGATTCCTTTACAGGAAGAACAGAATCTTGATAATAATAATATAGGACAACGAAATTAAAAGTTAAGAGAGCTACAGCTATGTGTGTGTATGAGTATGTGATAAGAGAACAGGATGTTTCCTTTTGGAGAGAGTTAAAGAGAAAGTAACTGGTTATGAGGAAAAAAAAACATTTCACTAAACTCACCCACATTGAGCAATATGGGAAGTGCTTGTATCCTAGGGCATTACACAATAACACCTCCCCAACCTTCAGCTCTCCTTCTTCTTCTTTCCTCTTCCATGTGTTCACATAAAGAGGAAAAGTGAGATTGGGAGAGAGAGAGGAAGAGAGGGAGGGATGACGATGTTCATCATCTGTGCCTTTTTGTGCGACTGCAGGGCTAAAACAATATAAATAACATGGGCCCTGAAGGATTGGTGTGCTCCACTCTGACAGCGAGATGGAGTATTGATTCTTGGCATGAAACTAAAATTGCCTGCCGCCCAGCCTCCAGACACACATGTTGGCAGATCTCAGAGAATGTGAGGCATGCCCCAAAACCGGACAACATTATTAGCGATAGCCATGTAAATGTTCAAAAAAGAGAAAACACAGATATTCATTTTGAAAACAGTTGTTATATCGTCCACTCTTAAACTCTGAATCAACCTAGTTCACAAAACAAAACATTGACAAACTAGTTTACTTTTGGAGCATGGACTCTGGCAGGACAATTATTGCATGATTAAAAAGCCTCGAAGACAACCTTTAACCTTGCTGCTTCGTTAATAATATACAGAAAGTTGATGGGACTCCATGACAGCAGCAGCAAATCATGGCACTTCAATCTTCAATTCATAATCAACCTTTCGTAACCTGTCCCCTCTAGGAAGCCAGATGCATTCCAGCACTCTTCTTGCGACCAGGTGTGAGGTTTAGCTTGACTCAATCTTTTAATGTTCCCAGTGACGTCAAAAGGCTATTTTGATCCACGTGTTTAATGTAAGTCAACTCTAAGAGGAAAAAAGACCAGCAGATAAAAGGAGTTCAATAGTGAATATCTTGGTAATAGATATTCAGTTCTGGGCTTGGTCCAAAAGGAATATGCATATATATATATATATATATATATATATACAGTATATATATATAGCATATGTAGTCCTTGGAAAGTCCTCAGAGACCATGATCAAGAATTCCAAAGAATTCCCAGTTGAAAAAAGTCAAACCTACTTATTCATCACGTAACAATAATCAATTTGGATTTAAAATCACAGCGTACATTTGATGTTCTTTGATGTCACTATTTGTATAAATCCTTGACTGGGAGATTTGCCACTGTTACTGTATCTGGTGAAATGTGGACAGAGATATCTTTATGCAGCTTTTTTTTGGCCGCTAAACAAATCACAGGAGCATGTTTCGGGCAGGTAATGTGTGATATATCTTTAAGAATAAAGTAATGGAGTGGTGGCTTCTTTACTGCCCTTTAAATTGTCCTTTAAGGATCATGAAATCTGCTTTTGACACTATCTGCATGCTGATCTTTGATGATAAGCTCCATCATGTTTGTGTAAAAACACAAGAGGAGGAGGGTAAAACAACATAATATGGCATCATTTGTCTTCTCAATAACACCAGAGCCCAGTTTCATGACCTCGAGTGGCTCTTTTAAGTGACAGGCCACTCCACCTCCTTAAGCAACAATTGCTTGAAACCACATCACTTTAAATCCACACTCACATTGCTTCAGGATTTAGGACTCTTTCATATCCTCCCCAAGTGATAGTTCTGGCTCTGAAAAGAACACGACATGTGACAGAGACTCCGAATCTGCCTTTTATAAGACTGGCATTGTCAGAGGATTTCCTCTTCCATAGCGTCAGCATCTTTTGGTGTATTGGTACACCTAAAAGAAATGGTGCAAATGATGCTGGCCAAAGATAATGTATTGTGTACACAGCACAGGTCAAGGAAGAGTATTAATCCAGGCATGCCGCTGAGCCCTGTCTAAATGAGATTGTCCTCGGCCAAAGGGCTCCCCTTTTATTTCCGTTTTGGTTTTCTCATTCTAAAGTCTTGCTCACCACACCTGGACTGGAATGCCAGTGGGGTCAAACTAGGGTTAAGTATAGATGTCAAAACGGGTTTTGAGACAGAAAAATATCCATGCAGATATTTGTAGTTGACTGATACCACTGATACCATACAACATAGCCATGGGAAAGGATATCCTAAAACAACCCGGCCAGAGATATGTCTGCTTATTGACTTACATAAGAATGATATGTGAATGATATGTGAATCCTATGATGAGACTGTTTTTTATCATTGGGATTCTCTCGTCAGACAGAATACTCTGTTATTGTTTCACACAAAACCATGATTAACCCTTGTGTAGTCTTAACATTCTGTATACTCCTCTTGTCCTAAGGGTCAAAAATGACCCTAAGACAATCTTTATACCCTAGTGGTGTACAGCTTTCATGGAAATATAAACAAAGGCAATGTTTCACTTTTTCTAATGTTAGGGTCACTCTAAGAAGAGTCACCAAATTTCAAGTTGAAAAAAATATAATTTAGGGGGTTTTCTCTGCTGTTGAACATAGTGACGGGTCATTTTTGACCCTTAAGACAACACGAGGGTTAAACATGACCGGCGCTTGTTAAGATTTAGAGCAAAGAGTATATTTGATGTTCGTAGATTACAGCAGCTCTAATGATGCATAAAGGCAAGATAAACACATATGAAACAATTATTTCAAAGTGCAAGAATAAATATTTCATATTCAGTAAATTCTTTGTCTTCATGGTGGTTAGCAGACTTCACATGCTCTTCTGATTGTAGTGAGTGGAGCCGAATGACATGGCAAAGCATCTCATCAGTAGCAGTCAGACAGCATGATAGGAGACCTCACACTAACATTTAGTTTCTTCTGGCTTCAAGACATCCCTACAGAAGATTCTGCCTGGCACATCAGTGCATGTGCATATCACTGTTCCTTCCCCAAACAGCAATATCCTCTCCCTGAATTTTAATGATGGCACTCATTTCTAACTTCAGTGAGATTTAGTTTGAATACGAAAGCCTGACAAGACTTTTGCTCATCATCTGCTGGGTTTTACAGGACAAAAGGTCCATTGGTACTGTTTGTCGTGCAGGACACAACCATTGGAAGTCATTAAAATATCTTGTTTATTGACTATGACTCATTTTAAACTTACTTGTTTTGTATTTACCTTGAAGTCTGGCAAGCTACTTGCAAATGATGAGACAAGTTGTGCATCAAAAAGATTTATTAAATCCGTCTTCCCCTGAGAGAGAACAAAACGCATACTGTTCACCAGGGTTGCTCGTACAAGCAAGATGAATGATGCTCTAAGAGTCTTCTCTCAGGTAATAGACAGATAGCATCATGTACTATACAAGGCATTGTAATCACAACTGACTCCTATTTTCAACTCAGTATCTAAGCCAACCCGATCCACTGGGATGTATACATTGGACAGATGACATCAGTCATATAAAGGTTCTCACAGAAGACTTTGCAACATGGAATTAGTGGTTGCAGCAGAACTGCAAGACTCTAACCTTAGCGCTCAAGGTACATGGATCCCTTTTATCTATTGTTTAAGGTGCTTGGTATTCCCTCTGTGACAGCTTCCATTTGAAACCTATCTGTACCAGTGCTGCAGCATCAAACAATGTGGTAATTTGTTTTACCTTATCTCGTAAATGAGCGACGCCCCCGACGCGACGAGTGACAGCATCTTTATGCTGTGCTGTAGCGTCTCAGCAAAGCGGAACCTTAATATACAAGCCTAATTGATGACAAACATTGGTAGGTGCATACCACAGCGATATTGGAGAGCCTCTAAAAATTTTCACAGGAGAGTGCTTTGGTAGAGAAGAGGATACTACGCAAAAAAAAAAAATGTCTGGGCTCCAGGCTTGCGTGTTCAAGATGTTGTTGGAAATTGAAAACTGCTGAGGCATTTCAAAATGAAGTCTGTATATTATATAGATTTGTCTATTGTTTAGTAGATGCCACATTTCTGCACCACTTTTTTATGCTTTTAAGAGGACATATCTGTATTTTCTGATGAATCCATGAATCCACAACTAATGCGGTTGAGTTGTAGATAAACTCAAGGATCCTAGATGATATTAGACCCGTCAGACCTACGCTACATTTATCAAAGCTGTTTGTAACAATCTCATGAAGACAAAGAACCCCCAAGGTAAACAACATATTTGTATTCCGTGATTCAAATGCACCTTCTGGCAAAAGCAGAGTAAAAGCATGTTGTTACGAGGTCAAAAATAACATAAAGATTTCTCCCCTTGTGCCCTCTCAGGCCTTTTATCTGTTTGAGTGAGGAGAGTACACATCAACTGGCATACTGATGAGCAGCAAATCAAACACATATCAGAGTGCCATGTTGGACGTGCACTTGTCATAGAGCCTCGTGTCCTCGCATGGAACGAGAAGTCAGAAAAGAAACCTTGGCTGTCTGGATGGTGGTCCCTCTTTGATTGGATTCAAAGCCCAGCCATTGAGAAGGGGTCAGGTCTGGAGGTCAGCACTGGAGGGGCTTTCCAACTTGGCTTATAGGGCAGCCATCATGGACCAGTGTGCGTGCGTGTCCATCCACTTCAGTGCAAAAAAGGATAACAGGCTACTCTTTAAAGAATTAAAGATGAAGGGATAGAAGAGCAAAGAAAATCGTGGATAATCTGTTGTCTTTGTGTCCTTAATGTCATCTATTAAGAAGAGCAGGCAATAACTATCAAGCCTTTACAGTGGTGGTAATCAGAGCACTCTCTATATTTATGCCTTGACTGATAGACTTTATTTTTCATTTTAGATGCTTAATGTGCTCATGCAGGGACACCTATTGTGCACGGTTCTCTAAATGTGATCATTGTAAACATGCAGCTACAAAAACAAATGTGTCCAAGTGACTAAAAAACTAATTAAAATCAATGCACCATTAAGAAACACGAAAAGGGGTTATGAAGGAAGCTGTTGTAGCTGTTGTAACAAAGGCAGGGAAAGCAACATGGTTGGTTCTCTGGAGACTCTGGTTAAAATAAAGAGATGGAAAAGATGCATAGTCAATACTAATGTTTCAACATTAGTATAATTTCATCATTTCAGCAATGAAGCAGAAAAAAAAAATTTAATCGGCTAAAACTCACAAGAGTATTTCTGACCGCAACAGTCACTGAATAGCCATATGCAAATTCCCAAATTCAGATCATATGCCATTTAGACAGTAAAATTATAAACAAATAAGCATTTTAGCCAAATGTTAGTTAAAGTGGCATGAATTAGTCAATGCTCATAAGGGAATGGAGTCTAATTAGGCAAATGTAACATAAAATTAACTTATTTGAAATACAAGCACTTTGGCCAAGTTTAGGATTGTTACTTATTTGGCCTTGTTGTTCTGTACATAATTTTATTTATGATAAATTCGATGTGCACCATGCACATAAAAAGTCACTTATCGCTTTGATAAAGCATTATGTTTTCCTGCTTTTTACTTTGTTCAAGCCTAATAAAATTACCATAAACTGTCCTAAGGTCTAATTAAGAATTGTTAGTGCAACAGGGAGTACAGTGTTTCATGTAAGTATTGGCCTCACTTTGACTGTTTTTGTTCATGATAATTTTCTTTTTTTAATGTGTTTTTAATTGAAGCTGTATGCTTATGTTCCTGCATAGATTAGTATCAAGCCATTTATTTCCAACTGTGGAGGAAAGAAACAAATAGCTCATGCTCTGATACAGCTTGTCCACCTCCTAAGCCTGGTCAGCCCTTTGATTCTGGGGGTGCGTGGAGCTGAATGCAAATGAACGCATGCCTCAACTAAAATATGCATGACCCCTCCTTCTGCCACTGCGAAAGACCAGCCAGCTGCTGAAAAACAATAAAATAGTGCCAGACCTGCAAGCTAGCATTTTTGCATCCTTTTTTTAAAAGACGTTTTGTCACAGACATGGCAGCAGTAAAAAGCCATCAACCAAATGAGAAGATGTTTACAGGGGTCACTGAGAATGAGAAACTGCTCCAGTAATGGCGTGCGGTGGACTATAAGTGTTAGTCAGCAATAGACAGAGCAGCATTATGGATAGAATAGATTAATGTTGGTGTTATAATTACAACTGTTTCGTTCTGTAATTGTGAAGGTTTCATGGGCCCAGACAGAGTGGCTAACAAAAGCATCCTATTCTTGCCTTCTTCGCTGTAAAAATCAAATTTTCCCACACCCTTTAATTGTGAATATATTTTGAGCAGTAATAATGGGCTTGGCTGTAAATAATCATAAATAAATAAATAACAATGATGTTGATATTATTCCACAAGTTGACCCAACTATCCAAAATCAAAAAGACACAGTGTCCACTGTATGTCTCAATGAAGACATTACTTCATGCAGCATTAGCTCCAAAAGAAATAAATGGAAAAAACATTATATATTTTTCTCTTTCTTTTTCCATTTTTCTTTTTTTAAAAGCCTTAAAATTATTGCATTTAAATTGAATTTTTGTTTGGCATGGTTGATTTAAATTTTTGAAGCATTTGCTTAAAAAAAGCATTCCATTTTTAAAAACCACACTTTGTTCCCAAAGCCAAATGTGGTGAGCAAGGCAGAGGAAGAGAAGTGCATCAGTCCATTACAACTTAAGAGTATTTTTTGAAGACAAATGACTCCTTGGCAATAACTGGACACTCTAAATGAGATACAAAGTCTCCCTGGTGCTTATGGACTCCTTATGTAAGTGTCCTCTCTCCCGCAAGCTCCACTTGAATGGTGTACATGTTCAAATCGCTCACCCACTTACCTCCCGACCAATCTCAGAGATTGCATTACGATGACTTTTACAAACACAGACTTTAGATCAGAGGAGACATGTACATTCATCAGCGTGGGCCCAGTGTGTTTGGTACAGTGACGTCACACGAGAAGCTCATTTTAGCCCATGCAGTTTTCTCTCCAAAGTACAAGAGCACTCGGCGCAATTACTCGTCCTCAGGGAAGGACGCTCTGAATAGCTCATCAATACTTCGTAACTCTGGTACAACACAAGTGCTAGATTTATTTATTTCCTCTGCGCGCTCAAGAGATTTGCACGTTCAAGAGAACCACTGTGGGGACCGCAGGACAATTAAAAGTGTTTGCTAGGCTTATCTTTATGGTTTGCTTTGGTTGGCCTTCCTTTCTCCTAATGGGCTGCTTTTTATGAAAACAACCGAGTTAAAAGAAGACAACGTGTTGAAAATGTTAAGCGGAAAAGGTCAAAGGGAAGATGTGCAGTCTTGTCCCGCTAGTTGATGTCTAAGAAAGCTTTCATGGCTGAAAAGTGCAAAACAGCAGAGTTCAACCACCCCAATGCACCATGGGATATGCTCTCAGCGCCTGACCTGGACAGCCTCACATCATGCAAATCACTTTGGAGAGCAATATCAAGAACTGTGTGTTAGGGGGTCTCGCTGGAGATGCTCAGACTCCACTGAACATGTGTTTGCTTCAGAACTGAATTTCAAAGAGGGCTACAGGGTCAGGGCACTGAAAATCAAGGGTTGCCAGCCTGAAAGTGTGTCCATCACAGCTGTCAGGAGAAGGTGGAAGAGCCAATGTACCCTTACCCATATTTGTGATATATGGACTGAGATAATCAGATATTTCTGATACCTGTAGTACACTCCAGTCATATGCATCTTATTCTTTTTAGTCACTGACATTAGAGGAATATGCTACTGATGATGATTACCATTTTTGGACATAACAAAACTCGTCCATATTGGAGAAATCTTTGTTGTGTTAGAATCTGTCAAATACAGTGCAACAAAATAGTGTAATTAATCATCTATGTTGTGCTTCAAGCAATACATAAATAAATAAAAGATTTTAAAATAGCATTGCATAATGTCAATTCATAGGTCAATACTAATCTACTAAAGCACCATTTCTACTAAAGGAAGATACACATATGTTTTTTTTCCTCTTTCAAAAGATATTGGCATGAAAGGCTTCATAAGTAGTGCTGACTGCCTGCCCCATGCATAGCAAATTTGCCTATCTGACGTTTTTTAAGGGTATACACAGCTGCCCAGTGCATTTTAAATTCACTTTACTGAATATCTATGATCAAAGTGAATTTCCAATATTATAAGCACAGTTTAGTTACTTGTCTGATCAAACTGCACGTACAGAATTTGCCTAAACACATCACCTAATTGCATTATTTAAGAGTTTCTACTAGAGTTTCATATTGGTTCATATTGTAGATTTATAGAATAGATTAAAAAAGCACTATGAACGTTTTTAGGTGTCAGTATTCTGAAACTAGTGGCTTTATAACTACAGTTTCAGAAGAACTCTAAAAGATTACAACCACAAAAACTAAAGCAATATGATCACTTCATTAAATATTAGATTTATATGGACGTTGTGTGCTGTACTTCTCACAAACTATTAAACCAATAAAGTTCAAGGTTGTTTTATGGGTATTAAAAAATAACTTGTTTTAAGCGATATTAAGATCAGACCTGAGAGACGACCATAAGAACATGTCAGAAGTAGAGGGAAGTAAACTATGTTGACAATGTGTTTCTATGGGAAGGATGGAAGTGACAGCTGCATGTAGAGAGTGCTGGCTGAGTCTCCAAAATGCTGAGTGAACCAAAATGAGCTAATCAGTTTGTGCTGCATTTAATCTGATCTCCCTGCTACAGCTGTATTGATTTGAGTTTTGACTCCTGATTTTTAGAGTGGAAGGATAATATAAAAGCCGGGTTTATGAAGCAGAAGTAACCCAAGCAATATATAAATTAGCTTTATCAAATATATACCAGGCAAAAGAATTCTTGTTTTAATCCAGTTTTTGAACTTACAAATTAAAAAGAAAAAGTCTGTTCTTTCTTCAACTCTTTGTTGTAACTTTAATGTATTTGTCTTATTAAAGAACATTAAAAAGCTTAATGTTCATTAACACAAACGCTTGTTTCAGTAAATCATTGTTCATGTATGGTATAAGAGATTTCCATTATAAATTAAGTGCCTTTGTGTGTATCCACCTGTCTTCAGGTTCTAATTAAAATTCAGTGAAGAAGACAGCATCATGTGCTTTGACTGACAGGTTTTTTGGTCCTTTTGGTGAAGGTTTAGTATGGTTGGATAGAAATATGCATTTTATATACAGACAAACTGATGGAAAAAGAAGGTGGGATGAAATAAGAAAGGAGTTGCTAAGGCAGCTGCGAGCAGAAGGAGAGAAGGCTGGGACAATATAAAACCTCATTACGGTAGTGTCATGGAAAATGTGTGCACTTTACGCTCCATCTAGCAGCAGTTTTGCTGGATAAGCACTTGTTCTTGTTTGGCACTTTTTAAGGCCTGTTTCATTAGGGGGAAGGCCCTTAACAGCCACACATTCTCTTAGAACAGGTGGCACCTGCTGCCATCACCTCAATTTTCGAGTCTTGGTATATTTTATGAGTGTGCAGGCTTACCTCTGAGGGGGATCTTATTACAAGTTGTAGTAGTTGATAGCCAATGTTTACGAAAACCATGCTTTTTGTTTAATGTGCTGCTTACCTTCTGCTGTGGCACCAGCCTGTCATTTTCATTTTGTAAACAGTTTTATTTTATTTTAATTGGCTTCTTTAATTTTTTGATAGCTTTTTCCGTAGTTTTGAGGGTCATATTACTTTACGTGGCGAGAAATCACATTGCAAAATAAGCCCCACTCACTCTTTCATTTCTTTTTGAAAAATAAGGGCCTTTATTGAAAGCTAACAAAGCTCATGAATGCATTCCACATGCCACTGTGGCAAGATGGCGGATTGGTCACCGCAGCTCGGGGTGTGACATTATCGTTTCATGTCTTTGTCGCCTCTGAGGAAAAATAATGCTCATGAATTGGCAATGGCCACTGCTGAATAACAAATAGTATTCTGCTTTACAGAACCCGCACAAAATAATACACAAATAACGTAACCAAGAAAGACATGTCGTTGCATTAAACTGCAGATTCAGAAAATACGATTAAAAAAGACCCAATGGTTGTAATTACAAAGTCAAATGAAAACTTGCCAGCACTCAGACAATTAGACGACGACAAAAGTCTCTCATGAGTCACTATTGTAACAACATCCACCAGTAACAGCCTGGATGTTTATGGATGCCCAAGCAGTGCTTCTGTTGGGCTTTGTTGCAGACAAATCATCTCCTTTGTCTGGATATTCACAGGCTGCCAAGCTCCTATGCTGTGATCAGATTGCAGTTAAAGAAAAGAGCGACTCGTGCTTGCCTCTGAGGCCCTGAAAAAAAAACCTGTTGTGTTTGGCAACTGGCACTCAGAAATTATCAAATTTAAGATGGGGTTGCTCCTGGACCAGCTTTTCTCAGAAACATTGGTTTTAAATCTAAGAGATAATGGCTAAATGGCTGGGGAGAAGTAGACTTGCACTATCAGTTCTTTGTTCTTTGGCAAAACCAGAGATTTGGAAGAGTTGCACAGTACAGTAATTTATTGTCATTCTTATTCTAACTGGACTACATAGTACAATAATGCCATAGATAAATGCACATGATATAGACCCTGAACATAATACATAATAAATATACAATGAACAATAAATAAACATATGTAAAAATATACAATGTTAAAGTTTATTGTGCAAATATGCAGCACACTATCTTTTTAGGATCTTGACAAATATTTGGTCAGAAACTTAATACCAAATGTATCAGTTTGTTCCACTTAAGGTTATGAGCATAATAGGACTATGGTTTTTAAGATACAAGATGTATCATTGACAAATCAACATGTCATGTAAGTGATTTTGCTTTAAGGAACAGTCAGTCATTGTCAGCATTAACAATGAAGATGAGAGGCAATTAAAAATATGGAACTTTATGAAAGATATTCAAAACAATATAGACGCAAACTACGCATATTGACGGGCCATGTCACATTTACCATATTTGCATGGGTTTAGAATTTTTGAGCCAAGTAACTAAATGTGGTTGTTTGCTCATGTGTAAGGAAACAACCACAAATACCACATTAAGTTAAATATATAGTCTGGCTGCTCAGTGTTAGGAATTGTGTACTTAGTTTTTGCAAATAAAGTCCTTTACTCTGTTGTAAATTGTATTACTAGCTCCAGGATGTTGTTCCCTAATTAGATCCTTGCAATTAGGCTAGAAGAGCTGAACAGCCAGATTGCTGTTTGTTTATACCTTTCCCCCATATTAGTGACGTGCTGGGAATCCTCAAACAAGCTGAGGGTTCACTAGTATCTTGTTGAGGCCTTAATTAGTCAGTCGTTCTTAACATATGCCTTGCTAGTAGCTCGATCCAATTACTGTATTTACGATTAAGTTCACTCATTGCAGTGGCTAAAACATGCTTGTCTACAATGTCGCAGCTCTGTGGGCATGCAGTGGCCACTTGGAAATCTAGGATAGGGGAAGCCTGTAGCTTTGAGAGCCTGAAAGAGGTGCCCTTAGTGTCCTTGGGGTTGCTCCAGCTGCCAAGTGCCTGTCAGGTTCTCAAGTTCCTGAGAGTGAGAAAATTGGTGGAGGAGAATAAAAACACTTTCAGCCATTGATTTGTACTTGCAGTGAAAGAAACCAAGTCCCTAAAAGAGTTGCAGAGTAAGTGGCAAAGGGTAAATCAGAAAATAAAAACATTGTACACATTCTATAGTGACTTAACCTGTTTTTAAGCTCTTTAAAGTTTATAGTTTACATTTTTATGTTCTCAATTTTGGCTTGTTAATATATTGTTTAAATATGATGCATTCACCATGTGGGCCTGAAAGAACAGCACTCCCCTCTAAACCGTGGGATTACTGTTTGGAGGCAAACATGGCCTCTAGAATCTGGCCACTGCCCCTTATGTGCAACAGTACACGACCTTAATCAAATGGCCATACGTCATTTCCAAGTGATCTCTACACATTTATCTAATTGGTTCAAAATTCTAGCGGGATGGACAGGTGCGTGTATCCTTGAACGGCTATTAGCATTGGCACAGATACGCCAGGACTGACAATTATTTTTTTAAATTATCTCACTAGTAATTGCCAACATGGTGTCAGATGCTGGCAATTAAGAATGGCCAGTGTCCAATTTTTCTGCAAAAGTTGCCTGCCCCAATATAAAAGGGAAAAGGGTGACATTATTTGTTATGGACTGTTAATGCTGCCAGCAAATTTCCTTTGTCTGTAGGACAGGACAGGAGGTCGAAAGAAAAATATACAATTTCGGTGTTCTGACCTGACACCAGTGCCACCAGGTCACAGAGATATATGAGTTTTAGGCTAATTTTTTATTTTTTTATTTTTTTACTTTGGAGATGGTAGGCTTTTTTGTCATTGGTGCTTTGACTGATGTTAATGCCTCGTGTTTCTCAGCATGCTCGCTGACTCCCAGGCCAGAATGCGAGAGGCCCAGCAGGGGTGAGTGGCTATGACACTGACAAAGCTATCTGAGCCCAGAACCATTCGTCATTGGCAGCAGTTTAGCATGAGCTATCGCACAGTCCACAAGGCTTCAGTGAACCTTATCACCACGGAAACCTCTCAATAACTTATTCATGATGCACGAGGCAATCGCCCGGGCTGCTGTTTCACTTGGCAAAGTAGTCGACATTGACAAAACATTCCAGGGGTGTTTGACTTAGTTGTGTTCACGATACTCTGGATGGATGATATCCATCTTCAGCGAAATCTCTGCACACTCAAAGCGTTTATAGGGAGCGATGTGTTTGACTTGAGCAAGAGCAAGAGATGTTGTCATCAAACAAATTTCCCTGTGGTTGGTGGTCATCCTAATACATTCCCCAGATTCCTGGTTTGGACCAACCCTTTGAGAGATGGCAATGTTCAAAGATTAACAGATTAAAAATATTCAGTCTAATTTCTGCCAGTGTTCATGTGTAATCAGGTCACCTTTATTTGATTTATTATGGAAAATTAAGAGTTGCAAATGAACTAAGGTAGTTTAAACATACCATTGTCATCATTGTTCATTCCAAGCAAACATACAAATACACAAGAATGCCCAATTACAAAATACACTAATACAAAATACACAAATACACTGTGTATTTATTGTCCTGTGTATTTATTGTTCTGTGTATTTATTGTTCTGTGTACATTTGCACTCGTCCTCACTGTCGTGTATTTGCACTT
>JAOUQW010000001.1:10507473-10528621 GCA_028565825.1 Olivaichthys viedmensis
AAGAGCTTCAAAACATTGAAAATCCAATGCTTTCTTTGAGCAATTTAGGAATTCTTAAGCACAGTAGATTCAGTAAACAGTTACTGCATCGTAGCATGGTCTCCAGGGGTTTCTCTTACTGGGGAGACCTTGCATACTGTAAATGCATGCCTTTTTGATGTGGATCTAGAACTCTTTTCTTTCCTGTGAATCATTTAAAAAATAGTTCATTTGCTAGTGTATGTTTGAAGAAGACTGAACCATTTAGTAGTAATTCTTGTGACATCATATGTTCACGATCTATATCATGTGCAGATGCTTAGTAAGGAGTTTCCTTACTATGACCAAAGTTTGTGTGGTCTGCTTGTATAATTTCATAGGCCTTGCCCAAAATATCACCATAGTGCCTGCTCAGCATTTCCAAGTCTGTTTTCTGTCGGGAGCCAGGTTCTGATGTGAGGGGTATTCTGGCCAATTTTCATTGGGTAATGCAGCAATAAAGGGAATATATGAATGACAATTATAGACGTGCTCTACTGTGTTTTAACGATGATTTCCAGGCCAAAAAGCAGCAGTGTGTTAAAATGGCTTCTTCTTTAAATAAATCGCTAGATTAAGCGTGATTGCTGAAGCTTTGGCTTGCAGTTTTAAGCCTAGCTTTACATTTATGGGAAATGTTGGGAAATGCCAACGATATGAAATACACATATACAAAGCACGTAACATAGTGCATCAATTGCAGTTATGCACTTATTTTGGACTTGATCTGCTTGGTAATGACCAAATAGGATATTACAGCTTACCACATCAAGCCAAATGTGTTGTGATGAATTTAACAGGGTTAAGTTCCCCAAAAGCATCACTGCTGAAAAATATTAAACTAAGTGTAGGCTAAATTGTACAACACATTAAGGTCTTTCCGGAGGCTATGACAGCTGTTCACTTTAATGTTATATTTACCATCCATCTTAAGTTTTCTCTTTCTTGTTCTACTTGAAGCCGAGGAAGTCGCAAGGTTTTCTGAGAATCCAGTTTGCCTTTGACACCAGATTTCCCACCAATATGGGAACACTTCCCTCTCACTAGTTTACTGTCCCCTTCAACAGTCACATAGATTGAAGGGCATCTCAAAAGAAATTAGAATTGCTTCCCTCCTAATCCATAGCTTCTGTTTTTCAGAACTCTATTACAGTATGCCTGCAGACTCTATTATAAAATCACATTGTGACAGACAAATACCTATATCAGTTTAATCTAAGCCCTTTTCCCTCCTCACTGCTCCCTTTTTTTTCCAGGCATTGGTCAAATATGAATGATCCCCACCAGCAATGAATCTGTAAGAAACTATCTAGAAATCGTTACAGTAATTAATTAGTCCCTGGATTGTGTGGCAAGAAGTTGGGTGGTGGGGATTCTTAATAGCTGACGTGGTTATAAATATTTAAGAGAGCATTATGGGTATGAGCATTTATGTGTCAGGACTATTAAAAGATGCGCTGACTGGGTTTATTTCTATCAGAGCTGAATGGGGGGATGGGGGGATTGATGGTGTCCCGCTGTTAGTGAAAGCAAGTAAACATTCTCAGTCTGCCTGCAGACATTTCTGCAACTTAAACTGGTATCTACTGTTTTTCCCTTGCTGTACACATGGACCTTTAGGCATTTCTCACTTGCATAATAGGCAGCCACCCACTAAGGTTCCCTTACACACGCACATGCAGGTTGGGCTTGACAGAGGAAAATCCTAACCCTGGCACAAACAAAACAGAAATAAAACAAAACAGGCACATCAGTAACTTGTGCTGGGTTTAGGGTAAGCCTAATCAACCTACGTCTTTGTGTTTTAGTTATTGGTTCAGGATGGCAGCTCTGCTGAACCATTTGCCAGTTTTGGCTCGGCTGTATTCTGTTAAATTCGTATGAGAAGACATTGCTGGCATCGGGGAAGGAAGTGAGCATGATCAAATTTAATTTTTGCTTATTATGCATTTAAGCTCAGAGACTCTAAACACTGCGATCAACCTAAAGAACTTTCACTCAGTAACAAAGACTTAACAAAGGCCCCTCCGGTATTCATATTGACTCCGCATAACCATCTGTTTGTCTAAATAATATTGCATTTGTAGTGGTCATGAAGGGAGACGTAAAATTCTCCTCTCAGTTAAGTTGTTGATTGACAACGTACCAGTTTAGTAAATAACTTTGCATAAATGTGCTGCATGTGTTGCATAAACAATAATACATGTTTGCACCAGTTTTGACTTAATATTTGCATTCTTTTTTAATTGTTTGAATGCATAGTGTTACTGGACGCTCTAAATTCAGACCACCACCCAGTGCAGCTGCCACTGCAAGCATTTTCAGCTGTGTTCTTGTGAGGTCTGATGTTTTGGAAATGACACAGGGGATGTGCTAAAGAATTCAGCTCAGGTAAACAGGGGCACACACAGCTAAAATTCAACAAGGACACTGAAGATTCTCATACTGCCTGACAGGGAAAGGTACTCAGAACTTTGTGCTCTACCATTAACACACCTCTACACCTCTATCTCTCATTACAAGAAGGTTTCAAGCTCTGTTAGATGAGTACAGCATTGTGCACAAACAGAGTGCCCAAAAGAATGAACAACTGGAGTTACTCTCTTAAAAGCAAACACTTCTATCTCCAGTGCCAAATATTTGACAAGGACATAAAGACTGATCAGGGCCAAGTGATGACATGAGAGACTGGGAAGATGGAGGGAGCTTCTTCCAGGAAAGTAACTATGGCAGATATGTAGCTGCATCCTCCATCCCCCTCTGTCTTCATCCTCACTCCTTATTTCTGTGTGAAGAGGTCTCTTGACAGGCCTTTTGAGTAGCACCTTAATCCCTCCACAGAAATGCTGAATTTGGGCTAGATTACTTTCCCCATTGGCATCCTTTTCTTTCAGCCCATAATCAAAATGGATTAGGAGGATGACGAGGCAGCAGTTCCTTGGCGCGGCTAAAATGGGGGGTTCATGATCAAAACGTAATGTGTTCTAATAGCTGTTCAAAAACTGTTAAACAGTGTGATTTTAACTGGCCCACTCAGCATTTCAGGAGAATTCTAGATTATTAAATTTATACAAAGGTGCCTCCATTATAAATACTTAAAAAGACAGAGATATGCTTGGTACTCATTGACAGAAATTGTGGTCATAACAAATTTTGGATAATGTGCAAAGAAAACTTGAGGCCAGACTGAGTCAATTTTTCGTTTGTTAATTCCATATTTGAGGGCGTAATTAACAGAGACCTTTTAGCAACAATAATGATGCACCTGCAGTCTCCCATCACTGTTTTTTTTTTTTTGAGTGCTGTTTATAAAAGGGACTGAGCTTACCATGATGTCTAGCTATGGAGCACCCTGCCAAGATGAGCTTTATACTGCAGTGAAAGCAATATCAATTAGTGGTGTCGGCCCACTGTGCACCATGACTTAGATTTATGATTAGAGAGGGCTAGGGGGGAGGGTGGATTAAATATGAAGCCTGGAGACTATTGCTTTTTGGAGGTGTTAGAGGGGGTGAGTCACTAGAGAGTGGGGTTCTCATAAACAGCCGATATACGCTGGGATTTTGCACAGCACGGAGCATTATTGAAAACTGACAAACACCGTGCGAAACAAATGGCTACATTACAGCATTCCACACAACTCTGTCTGGTCTTCAGAGAGACAGACAAGCATGAGAGAGATGACCTCTTCATCTAAAGGTCATCTGTCACAATAGCTTCCCTTTTTCATAATTTTTTTTTTTTTTTTTTGGATTACGTCTCCTCATTTGTCTGTCAAGAGGAGAGCTGAAAATACACCATTCCCTTGCGACCTAATGGTCAATTGTTATTTGCTAAAAGTTACATGGGAAGTGGCATTCACCAGGGCCAGAGATCCAGATGAAGCAAGGGCACGATAAAACTCTCAAAAAACTGCAAACGAGCTTCAAGTTAGAGACAGCCATGTCTCAGGGGGCCTTTTCTGACATTAATGTGCTTGCTGCTCTTGCTTTAGCCTTTAGCTGTGTAGCAGTCCTATGTAGCTAATTGGGTTGGTGCTCTCCCATTACTGAGCATTGGGAAAAGGAAGGGGAAATTATGGGTTATAGAGAAAGGCAGTGAAACTGTCTTTCTGTTTAATCTTATGTCTGATTGGTGCTATTGAATGGGGGTTCAATCCCATCATCTAGGTTTTTGTGTGTGCGTGTGTCCATGTGTGAACAGGCCACGGGGAGAATGAGTGACACAAGCGAGCTGTATTATCAAACCGAAACTACATTTCTGTTTTAGGGGGTACTTATATGGAGAAAAGGAAAGCAGTAATGCCGCTTTGCTCTCCAGAATGTATGTGAGTGGAAATGAAAAGGGAACAACCTGACAGTGGGAGAAGAGTTAGGAGATAAGTAATGTAATGAGAGCACCAAACATGACATGGAAAAGAGGCTGAATAAGCAGAGACAGGAAAGATTAAGAATTCCTACACATCGATCATGTTTTCAGGCCTTGAATTTTTGAGTCTTTTTTTTTTTTTTTTTTTAATTAGGCAACCTCATACACCAAAATTTCCCCCAAAACAACTGAAACTGAATGATGTGAAAACTGAATGCAAACCACATCAGTCTCAGTACACTTAAAGTATTTTTAGCTCCTGACAACTGATAGCTTGTTGATTCAATTGCAGTTGTTTTCTATTCCAATTCCCATTTTATTGCTCATTATTAATCTTTGTAGTCCATCTAAGAAATGCATGTACATAAATATACACCTCATTTTTGAATATCTGTGGGATATATAGCATGAAAGTGGTGGTTTGAAGTAGTTTTGAAGTGGTTCTCGGGTGAAGGAAAAGATGAGCACCTCTGTGTGGGACTGGGTGACTCAGCACAAAGAGGAGCGAGCCTCCGAGCGATTACAGGAACGAAAGGAGACCCGATGGGGGCGCTCCTGGTGGGTGTTTGTCCTGGAAATGGAAGGAGGCATTTACGTAACTGGGACATGTTGTTCTGAGAAGGACTTTGTGGGTTTTTGGCCCCACCACCATCCTTTTGAAATGCAGTGGCATTTCCAAGGAAACATCACAGAGTTGATAAGAACTGAAGAGGAATCACTTGGATCACAGCAAGCAGTTGCTTGTTGTTAAAAAAAGAAAGACAGCTTAAATCGTAAAGCAATTATGTTGGATGCAAGATGAGATGTATTTCTTCTTGGACAAGAGACAATAAAGCGAGATGCAAATGCTCTCGAACTGTTATAATTCCCGATGAAGCTCTTTCAGACACAAAAGATACCTATTCCTCTTTTATGTACTTAATGGATTAAGGTCACAGGGGTCAAAAATGCATCCAGCTGGTAGACAGAGAGACTTATTTGTGTTGGAAAAATCATTGAAAACAAACTTACCAAGTAAACTTGGAGAGCATAGTAAAGCATTGTGATGACTGATGGATTCAAAACAGTGATGCTTGCAAGCCACGACGCAGCGGTGTATGTGGATCATGAAAAGTGACTTTGCGCCAAGTTTGCTGCTCTTATTTGCAGTGGGTGTGTTAGAGTATGGAAAAACACTGATGTATATTGCAGATGCTGTGGAGAGATTTGTATATTCTCTCAGGTATTTCAGGGATGGAGTGAAGGAGAAAGGTTGAGGCTGAATAGTAAATTGTTTTCTGTTATGGTTCACAGGGGACAGTGCAGGAAGTGTAGGAGGTGTGAAGGGCTCAGACTATCCACGGTGTTTCACTGTGCAAATCAGTTGGTGTTTCTATTTATTTAATTTATTTAACTCCGTTCTTAACTGAGTGGCATGTGCCTTTCCCTTGCTTTTTTTTCCTCTAGCTTACAAAGCTTTGCAGTGGGGGCGACACTCATCTATCCTTTTAATTAGTTTTTTTTTTCATCCTAATAAACTGTTTTCCAAAGTACACTATTCCCAATTCTGACATGTCATGGGTTTTTATTTATCTTTTAGTTAATACCTGCCAGATTTGAGTTCTATAATCCTATGACGAAAATAAAAATGAAATCAAATAAAACGAGTCAACCACTTTTTCAAATGACTGCATCTTTAAATTAAGGACAAGCGAATATGTTCCATTAGATTTTATTTTACAATTATCCTCTGATAATGAAGTGGTCTTCCAGCAGGCTTACTTACTAACTGACTGAAATTGGATTTTGTTGCAAAGAAAAATACCTAATTAAGAGGACACGTCCACTGTAGGCTCCCAGAGGATATAATCTTCTATTTCATCTAGACGCCCCTTTCCCTCTGTCCCTCTTCCTTTTATTTCTATCCTTTCCCTTTCCTTCGTTCTCTTTTTCTGTTTTCTACACACCTCCTTTCATTATGTGTTAAGGTCCTACTGGGCTTTTTCGGTTCCTCTGCTTCTGCCACATGGGTACGCTGCTGGGGTTTATCAGCTCATATCAGTCTATCTGTTTTATCCTTCCATCTCTCTGTCTCTCTCTACCTCCCCCTACTAACCATTTTCTTTTAACCTTGTGTCTGTTGGCCTGACCTTGACTGTTTCCTCTGCCGTTTGTTCTGGGAGAGAAAATGCAGGGTTAGTCAATGTTCTCTCCCTTCAGTGCCCCCACTCTTCATCTCCTTCTGTCTCTAAATATTCTCTTCTCCCATGCCGGCTATTTTAATACACATAAATGCACAAAAAAAACATGTCACAGCCATGAACAAAGGCCAATTATAAAACTGTAGTCTGTAAGATGCCACAGAGTAGTGTGTATGAAGAATTCCGGTTGTAGACAGAGAAAAATGAGATACATTTTGTGCAAATTTCTTTTATTGCTCAACAGTATTCAGCAATAAATCTTCATGAGTTTTGATGACGACCATTGAATTGTCAGCCCAGGTTCATTAGTATACTGGAAAGATCTATTAAATTTCCATAACGTCTGTTTTTTAGGTGAAAATAAACTTTTTATAGAGGCAGTAAAAAAAAGTTTATTTTCAACTTGAGGGACAGGGATTTGTTTCCCTGTGACAGCTTGGTTGCATTTGCCCTGAACTGGATCAAACGGAAGGGTTGTGTTTTCCCTCCCTAGACAGAACTTCAGTTTACACACATTTTCAAATTAGTGATGTGACAATTACCATCAGTTAACTCCTTGTCCATTTAACATAATTCCTCATCCAATATTCACTCCCAAAATTCTAATACCTAAGAAAGAACACGATTTTCGCCTGGATTTTCATAATGCAAAAACAGCAACGATTAGCCTCTATTTCCTCATTTCAGCACAAAACAATGGCTTATCAAAACAATTTGCATTGCAGAAAAATGCTTCATATATTGCTTACTGTCATTTGGACAAAGCAATTATGTACACAAATAATGCCACAGTTGAACTGGATTATTTGCATATATGTAAATATGCATAATGTTGTTAATTAGGATGTCGTTAAGCCGTGTGGTCTTATTTGAACTTGGCGGAATCTCTTAATGGTACTGTTAATGATGTACAGTGCAGGTCAAGCCTCTAAAGCCTCTCATTGTTGCACTCAATCAACACTTATGATGATGAAACATCTAAAAGCAAATTCTCAGCTTAATTTAATGCAAATACATGCTGTATAGAATTGGTTAAAACATTGTACATACTGTATATTGCCATTTGGAATAGAGAGATCACTGTGAAATAAGTATTTAAGTTATACCTAAATTAAATTAATGAATGATAGTTTTTTTTTTCATGGTATTTGCACAGGAATATACTGTATGATAAGGGAAATATATATCCTTGGGGCTATATGTTTCAGTACGTTGTGCAGGTATTAATGTGCTTGATGGAAATATGCACTTACTGTCTCTTTTTACATCTTTTCCTACTTACTCTTCACTCCTCCATCTCCCCATCCTGTGCTAGTCTTAATAAACTCAGTGTAGCTTAGGTGAGAGGCTAATACAGCAGGCAGCAACGTAGCCCCTGGCAAGGGTAAAGCCATAGCTCACCCTATGGAGAGCAGTCATTACAGTACATCACTGACAATGATTTGCTTTTATTTTCTGTTTGCTTTTCCCTAATAACCCTAGTAAAGCATACTTTGGGTTGGGGGTATATTTCTTTCTCTTTCTCTCTCTCTCTGGAGGGTAGGAGAGGAAGGGAGGGGTGAGAAGAGAGGGACCAAGGCGGAGGTTAAAAGAGAATAAGTCAGACAGGGAGACGGTATGAGAGTAACCCCTATTTAGACATGCCCTGCAGAGCACAAGCACAGTTAAAGAGATTCATGTGCACCATAACACACTAAATATTACACGCCGCTTAATCAAAAATGCATATCGGTCTCGCAACACGCAGCGGGCCGAGACTGACTCGAACCAGAAAGAAACTGTGAATGTGAAATTGTGAATAGCTAATATGTTCAAATACACGCAACACAGAGATTAAAATGACCTCATTAGAGAAGCTGGAATATTAGAATTTGTGGAGGTTACTGTGTTCTCTACCACCTGGTACCTTATTTTAGCTCAAAGGACTGATTAACATTGTGATATGCACACCAGTTATAGCGTGCATTATAGGCCTGTTCACAAACTTTCCCCTCTACTTATGGGGCTAATCATACTAAAATTGTACAATGGTAAGGCCAAGAAATAATGTTAAAGTAGAGGACCCTGAACTAGTTTATGTTGGAGTGTGAGTCTGGGTGTTTATTTGTGTGTGCTAATGGGTCAGTCTCTGCATTTTCCTATGTATGGTTCTTGCGCCCGTGCTGCTTTTATCTATATTTACAGATCTGTGGGAGTAGGGATGTGCTGATATAAAATTTTCATCTTCATGATTGCCTAACCTTTTATCGCAGTTTATTAGATTATCACGACGATATTGTACTAAAAAAAGAAGAAAAGATAATCCCATTTAATCAATCACCTAAATGCTGACTACATACGCTGTCTACCCAAGCAGCTGCCTCCGCAAATGAATGCAGAGATAGTAATGTTAACACTATTGTGCATGTTGAGCATCATGGTATATATCATATAACTGCCTATGTGGGAGTGATCAGAAACATGTGTGTGGATCTTTGATAACGGCACATGGAGGGACATGAAGAGGTTGGCATAACTCACAGACGGTTGTATCTTTTGACAGGCCAGATTTTTTACATCAAAGCAACCAGTTTGACAAGATTACAACATCCAACAAAATACATACACAATCGAGTTCTGTTATAACAGTGAGAAGCCTGTGACACTTGAGGCATACGTGTCCTTTTCCACACTTTTCAATCAGCGAGGGAGGGAGAGAGAGAGTGAGAGAGAGAGAGAGAGAGAGAGAAGGAGAGAAGAAAGTAAATAGCCTAGCTGGAGTGCATCTGTGTTTGGGATTTAAAAAGTTGCTTTGCATCTTGGCTTATCTTCAGAAGGTGGGCGTGGTGGCCAATCAGAGCTAACAAGCGGGTAGGTTTGCTCATCAGCTGTCTCCGGTCGGGCTAACCACCTCGGCGCCTGTGTTTACTTTGGTCCTGCTCGTGTACTCGCAGCTGGGACAGCCACACAAGCTGCCTGATTATAAGTAGCCCTCCCAAGACCCCCAACCACTCCTCATGAATCCCAAACTGTTGGCCATGAGGAAGGAAAATGTAATGCCGTGGTGCTGAGTACAAAATAGTATTGGAGTGGTTTGGATGGTTATTGGTTGTGCTGTTTTAGAGCATTTACGTGTGCAGGCTCATTTTCTATATATTGGGAACTGTACTTGAAATCATAATCTACAACAATGTTATGATTGTGCTGCCTGTAGTTTGTTGAGTTGCCAGAAAATAGCATTTTCTTGATAAAAGTGAAGCATGCTGTTGTTCTATTCCCGTTTGTAGCGCTTATGGAACCAAGTCGGAAAAGATGTGGACTGGACGGAAGATCGCTTACGCTGTGCCCACATGTTGCTTAGGTGTCTGGTGTGAACTTTAGAATTGATTTTATGGTATTTTTTCAACATCAGATGAATCCATTGCAGCTCTTATACTATGCTTGTGCTTTCCTTCTCAGGATTGATACTGGCAATGGCAGACGAGTTGATTCACAGGAACTGTGTTTGAACTATCTTCACTGACATTGTAGCCTTCTCTTAAGCAGGGGGGCAAAAATGCATATTTTTCTTCCAACAACAGCTCCAGGAGGCACTTGAGTAATAACGCTGCAGCATGGAGTGAGCCTTGCAACAAATTGGAGCAAAAGCTGAGGGTTTCTCTTCAGAGCATTCCAAGAGGAAGTTATGAAGCGAAGTTTAATGGATGTTTACTGGGCTCTTAAAATTCAGCTGAACTTTATCAGACTCCGACCTCAAACTCCCTCTGGTGGTTGTTCTTATAGGTCTAACACAGTGTGTGATGGTGAGTGTTCAACACAGAGAGAGAGAGAGAGAGAGAGAGAGAGAGAGAGAGAGAGAGAACATACAAAAGGAAAGAGGCTGGCTGACAATCAGACAAAGAGAAAAGAGCAGTTGAAAAATGTTTGCTCATTCTATTGCATGATGTTGTAAAGCCGCTGTGTTAAAAAGATGTCCTTTGATCTTCGCTGATTGTTTTGGGGTTCTGCTATAACAGATCTAAGCTGTTAGTTATTGGTTCTGTGACCCAGAGAGGGTTAGTCCATTATCATGTCCGCTTGTTTCTTTTCCTTTTTAATCCCCTGAAAGACCCATCAATTAGTTCAACAAGCTTGTATGTTTGCTTTGTTCTTTGTTTGTGTGGTTACATTTTTGCATGTGTTTGTGCGTGTGCATGATTAGTCTGTGTGTGTGTGTGTGTGTGTGTGCAAATATACACATGATTGTGTCTCTGTGGCATGAGAGTGATAGAGACATATTTCTGCTTTGATGGCCCAACCGGAGGCCTGTGACAGCAGCAGCTTGCTTGCTTGTGAAGATATTCAGGGCATTGTGGCACTGTGTGTTGATAGGTTTGTGAAGTTAAAATCATTATTATGACAAATAGGTCCATTTTGCTGGAGTGGCAATATCTTGGACAGGAGAGGACAGGGGAAGGCTAAGAGACATCGTTACAGAGGTTGTCACAAGAGTTCTGAGTTATTCTACAGTTTGTGAATGGGTAAAGAAACCAGGCATGGAAAACAGATGAGGACAGATATCTTGCCTTTTCCTCGGCCCCTCTCTCTTACTGAGAATCAGCTGCGGGTAGACAGCAGGAGTCTCTGAACAGTGGGACTCATTTCCTGAAATAGTGCTATGCCGCATCTTTTTAAAGGAATACTCCATTGTTTTTTCTGTAGCGTATGTGCCCCAGACAATAATTGTGGCACGTTTAATTGTACTGAGAAAATGACAAAGTTTACTCTAAGCTCACTTATAATGGATGTTTATCGACAGTTGTTGAATTCTGTTAACTACATAATGAAAATTTTAAAACTGCAATCATTACACTGCAACAATAAAGGTCTTAGGATGAGACAGAGAGAAAGTTTAACGAAAAATGTATTTTTATCCAACTTTGGAACATTATTACTCAAGACACAGAATGAGATTTAACCCAAGGTAGGTGCGTTTATTATGGTTATGGGGTTTACATGTGAGGAAGAGGGAGGCGTTGATGGTGCAGTGCAGTTCGGCGTTTAGTGCGACCTGCAGAAGTGGCGTGTTCGAGTCTTTAGTGAGGCTGTGGATCCTCAGTGGCGAATGGTCGGTCGGCTCTCGTCTGAAAGCTCTGTAATGGTATCCTATAGAATATTGTTAGTTCTGCGTCTGTTGTGATTCTTCTTCCAGCTTCTCCACAACAGCCTTTTTTTCTGTCCCGAACAAATGCATGCACGTGCACTTGTTTATCTTTATCACCTGGCTGGGGTCGCTGACCCTGTTACCGTTCCTTCTGTGCTCCAGATGAGTCCCGGCATCACACCATGCACGATCAGGCCAAACTCAGGCACTTGCGTTTTTACGTGTCTATCTTAGTAACGCATAACCACAAGTTATTCCCTCTGAAAAAGTACCATCATTTCTAAATTAAACAGATTTAGACCTTCATGTACAAATACCTTTGACTGAAGAATTCTTGAAAGTGTTCTACATAAATGTTTTGTGTAAACGTTTATTACCCTTAGACTTCCATTGTAAATGTGTTTATTCTTTTATCAGTACAGGGCAATGTGTCAAAATTCTTGTCCATATTAATTGCACATGCACTACAGATAAAGTACAAAGAGATTATGCTGAAAAAGCACTGGCGTATTGCTTTAAGGAAGCACTTCCATGCACACTAAAAAACACAAACATGCACACTATTTAATCCGAGCATTATTTAATTATTTAACTTCTCGCATCCTTCTACACATTACAGACATGGTCCACTTCACCTGTCTCTCTCTTCCCTGACCAGCCTGTTTCTCTCTTTTTCCTGCTCTTCTTCATGGTGTGATAGATCTTTTCTCCAACCAACAGAATTCTGAACTCTTGAATTGCAAATGCCCTGATGTAGGTCATCTTTTTTTTTTTTAAGTGTGTGAGCAATAATAACTCTGAATCAGAGGGGGGCTTCTCTGTGTGTGTGTACCTGTGAGTGTCTGAGGTGGCTGTAGAGGGGGACAGACTTTCCAGATTTTCAGTTACGCTGGGACCCCGAGGCTGACTTTAGCCTCATGTTAATTAATTCATTTTTTTCAGCGGGCCTGCTGCCTGACTATGTAGTCGCAAGAAAAAGAGAGGAAGCATACCAAAAGGCATTCGCTTTCTCAAGTGGTTTCTTTTTTTTTTTTTTTGCCCGCATGCTATTTGTTAGAACTCCAATAACCTCCTCTGACTCTCATTCCGTCAAAAAAAGGTGAAAAGGAAAATCACCTGAAAGGGTGAAATAAGAAACACAAACTTGGGAAAACAGAGCAAGGCTGTGCTCAAAGGTGTGTGACAGGTTATGTCGGAATTTTACCATTGCCAGTGCTGCATTAGTAGTGAATTGGTTTTATGGCGATGGAGAGGTGAAGAGGGCCACTGTGCTGAGGCATGGTCCTAAACTAACAACGTGCCAGGTGAGAGCAAAGTGTAAGAGTCCAGAGGCAAATTTCAAACAATGTTGTTGGACCTTAGGGAGGGAAAGCGGATTAAATTTGAAATCTACTTTGGTTCCGCTGCCAAAAAAGTACTTTCACATTTTTCACACTAGTGACTTCATTACAGAATGGCACTGGTGGACAATTTAAGTGTCATCGAGGCAACGACTTGTGTAGTATGTGTGTGTGTGCCCAATACCCAGTTGACCAGCACAGAGCATGTTACACTTGGATGTCTTTATTCAGTCTAGCCACCACAGAGAATCGGAGTATGCGAATTTAAGTGTTCATCCTCCTGCTGCAGTTGGGGACATAGAGTTGGGCTATTTTCAGAGTGTGGGCGCGGTAGCACACTGCGGAACGCTCGGAAAAAGCCTGCCCTACATGTTACATTCATAGAAAGTCACAAAGAGTGAGGTGGGAACAGCTCCTTTATATAGCACATGAAAAAGGCCCTCATCCAGGATGCTGCATTCTCAGTACTGAGGAACACAACACACGTACACATTGTGCCACCACGTATATAAATATATATTCTCCAGACAAAATTGCAGCACTTCTTTTTGAACTTTGCTCACCTTTATTCAAGTGTCCTGTTTTGTTTTATTAATGGATATGTGAAAGAATGCCACATGCTGCTCTGTCCTTTAAAGGGCCTGACCAAGGTTGTTCCCCAGCTGGCCAAATCAGCCTCATTTGCATGTGTAATCAGGCAGCCCGGGGGCCAGGCACTTCCAGTAATCTGAATGATTAGTCCCTCTTTGCTCTTTCACATTTTACTTACTTGTTGTCATTAACTAATTGGGCTTTTCTCTTCTTCTATTTTTAAAAATCTTTCTGCCACGCTTTCCTGTCTGTCCGTTTGTGACTCCAGGTAAGACACAAAGCTTTTGCTCCCAGTGTCTCACGTACGAGACTAGATAATGAAGCTATTTCACCTGTGATGGATTGACATCAGGCGTCTTTGTGATAAGACTCTAAGAAATTGCAACCTAGGATTTAGACAGACAGATAGTTTCACACACACACACACACACACACACACACACAATACACACAATACACAGTAGAGCAAACACTTGCCAACTGGCCGCTGGCTAGGAATTCTAATTTTGAGACAATACTAAATGATTTTTTTTGCCTATTCTACAATTCCATATTTCTCCATATCATCAGCCATTTATCCAGGCTTTTCGATTAGTCCTTTGTGCCACGCTGATCTCTATCCATTTTCTGGATAGACAGTTGATCTGTCAGTGCGTGTTGTGCAGCAAGCAGAGCTCTGCCTATGTGGCACCATTCTAATGCCTCTACTAACATTCAGAGCAAATTCATAGTAACCCTGAAAATGCAATTTTACCAAAACACATTTAACCTTTGCCCTTTTTTAAAATGACTGTTGTATTATTCATCGCGTTGTGTATAGTGAGAGCTGACAATACTATTCGCAGGGTTCGTACAGATGCTTGACAGTCTAAAAAATACTTGATTTCTAAAGGTATGTTTTCATGGTTTTAAAACATACCTTTTTTTTAAAAACTTAGTTTTGAATAAACAATTGAAGAAGGCTGAATCTTTCCACCATAAGAGGACTAAATAACATTCAGTAGAATACAGAAGCATTTTGTATTTTCAGAATTTTTCAATTACTTAGGTTTCTTTGTGTGTATTGCGCATATTGTGTACCCACTGACTCTGCCATGCCAAATAAGTTCTCTCCAAGTTAGCGGTTAAACTGAACTAAGCCCTGGACATAAAGCCTATTATTAAATGATTACCGGCTCACTAACATACATGTGGTTTGCCAGTTAGATTGCCTAAAAAAATTAATGTTTACAAGCAATGGTTACAACGAGGGGTAAACACACTTTGCGTGAGCACAAGTTCTGCAAAAAAGCAGTCGTCATCTTGACATTTATCATTTGTGCCAGATAGCTTACAAAGGCATTATAACGCTTTTGAGAATTTAAATAAAATAAGGAAAACTACAAAGTGACCGCTAGTGTAACATTAGCTAACTAGATAGCAGGTTTTAATGCATTTAAGACCAAACATTATTTAACTCCTTCCAGTTAGAAGTGTAGCTACTGACTTTTCTTTTAAACTCTCCCGTTTATGCCAAAGCCATGTCACATGCAGTATTTTGAGCTTAAATGTTGATTTATACTGGAAAACGTCTCATAGACCACCATAAAAGTGCTGGAAAATTGTTTCATCTTAGAAAATCCGTACAAATCCTGTATAAGGACTGACATCCTTATATTTTTGTTAGGTTTGGCCAGTATACATATCGAAACGATATTTTTACACGAAGAGTGTGTGTGTTCTGCTTTAGTCAGATTGAGTGAGTCCCCTGTTGCTTGATCATTACTTGGCAGAGTGGAGTGTCCTTGCCTTCACATTCAACTCCACTGTACTGAACGCCCCACGGGATCCAAAATGTCTTCTGATTGGCTTCTTGTCATGTTGCCTACTGTGGCATAGCTCTCTTTTTATTTTATTCTCCCCCTGTCCCCTATCCTTCTATCTGTCTGTTTTCTTTTCTTTCCAATTGTGTTCATATTTTTTCTCTTCCCAACACAATAAGGGAACTGAGACAAATAAAAAACTAAGACAAAACAAACTGAGACAAAAAGAAAGTCACACGCATATGCCTGAATCCACTCAGACTAGTAATGCTAAACCCACGCTGGAAATGAAACTCATCAAAGTAATCTAATCAAAACAGATGCGTTTACTTAAAACAAGTGCCGCTTGCCTCCTGTTTTTTCATCTCGCGTCCTCTTTTTTTCCTTCTTCTAGCAGTGAACTGGTCTTTCTCACTTTAATCAATGTTGACTAGAGCATCGTTAAAAAACGCTGAAAAAGCTATTGCTGGAGTCAGAGGCAGAGCGGTAAGAGCGCTCCACTATCTTAGATTAGAGGATTCCTGAGTAAGCAACTAAATCATGGCTAGGTGGAAACATCACAGCACAACAAGGCAGATTCAATAGAAATGATGAAATCTAATTTGAGAAAAAAATATATAACCACCGCAGCAGTATCTGTAGCTATGTATTTAGTTTCCACAGCCATGTGCAAAAGGGAAAGCGCATGTGCATTGATGCTCTGCTCATTTTGGTCCTTGATTTGTGAGAAGTGGAGCTTATGTGGAGAACTCCATAGTCCACGTGTTCTCTATCTTTAGTAAGACTCAGCTGAGATACAGACCTTGAAATATTATAATTAGGGGCAGTAAATTTTGAGGTGGCGATGTGTCCATTGTTACTGAGCTCTATGCTATATCTTGCATGACCTGCAGCATCTTGTTGTCCCTGATGTTTTATTCTGAGAGAAAAAGAAACCTTGCTTGTGGTTGTAAGTCAAACTTAACCGAGCCTGACTCGTCGAGGGTCAAATAAACTGCGCCTCAGCCACTGTAAACCGCCACATATTCAATGGAATCTGTATTTTTCAGCCCATCATTATCTTTTTATCATCTCTCTATCTCTCCTGTGGAGTGGAGCACTGGTGGCAATAAAACCAGAAGAAGCAGAGCATTTCCCCCTGATTGATGGGAAAGAAAAAGCTCCATGCACTTATGAAGGAATCCTCATTGCTAGGCCTCCATGCCACCCTTTTCACACCACAAGCAAAGGCGTGAATGTGTACATTAGGGGGAAAGCTTTTTTGCTCACTTTGCTCCTAGTGTGAGTCTAATAGCTCTGTACAAGCTGTTAAAGCTTTCCCAGAACTGAGATTTAAAACACTGCACAGTAGTACATCAGGCCAGAGTGGCTTTTTGTGTGTGGTTTTTATTTTGTGTGGGGGGTAATACCAAGTTGCTACACTTAAGAATATGTGAACACGTTTACAGCCAAGCAATCAAAAGCTAGAGCAATAAAGTGTAATGATAATAGACTGGAGACTGTGGTATTAATGAACCAAAAAGATTTTTAAAGTATTTTGTCCTGATTATAATTGACTTCTGTCAGTTAATAAATTTAAAATAGAATTTACGCACATGATGCTTGCTCTTGCAATGTCACAGCAATGTGTGACATTAGTCAATGTCACAACACCTTTAAGCTAATATATTGAAATTGTGAGATGAATATAAGATGGATAGATTTTAATTTTTTACTTAAGCAGGGGGTAACGGACTTGTTTACATTTTTGTAGGCATGTTTGTAAACAAATTCTCTAATAATAATGAATATTATAAACATACACCTGCTCCGAGTATAGCACGCAGAACCATAGCCACATGAAGAGCGCTTTGCATTTCCCTTTTGAAATCTGCTGCATGTATTCCTATCTCCTCATTTTCTCCCTGCCATTCAGGCCTAATTACCCACTCCAGGGTTTCCGGTGCATTCCTTCCTCTCTTTAACAAAGCTTAGGCTTTTTTGCTTGTATTAATGGGTGCCTCTATTAGACACTATTATTTTAGCATCTGGTGAATCATCTCTGAGTCACCTCTCTTATGACCTTTCTATCTTTCCACATTTAATCGGATGGCTTGGCTGAGAATATTTTGGTGTCTCTTAACGGAGGAAAATCTGTGGTGCACGAGCACGGCACTATTTTTGTTCTCTCCTCCTGAAAAGGCTTGGCTGAGGATTGTTAACTGTCAGAAAACAATGCCGAAGTGAAAGGAGTCAGCCCTGGGACTCAGTGGACATGACTTAATATGTTATTATCTGCCACTTGACATGGTGAAATGTGTGAGTCAAACACAGCACTCGTTCAACTGGGTCAAATCCCCTGCTAGACTTTTATGATGGTTATTCTGTAATGACCCAATAATAAATTAGTACTCGCAGAGAGAAAGGTTTACTGCTCAGCACTTGGGCTTGGCATTAGTGCAATGTTTGTTATTGTAATATTTTCCTCATCGTATTCAGCAAGTTCATTAGGGCAAGAGAAAAACTCTGACCCCATGAGAGTATTGTCAAATGAGGTGCACTGAATGTTATGGATAATAAAATCCAATTGACCCCACTAAAAGAACATGGTAAAGGGAAGAACGCAGCGTACTTTGCAACCCTGGCAATCACGTCTGCCATTATTGCTAAGAAGCAATTTCCGTCTGAGCCCTGCTTCTTATCGTGTGCATGCTTGATTTTTATTTTGCCCCGATTTAACCTCAGAGGCAACAAACCTGATAATAAACCTGGTGTTAAATTGTTTTTTTCCATTATTTTTCTTAATTTGTATTTTTTTATTATTTATCTCTCAGTTCATTCCTTCATTCCTAACTCTCTGACCCTCTTCTTTTTTTTTTTTAGAACAACATAATTAAAATCTGGTAATGACAGGAAGATGAATGAGAAAATTGTGTTTGACTAGGCTTTCACGAGTCGTCACAAAAGCATGGCAGACACTGATCGAGCGCAAGTGGGGAGATGCAGGAAGAGATGCTGGCCCACTGATAGAATGCCAAATCATTTCACGCTGCAAAAAACAACGAGCATTTCGGTGCATGTGAAGAGGAACACACATACACTCGAACATATTTTCTCTCACAGTCACACACACACATCACACATCTGGAGAAGGAAAACTCATTAGCACACAAGGGAAAAGAACCGCGCCCGCCACAAACAACAACAACAAGAAGAAAGAGAAGAGCAGCAGCCGAAAAAGCAAAGCAAAGAAAACGAAGTGAGGCTGGAATTACTGTCTCTCTCAGTGACTCTGCAAGCAATCAGCCGTCGAGGGGTTAGCGTCTGAATGTTCTTTTCATCGCTTTGCTCTTTATAAAAGAGAAAACACAAAGGCAGCAAATCAGCTCACTGTAGAGATGGAGGTTCCTTTAAACAGTCACGAGGAGCAGAGTAGTTACTTTATTCAGAGGCACGGCTGTATGTGTGTTTTTTGTACTTAGCACTGTTAAACTAATATCTGTGCGTGTGTGTGTGTGTGCTGGAAGTCTAGAAATAGGGAAACCACAGGGCTGCTTTGAGTTATCTCACTACTATAAACAATGTGGTCATGAATTACTTGTGGAACAGTTTCTGGCTCGTACCCGCTTCTGTGGTTGACCATGGTAGGAATGGATAAGAATGAAATTAATTGTTCAGCGCGAGCCTCTTTAAATATGCTGATCCCTTCTCAACTCTATCCATAGCTTTCACAACGGCAATCTTCTTAAGGCGGGGGGAAAACTAAATAGCTCTGAGAAAAAGTTTGGAGCATTGTGACAAATTTTTTGAAGTAATCCGTGGATGAGGATTACATTTGCGGTGTATTTTTGAATAACATAACGTGATCACATCATTCAAATGGAAATGGTTTCAATTATTTTTTGGGGAAAGGAGGTTTGCTCAAGGAGTGTGTGCGTGATGTACTCAGGTTAGGGAGTGCAGAGCGTGTGAGGGGGCAGGCTTGTGTACATTTAGCATGACAGTGCTCTTTTGAAGTTGAATAGAAGGGTTGGTGTTTGGGAATTGCAACAGCGTGTTGTACAGTTGCAGGGCTTTAATTAGAAGGACTGCATATCCTCAGGACAGCGTACATCTATTTTATTAATACCATACAAAGGAGAACAACAGAGAGAGAAAGTAAGTAGCAGGTTGAAGGAGGATGAGATGGGACATTACAAAGAACACCAAAAGAGTGTTGTACGTATGTGTGGTGGAAAAGAAGAAGAGTAACTGGAGAGCGAGGGAGAGGACCTAAAGAAATTAATATTAGAAGAGAGACAATGAGAAAAGAACTACCAAGGGAAGAAAGGAAAGAGAGTAAAAGTTTGGAACAAGGTAATGTTCATAATGCATCTGCCTCAGAGGAAAACAGAAGAGAGACTGAAAGAAAGAAGGAGGATTTTTTTTTTTGTCATGCAGATTTTTATTAGTTTGCCTTTTTTCCCCCCTCCAAACCCCACTGTTGGATGGTGGACGGCGGCTGTGGGGTTTGAGGATGTTCGCTCGCGCTGAAAAAGTGTGTAATGGATGGTGATGTAAAAAAATAAAATAATGGTGGTTTGAAAAAAAATTAAAAAGGTTAAAAAAAAAAAGATAAGCTGTTGTACTTCCTTCTCTTAACGGTGATGCTGCAGAGTATAAGGATGTGTCATGAAATTTGCATTTATTCATTTGACAACGTCAGAATCCAATCTAAGCCAAGCTGCAGTTTAGGCTTAAAGACAGTGGCTCTCTGTAAATCACAAATTGCTTGTTTGGACAGTAATACCTGAAGACAGCACTTGCACTTACACATGCAAAAATAAATAAATAAATAACAAAAACACATGAAAATTGCTGTTGATGAGGGAAAATGTAATTATATAATTAGAGACAGCTTTAGGCTTCGAATAACAACATCCAGTATGGACTAAAATGAATACACAAACCTGTTTCAAACATTATTCTCTTGGAATCACACCATTATCAATATAACAAAACCTGTTGACTTTAGTACTATTACTTAAAGCCTCTTTTCTTCAAGACCTAGTGCATTTAAAAATGTTTGATTGCTCAACACAAATGTCAAAACACAGATGAGACAGAAAGGTGATGATGGGCCACTAGGTGGCTCTGTACACCTTTCATTTTTATCTTTCACGCTTTAGAGCTCTTCATCTAACAAGTGCTTACTCTATAAAAGTGCTCAGCAGTCCATTTTGTAGTCCATAATTCTGGTCTGTTCACCCGTGGAGATCCAGGGTAGCGTCCAAAAATTCAGTGCACTTAAATATATACACAGTCGGGTGACAAATGAAAGATAAAACCAACATAAAGTGTGTTAGTAAGGTGTACGGGCCACCACGAGCCGCCAGAACAGCTTCGATGCGCCTTGGCATAGATTCTACACGTCTCTGGAACTGTACTAGAGGAACTGATGGAGAACCGTTCTTCCAAAAGATATTCCCCTCAATTGGTGTTTTGATGTTGGTGGTGGAGAGCTGCTGTCTAACACGTCGCTCCAAAATCTCCCATCGGTGTTCAACTGGGTTGAGAATCTGGTAACTCCGAAGGCCAGAGCGTATGATTTACATCATTGTCATACTCATCAAACCGTTCAGTGACCCCTTGTGCCCTGTGGATGCACAAATTTTTTCATTTGTCACCCATCTGTATATATACAGTCAAGCCGGAAAGTCTGCACACCCCTTTCACCTTCTCCACGTTTCATTACATTACAGACTTATT
>JAOUQW010000001.1:10559929-10578690 GCA_028565825.1 Olivaichthys viedmensis
GGAGATCAGCAGTTTTAAAAATACTCAAACCAGCTCGTCTGGCACCAACAATCATGCCACGGTCAAAATCACTGAGAACAAATTTTTTCCCCATTCTGATGGTTGATGTGAACATTACCTGAATCTGCTGGTCCATATATCTACATGATTTTATGCATTGCGCTGCTGCAACACGATTGACTGATTAGATAATTGCATGAATGAGAAGGGCTACATGTTCCTAATAAAGTGATCGGTAAGTGTATATAGATAGGCTAAGAAATAGTAGTCTGGAAAAAAAGATAATGTTGGGAGAGACTCCAAAGGTTTGACAAGGACAGAAAGCCAAAAATGTTGACTGAACTGGAGCACTAAGTGAGCATTGAGGAATGAGAATACTGCATGAGGTTAGGCTGTGTAGAGAACAGAGCAGATAAGATATTAGCTCATTCTCCTCACATTTGGTTCACTCCGCACTCGCTGCTGAGTCCTCGCTGCTTAGCCGATACAGCCGGCATGTGAAGAGCTGTGGTTTTCCCATCATATGTTTCCCATCCATCAGCCATGCCAATCTAAGGATGGGGAGCGAGGTCACCCTGCAGAGTTGTCTGGCAAGGCTTGCCTGGAGGGCCTGGTCGAGGGCTTTCTCCCCGTGACTCTTTGAACCTGCGGGATCATTAGAATCTTTATGAATAATGACTAGCAGTCAAGGCAACTGGATTTGAGGTATAATCTTGAAGACACTCGTCTGAGGGACGTCGGTTCGGATGACTCGCAAAATACTTCTCACTTTGACAAGCAGATATTTTAATGACCTTGGGAGACATATGAATAATAGAATAAACCCGTCCAAATATTTTGGTCAGGCCCTAAAACTATTATAAGGTGTAAATTCTTACTTTTCATGTTGATTGTTTTTCCATGAAATTTTTTAAGGCATTTCAAAACATGTTCAAAGAAAAAAATATGCTTTGTCTTTACAGAAATCAATGAAGGCACTATACTTTATAGTTTTGCTTTGCCTGGCATTCAGTAAGCACAAATCCTTGTCAAGCAGGCACATGGAGAGTCAATGTTATGGTGCCCCCTGCAGTGAAGAAGAGGGATTACAGCAAAACAAAAAAAAGAGTCCTCATTTGACCAGTGTCTCATTTCACTTGCCTCATTAGACTCGGCTTGTTCAAGCCTTTATTTGAGGTGTTGTAAAACTGAAGGATTGGGGTTTTCTTATACCTTTTTTATGTCTTGAAAAAAATTGCACAAAGACTGACTTTCTTTCTCTCTCTTTCCACTCAGGCTTTTCTCTTTCTTTCTCTTTTGGTGCTTAAATCGAAGCTGCATTGTAGTGCGGAACCTTGAGGCTTGGCAGATGCGCCCCTCATGTTAAACTTTATGTGCCTTGAAAATGCTTTTCAAAGCTCATTCAAGACAGATTTCCTTGCTGTTTTATGGTGCCATTGCAAGTGTAATATCTTTTATGTCACGGCTTAGCATTCAGTATAGCACACTAAAACCCAACATATTATTTATTATATACACAATTGTTGAGTGTGTTTTTCCTTTCAAAATGAACCTTTTTTTTTTTTTCTATTGCTTTCACATATTCTTCCCCTGCTCCACTTCAGATTGTTATTTTGGAAACTTTCAGAGTTTGAAAACTCTCCATACTCCCAATTGTCCTTTTGATACACACACACACACACACGCACACGCACACACACACACACACACACACACACACACACTTATGCCTTCACTGCTAGGGACTGAGCTGGTGTTTGGAAGGAGGGGGAGTTTGCCATGTGCGTCTCCTTATTGTCCCCCTCTTGGGACCGGCCACTTCTGTCCTCTCAGCGCCAGCCTGCATCCCTCTATTGATCAGCCCCACCAATCTGACAGCTGAAAGGAACAAGACAGAGACCGAGAACAGAAAACAGAAAACAAACAGAAACAAACATGAGTGTGATGGAGGAAAGGGTATTCGGCAGGGATGGCAGGGTTCAGCAGACTGGGTTTGGTTTTGTCAGGCATGTTTGTTTGACTTGGTGTTAGATTCAAGTTTCTTTAAATTAGATTATTAAAACTGAGCAGCCGAATATTGCAAGCATTATTCTTGTTATGAGTGATTGTTTCTATACAAAATGAAGAAATCTGGCAGTGCAGTGTTTAAGTCTGATATCGATCAGCTTATTCCATCATTCATCTGTTCCCGTTGTAGACATAATCCTTAATCCATACACGTTGTCTGCTACAAAGAACAATGCAGTGTATTTCAAGAGACAATCTTTAGCAACCTCCACAAACAGCACTGTATCACCTGAAAGCAGGTGCTTTTTTTTTCCAGATCAGGAGAGAAAAAAAGGCACTGGCCCAAAATGATATAAATTACAACAGTTATGGTCTATATGTTTCAATTTAATGTGCTTGTAATGATAAATTATTTTAGTTACAGTGCCCAAAGAGGACTTGGGCTGTGTCTGGGTGCTGGGGACATTAGAACAATTGCAGCTGTTAGGGAGGTCTGCATCCATTAGTCAATAAATTAAAGAGTAATTACAATCATTTCTGCTTCTGTGGCTCTATCTGGAGGACCTCACACAGGTGGAATAGAAATGTGTTTGGTAAGTGGATAAGAGAGGCAGAGTAAAAAAGTGGAGGAGGAGGAGGAGGAGGGAGGTGTTTCTGACTCACTTTTGCCCCTGGCGCCTATGGATGAGACTGAAAACTATTTTTTTGAAGGCTTCCCATTGCTCACCTGCATTTGTTTTATTTTTTCTTTATCTGAATTTCAGGTTGATGCATAATCCTGTTTTGCTCTAATAAAGCGGTTATTTGTGCAGTAAGGTGAACCGTGTTTTATTTTAGTTTAGTTTATATTGGCAAGTATATTTTGCATTGATTTCTGTGACATCAATGATTTACTATATAAATAACAATATACAACCGCCTCAAGAACATGCAGGGTCTGTGCATGAATGGGATTTTTTTCAAAACTGTAAGCTGTACTTGCAAGTTTTTAAGATTATCATGTTTACAAAAATGGGCAGGAAGTCAAACCTTCCTTTGTTATATCTATCAAACGAGATATACAGTATGTACAATTGTATAACTCCCTACAAACCGCATTCTATTCACAGCTCAGATATTGATGGATTTGTAAAAGCACAGCCCTTCCCCCACAATAAGACAGCTCATTCTAGCCCCAGGTAAAACCACATCTGCATTAGTCAAATCCCCAGGCATCCAGTGACTGAGATAGAGGTGAGAGAAGAGGAGCTGGGGTTTGTCTCTGAGCACTGTGCTGCCTTATTATGTATGACAACACTGCTGCTCTGTAATGCAACACACAGTCATAGGCTCACTCTAAAGGATGGACCTGTGTACAGATACGCTGAGTTTGAGCAAACTCTTTTCCCCTGCAGACCCGCAAACCGAGATTAGGCTTGGCATGCCCGATCAGTAGCACAGTGGGAGAGGCCGGGGGAGAGGGAAGAAAGGACACGAAAGACTGACAGGGAAAAAAAAAAAGCAAAGAAAACAAGTCACAGGACTCGAGCTGCCTGTAACCAGTATAAAGGTTGTTTAATTGAGTCAGTAGTAATATGTAGGGCGAGTAAGATTTGTATCAGAGCTGCGTGATTAATTATATATTAAAAAACGTCTTTGGCCTCTGCAATTAGTTCATCACAAAAAGCTGAATTGAATTTGGTGTGCTGCCTGCATCTCAATCCAGCGTTTCAGGGTACAAATAGCCGAACAAATGAGTTCTCTAATGAATCGCAGGAATATTGGAAGTGGGCTGTGAGCACTGGCCATTTTATTTCATTCACACTTTTTGTGCGCATTCTGACGGATCACTGGTGTACATGGAGAGCTGATAGATCACTGAGCCACTAGATAACCACTAGGCCTGCTATAACTGATCAGTCACATTGATGACATTGCTAAAAAGAAAATAGCCAACAAATGTCTTTATTCATTGGTTAGGTCACTGCGTAGCCTGCAACATTACATAATTAAAGATGGTGAAAGCGAAATCTGTGGAAAGGGCAAAATTTGTAGACGTTGAAGCCTCCTCGGAAGGACGAGTGAAATAACGCCTGAAGAGAAAGTTCTTTGTATTTTGTTTATCAGCCATTGAAAGCCAAGACTGCAAACAAGACTGTAGAAAACCCTGGGCCCACTAACTTTAAAAAATAATTATAATAATTTGCTTGTCTTGGAATTCTATGACACTGATGATTTCCAGAAAATAACAGTTTATCAAAAATGTCTTTTTTTTGAGGTGCTGAAAAGATGAAAAGTGATTCCAGCATCTCTGAGGCATCATCTACTTCTTCTGCTGTTTTGTGTCTAGCTTTGGAAGGAATAGAGGTACAACTTGAAAGATGTTCACTTGCTTTGCAGAGAAGCCCCTTGCCAAGAAAGAAAATCCCTTACGTTGGTGGAAGACTACCCAGACTAGAACCTTTACATTATTGTGCATATGATTTATATTATATATATATATATATATATATATATAATAACACCCAACCACACTTCTTCATACTGTATTCATTCTAATTAAACCCCTTTAACAGTTATACCAGGTTACCGCCTGCACCAATGGTCATGAAAATACCAAAAATATGTCTGCCACATTCACACGCGCCAATGCCACACGCGTCTTATGCCTTATTCTTTATTTTGCATTCATATTAAGCCCTTATTCTTATTCTTGAGCCCTTATTCTTGAATTTACAACAATTTTTTATTTTACAAAGCAAACAAAATTAGCTTAATCTACGAATCAAAGCGCGAATCAAAAGATGATCAAAATCGTTGTAAGTTGCAGCCCTACTCACTGCATCACACTTAACAATCATAGTCAAAATCACGCAGCTCTAGTATGCAAGACTATAAGAATGTGTAAGAGCCTGCACGAAACAAAAAAGTAAAAACACTGCCAATAGAGGGATCGAGATTGGGGTGACTGTCGTTTTCTCCGTCTAGCATGCTATTAACCCTCTAGGTCACCTTCACTGACACATACACACTCTTGACTCCCCCAGAACCTCATCAAGTCATGCTAATGAGTTTATTTTAAACACTCTCGTTGCTCCAGTCCTTCCCAGCTCACACACATGCACACCCCTTGCACACACACTCACAGCCCCATGGGACTCCACAGCACAAACAACTTTTTTTTCTCAAGGGCAAACATGGGTTTTACGGGAACTTTAGCAAAGCTGGCGCCATTTTGAGGAGACCTGGCAGTGAGGGAGTGTTTGAGGTTGTAGCAGGCGTCCGATTCGTGTGCTGTCTAAACCGACATCATACTCATTACAGAAACCACACCAGCTTCTCAGGGACACCTTATTATCTCTGAAGTCACATGGAGTCTTTGAATCATGGGTAACAGGTGGCCAAGAGCCAAAAACAAATTATTCTCATAAAAAAAAGCAGAATTCAGAAGATATATGGCATTTGCTTGGACAAAAACCAACCTGCTCCCAGCTGCCCTCATGAGACCTTTCCACTATTTTGGAGACTTGCGTCAACAGCCTCCCATATTCATTAATGAAACGTAATCTTAATAGCATGTTACCCCAGCTAAAACGGGCAGTGAGCCACACTAACAAGCCGTCATGGGTGGAGGATGTCATTGGCTTAATGAGGGATGTAAATCTGACACTGCGGGACAAAAAGCGGGGGCTTTACGAGGCTGCAGTTATCCCCTACATACACAATGAGAGCAGTAAAGAGACAAAAAAGAGGGAAAGTTGAACTACTGCCTTCAACTGAAAGGCCTTCTTGTGTCGGTGCTTTTTGCCTTTTTTTTTCAACCATCTGCAGCGCCTTGGCCGTTGTAAAAGTAATGGGATGTTAATGAGCTTTGGCAGGGCTCTTCGATGGAACGAGCAGGTGTCTGTGTAAACACCTGTGGTGTCCACCTGGATGGTGGAGGGTGTTGACCAAGAAGAACCACAGGTAGACCCTAGGTCTCATTTTGCAACCAACACAGATTTACGCTACGTTCACACTGCACGCGGCAAAAATATCTCCCTCCACTTATCGCTCGTCGCTTGAGGGGCGCGTTTGTCTACAAGAAGGTTTTTCAAACAAACCGTTTAATCATAAAAGCATGGATTTGAAATATGTATTAATTTTATTTGTGTTGGCTCAAAACCTAGCTATGGTAGTTTACAAAAAGCAGACGTGTTAGCTTGCTATTTTTATCTTTTAATGTAATAATTGCTGCAGTTCACTGACTTTTAACTCACCAGGAGCACAAACAATGTTGGAGACCTTCTGCCAGGTGACATTTCTTTTATTTTTATCTTTATAACTGTGCAGTTTGGGGTCATACCACACGAAAAACCCAGATGCTACAACTAACTTTTTTTGTGCATGATTTTCTGAGGGAAACATTTGACAGACAGAGACAGATCTACGCCGACCTTTATTTACTGTTGGACAACAATAGCTTGCACCCTTGAGTTGAAATTGGCCAGTGCTACGCAGTTGCCACTTGTAATAAAATTGAAAGAAGCTAAACTTTTTTTGTTGCACCGTAAGTCAGGATCTCAGCACTAACAATCCATTGCACATTTATTTGCTACTCCCTATTGAAAATGCATGGGAGCAAAATTCCGGATGGCGAATTTGCATTCACTGTGCACGTACCCTTACCTGAACAGTACCCCTTTCCATTTCTGGTTTGGCTTTTTCCTCTGTGTGTCATGCCTTTCCTCTTTGTACAACATATTACATCTTTGACACATTACACAGTTCAATATTCTTTATTAAGAACATTTGTAAGGGTATGTAGTCCCATTGAAACGAGTCTATAGTTGTCCTCCCATAAGACAGGATCACAGTAGACCTTCTTCCCAGGATGTGTCAGGAAGCACGAATCTGGCTCAGCGCCATCTGTCTAAGAAGATGAGCCAAGATGAAAGGAGGAGTGTGAGCGAATCCAAAGAGAGCTCCCGCTGGGCGGGGAGATGGAGACAGGAAATGGGGGTCAAAAGGATCAGAAGCAGAGGCGACCACAGGGAAGGTAGAGTGGTCATTGATATTCAGTGTTTCCACTGGCGGCAGCGGTGGCAGAGGGGGCTTATGGGATAGAACGCAGAGGCCCCACTGCTGATGCAGTATTTATCGGTCCGCGTGCTCCCCAACGACGCGGTGACCCTGAGTGTCAGGACCATATGTTACTGAAGAGAGTGTCTCTCGCTGTCTTTTTCTCTCATTCTCCATCATGATGTATGTCTTTACTTTTTACTTGCAGTTTTGTCCCACTGATAATAACTCTGTGTTGGTCAATATTAGCTTCTTGGGCTGGGTCTTAGGCTACATGTCGCATCATTTATGATGTGCAGAAAGCAAGACAAAGTTAAACCAAAAGGAGAGTGATGATCCTTGGTGTATCCTGTTATAACCTTATAGCAGTATATCTAAATTGTCAAGAAAATGTTGCATCTTTAATATTGTCTCAGTAGCACACAACATGTAGTGTGCAATGGAAATGAGTCACTCTGACCCTTTGTGACAACTTAGGTGCCTGGTACATTATGAAAAAAAATATGTATCTGTCGTACATCCCTGAGGTTTAGTGTTGGAATAAAGAGGATATGCAGGGATTTGTTTAAGGATGCTCTCCATCTCAGCGGCATGTGTCATCCTAAAGCTCCTGTTTATCCCTGTCAGCTGTTCATCAAACGGTCCAGTGCCAGCAGAGCCAGCTACACACAGCCACTCGACACTCCACCCTCACTCAGAAATGATGTCTTTCTTTCTTTCCTTCCTTCTTTCTTTCCTTGAAGTTAAATTGTCTTTACTGACATGACTGTTTAACTTTACAGTATTTCCAAAGCAATGCAAAGGAGTAGAGCTGAATCCAGGCACAACACACATTTAACAAAAATATCACGTGACAAATATATAATGTATATGTATACAATACAATGGCAATAATACTATTAATTATCAAAACTTTAATATAAACAATGGAATTGACATATCAACGTTTCAATATTGGAAAGTTTGTCCGGATCACCAGATTACAAACTTCTTTCTGTTTTTCTTTCTTTCTTTCTTTCTTTCTTTCTTTTTTTCTTTCTTTCTGTCAATTCAAATCTGCTTTACTGGCAAGACTGTTTTTCGTTATAGTATCATTATAGTATTGTAATTATAAGATGTAGAGCTGAATCCAGGCAGAAAAGAATTATAATTATGTGACAAATATATATAACATGTATACATTACCAAAAATGCTACTAATAATTATAAAAAAAATTATATAATATAATGTCATTGACATTTGTACTATTTTAATGTTGGAGAGTCTATCTGGATCACAAGCTTAAATCTTTCTTTCTTTCTGTCTTTCTTTCTTTTCCACTCGTCTGTCCACTTCTCCATCCCCTCCCATGCTGTGGACATGTGGAGTGGGTCGATATCTGGTCCAGTGGCCACACAGTGTGCTGGGTCAGTGGGCTAGAGAGGCACGACCCTGCACACTGATGAATGAGAGCTGATCCATTGGATTCCTTGGGCAGCGCCAGTGGTGCACACTGTGCAACGCTGGCCACAGGTCTGCCAAACACTCTCTTTTTCTGTCTCTCGTTTTTTCCTCTGGGAGACAGGACCAAACTGCTGAGACAGACCTGTAGTGGAACAAAACACTAATCTTTAAACAAAATCCAAGCACCATAATAAAATGTTGAGTCTTCATCAGGAAGCAGGGACAATGGTGACTTGTTATACTGTGCATCTTATGAGCAGCGTTAGTGCTGCCTATTTTTGACACACACAGTCTGACAACTCAACAGAAGCCATGAAATTCAGGCTTTCCATTACAGCCCACACCATGACTCCACTCTGCACGCTGATGAATGAGAGCTGATCCATCTGATTCCTTGGGCAGCGCCAATAGTGCATGCTGTGTAGTGCTGGCTACAGGTCAGCCACACACTCTTTTCCTCTCTTTTTTGTTTTTCCTCTGGGAGAAAGCACCAAACTGCTGAAACAAACAGCACAGTTAGATAAATTGCTTAGTTAAGGCCAGCAGCATCAAAGCCACCAAGTGCTGTCCTCTTGCTAGTTTAGTGCTGTACATTGTAGAACAGAATGATGGATCTATGTATTTATACATCATATTTGTAATAGAAAAAAATTGTTTCACTTATGTGTGTATATCACTATTTAATCATACTAAAGTTGACAAAACTGTTGACTGTTTGTTAATCAATAATACTAGATGAGAGGAGACTGGAGGTTGTTCAAAGAGAGAAGACTTTGGAGTCGCTTATCAAGAAGGAGAGAGAGAAGGAGTGGCGATAGATTGTCAGGGTAAGAATGAAGAGAAGATGAGGGGAAAGTAAAACTGTGGTGCTGCTCCAAACACAGACCAGACACGACATAGCAAGGGAGGGGAGGAGAGAGACGGAGGATAGAGAGAGCATCTGATAGGGATAAAATCGACAAACATCCAAGGCCCCCTTGTATCATTTCAAAGATGAATCTAATTTCATTGCAATCAGCTCCTGGGCTTTGCCGCCTGTCTTTCGCATGATCGTCAATGCCAGTCTCGCGGCATGCTCTCCCCCGGGGCCCCCGGATGTTTCGCTTTGCGGTTATTAACCTGAACGGTGGGCGCATCTGAGACCAGGTTAATAAGCTGCTGTCTTCTCCTCACTCTTTGTCGAGAGAACAATGTTGTCAGGCCTCCAGAAATTGCCAATTTACAACAGAGATGGAAATGGAAGGCAAGGCATTCGTCTGTGGAATGCTTTTTATAGCTGGGCGCTCCGGCGGAGCCGCGTTCTCCCCGAGCCTTTTAATGATGGATATGAAATTACAGAGGTGTGAGACAGGGATGAGACGAGAATGGGAATGGACCGAGCCTACGCTGAGCCGAGGCGAGGCAATGGAGAGACAGGCAGAAGAGAGAATGTACTGTGCTGTATTTAGACAGGGTTTTAAATAGGGCAGAGTCAGAGGCCATAGCCAATGACTGGTCCAGCTTATGAGATATATAAAGCTGGCACGGGTTGAGACAGAGGAGAAGAAACATCAAGCTAAAGGCAGGACTAAATGGAGCTAAAGCTTTTTCTTCCCTCACACTCAGTTAGGAAAAAGTTAACACAATATTGCATTTGATCAACCTGTCATAAAACTGATTATGCAGATAGATCTGCGGATTGAGCTGCATTTTTAAGGAGATGCCCCGGTGCATTCCAGTGGCGTGACACATTACACAAGGGCTTAACTCCATCACATCTCAGCAAGAATCCTTACTCCATATAACAATAGACTGAAGTCTCTTTTTTTAATACCCCGCAGTCTTGCAAGAAATGTATTTGATTCCCTGTATGTGTGGTGCCCAGTGAATGATTAAGGAGGAGGGAGGATAAAGCACGTTATGTGTGTATTGTGTGTGTTTACATTTAGATGCGCAGGAAGCCTCACCACTGACAAACACTGATAGTCCACAGCCCTACCCTGATGTATTCATGTCGCAGCCACTGCTACTTCAAAGAGCTTAATTAAACCTGTGCAACAGTCCCGCACACATTGTGCCCTTCTACAACAGACGAGGTTAACAAACACGAGAATAAACAATGTTTCTCCCTTTCTCACTTCCTCTCCCCCTCCTTCCCTCTGCTTTTGTAGAAGAACACAATGCAGAATTGTTCTGGGTGTTTTGAAACCTCTAGAGAGTAGTCTTAAACTCTCTTTTGGATTCCTCTCAGTGGCAGTTTCAACTTTGCAAAATGTTTGTGAGAAAATGTTTTTTTTTTCTTTCTGACTAGAAGTAAACACTTTTTTGATTACTGTTTTGAATGTTACTGGCACGTTTTATCTCATAAATAGGGCATTTTGGAACCTGAAGGCAAACAAAACATTAATATCTAAAAAATATATATTCAAAGCACCATAAAATGTTGAGTCGTCGTCGGGTAGCGGGGATAATGATGACTCGTTCTTGTGCATCTTATGAGCAGTGTTAGTGCTGCATATTTCTGACACACACTCTGACTCACACAGTCTGACAATGTAACACAATTTTCATGGCCCCCAAGGCTTGAAATTCAGGCTTTCCATTACAGCCCACACCATGACTCCAAATGCCACATTTGCTGCTGACCTCCAACCCCCTGGGTAGAGATCCATAAAATGAGACTATCAGGGATCCAATCATATAAATTTCTGTATGCAATTATTCAACTCTGAATTCTGTGGCCTTTCCATGGCCTTTGCAAGCCCACCATGACCGAGTGTGTGCACGGACGAGCCTCCGGCTGAGGATGGCATGTGTTTTAAACTTGCCTGTGGTCACCTTATTGATCCCTGGCAGCATGGTGCTCTCTGCTTTTTGAAGATAAGGTGCTAGAATCTTGTTCTCCCCTTCCAGGCTCACTGACACAAACACCCAATTTCTAATCCACTTGTGCCCGGTAGCGACAGAGACCAGCCTTTATTTATACCCTTTCAAACCCTCTCTGGGGTCCTTCATCCAGATAAGCTTTGCAGGGACATCAGTTTGCTTGTTTGTAGAAAATCAAACCCTGAGGAAACTGGAAGCCTTGACCCAGTCTGCCATCTACAGCGAAGACAACACATGCTAGCCTAGCCTAACACACTCAATCAAGCATGAAAGCACATGCACCTTTACCTCCCTGACACAGGGGTGAGAAAAACACTATGTGATTTTGCACTCAACATTTGCTTGCTGTGTATCAGGACCCTACATGAGCCTCATGTATTGTATAGTGCCAGAGCCCAAGATGAATACCTATTCTGCATATGACTGTGTATTTACATTTAAAGTACTACCTGTCAAGAGATATGATAGAGAACATAGCGTGATAAACCGCCCTGACAACAGTGAACTCCTGTCGTCCATTGCCGGCCTTCTGCTGACAGTCCAGATCAAATCACATTGCATCTACGCTGTAATTACAGTGCACGTACCAGTAGACTAGCGTCTATACGTAGTTTTCACTGTGTGTGGTGTGTGTGTGTGGCGGGGGGGTATTGTGTGTGTGTGTGTGTGTGTAGCATGTGTCCCAACACAGGCAAGCCACAAGCAGGCCCAGCCCCATACTTATGCTAATGAGAAGATTGATTGACGTGCAAGCTTGATGACATTGAAGGCGGACACAAGGTTATTTGTTATAAGCCGCCATCGCTGTTGTCGCTTTAATTAAATCACCCAACAAGGTAAATAGGTAGATCTGTTAGCTGGAGAGAGGAGTGGTCAAAGGGAGTGACTCTAGGAAAGAAACAAGAAAAAAAAAAAACTTTTCTAGTACCATATGGGAAAATCCGTCTTCAAAACTCAATACTGATGTTACTTTAAATAGATACTAGGACTATTTGTTGTAAATAGAATGACCTTGATTCTGGATCTGTTTCGGCTTGTAATTTCTTGGGGGGTTTTTCACCCCAGAGATTTTATCAAAGTACACACACACATTTTACTATCAAATCTTATTTGGTTCAGCACAAAGACCAAAAAAAATTATTATCAGAAAGTCACAGTAAGGCTTAAAAAACAGGCAATTATTCCACAGGTGACATGAAAATCGCAGGCTGCAGCATATTGCAGTTCCTATATAGCAACATATCTAAAAGACTGTATGCTTCTATAACTTAAGACTCATGGATAAACATGAATAAACTTCAGCATAAACTGAGATGCCTCTTGGCACCTTTATTTTAACACTCTACTGCACCTCCTAACCCCAAACTTGCACATGTCCCACTCTACCAAGAATCATCATTCATCTTCAGTAACCGCCTTATCCTGGTCAGGGTTGCAGTGGATCCTATCCCAGGAACACTGGGGGCAAGGCGGGAATACACCCTGTGTGGGATGCCAGTCCATCATAGGGCATTACACACACACATTCACACCCAGGGGCAATTGAAAGTAGTCAGTCTACCTACCCATGTTTTTGGGAGGTGGGAGGAAACCGGACTACCCAGGGGAACCCCACGGGGAGAACATGAGCTCAGGACTGGACTCTGGACCCTGGAGCTGTGAGGCGGCAAAGCTACCCACTGCACCACCATGTCGTCCTACCAAAAATCAGCACTGACAATTTGCAAATATGCGACAGAGTTCTGATGGCTTCATTTAAAGGCTGGTAACTGGTACCTAATCAAATAAGCAATCACTTTCTATTACACAAACAGACCTTTTAGTTTCAAATACAAATACAATATCAGGTGTATTAGGTATGTGTTGATGTTAATACAGTTAAACCATTTTACCAGTCCTTGATTGGTATTTTAGTTACAATTATTTACAGCTATTTGCTGTTAAATCAACAAGGTGATGATATCTGGTAACATACAACCCTTTATGGAAACTCCAGACATTCATAATGTGCAACTGATTATTTTTTCACACCTTACAGGGCTTTGTAGTAAGCAAAAGGGTTCATTGTTTGCTGCACTGTTAGAAAAAAAAGGTACTGAACAGGTATATTCTTATTTCCCAAAGTACAATCTAAGTGTACTCCCAAAGGTACAAATGTGGTCCTTAATGTCCAATTAAGCACTTGAAAATGAGTTTTACAGGTACACTACATTTATTTATATCTAGAGGTACAAAAGACCACCCCAGTGACAACCTTTGTACCCTGAAAGGTACAGTTGTCATGGTGTAACGGGAGTCAGACACAAGCACAAGCTGATGAACATTTAAACATTTATTCCACACACTAGACATACAACTACACAGCATAACATCCAACAGCATAAACGGAAACATCAAACAATGAAGGACAAACTGGACGGGAACACGAGGGCTTCTTATACAAACACTAATTATTGACAAATTACACACAGGTGGGAACAATCACATAACGAGACAGGGAATCACAAACATCAACAAAGGGTGCGTGGCACTCGACGCCGTAGCAACCTCCATGCGCGGTCACGCACACCGCAGCACGAGGCAGCGTGGAGGGGCATTGGCGTGTTCTGTGGAGACTGGGGGCAAGACGGGGTCGTCGTCGTCGCATTAAATGTATAAACATACTATACTACACCTACATGGTTAAGACCTCAGAGGAGAGTTAGTTATTGTATGTTTGCATAATATGAATGAATAATCTAGAAACCTGAAGGAAAGGAAAGATATCAAACATATGAAGTTAGTGAAGAGTTATATTTCACCCAAGTCACTGAAAATATTTAACATTTCTCCATAAATTAATAAGTTCATCTGCTGTACTCCAGTGTGGTATAAGGGTTTAATTAGTAGCTGCTAATATCACATATTCTGCATGGATTCTATCAACAGACCAACAGCTATACATAGTTTCCACGGTGGAGACATACTTACTTAAGGATTAAGTCTCCTTATGAATTAATTGCATAATTACAGCACAGTGACTGGATGTATTTTGCTACTCAAGCATGTCTATTCTAGGCTTTATATCTTCTTAATGCATTATGAAAACATGCCAAACTCATTAATAATTCATCACTCCATGCACATAGCCATTAAAAACAAAAAAAATGTATTTACAAGATTCATATTGTAAACCAAATATGTATTGTTCTGTAGATAAGAAGTTTGCCCCTTTAAGAACGCATACTTTTGCTGGCACAAATTTTTTCCACTCTAGTTTGATACATTAATTTGCTGAAACAGAAGGAGCCCTCTGTCATCCACGTCCGATAACGAAGCGGTCGGGGTTCCTTTCCCCATCCTACTCTCCATGTATAAATATGTATAATTCCGATAAGATTAATTGGATCGCTTAAGTACACAGACGCCGAGCAGAGAGCAGGGGCAACATTGTGCTTGCTGCTGTGAACGTGCTTGGGGCCTACCTTACAAGCCCCAGCTAAAGTGCCTCCTTTCTTTTTTTTTCCTTCCTGGAAATAAACTGCCTTCAATTAAAAAAGAAAATGGCTTTCCCACAGGTCAGGAGGAAAAGGAGCTGAGCGTATAGCTTTCACACTGGGACGATAAATAGCCCTGTTACAATATTAAAGCTCTTGCAAACATCCAATACAAAATGCACCGCTTCTTTTTAAATAGGAGGAAAGAAATATATCTCCTTGTATTTCCATAGCTTTCTGCAAAACTTTCATCACTCATTGTGCTTTACTTTTATCTCTTTTTTTCTTCTTATTTCTCCCCAAGATGTGCTTCTTACTGACCCACCCTGCATGCCGACATATCCTCCATTTCCTTTGGCTGCCTGCACAAGTAGAAATCATCCCAACGAATTGGTTGAAAAATTAGAGGAACCAATTCAGCCTCCTTCCGTCCACCCTTTTCTGAATCCTCAGCCCAACATGCAGGACCAAAGTGATTAACAACAGCCAAACCAACTCCACTGGTTCGCTGTGTGTCAAACGAAAACAGTGGCTTTTGAAGAATGCTATAAAACAGTGAAGGAGAGAGCTAGCAATAAACTCCCAATACAAATGGGAATCGATGTTGCAGATAAAGACGCCCAATGGAGACATTAATGTCTGTAATACAGAGGTCTGGAGAATAGTCCATCATTCCTGCTTATGCCACTGATAAACAGTTATGAGAGAAATGTGCTGTTCATTCTCAATAACCGCTCCGAGGGACTGTGCATGAGGTCGATGATGTCTTAAAATGCGTTTTCGTAGATTGTGTTTATTTTAGTAAGGAAAGGTAACAAATTTTAATGCTGTCTTGTCTCTATAAACTGCACATATTAGAGAAGGCATATGCTTAGTCTTGTATGAAAAGCAATGGCTTTTGTGCTGTAAGTCGTTTAATCTTAAAAGCAGACTGTTTCTGAGGGGCTTGTCTCTCTCTCTTTCTTTGCAGGCCACAGAATGGGTCTATGATACTGTACAACAGGAAGAAGGTGAAGTATAGGAAAGATGGCTACTGCTGGAAGAAGAGGAAAGATGGCAAGACCACGCGGGAGGATCACATGAAGCTGAAAGTGCAGGGAGTGGAGGTAAGAGAGTGTGAGAGGGACCATCAACATACTACATACACACACACACACACACACACACACATAGCCACCTGAGATAATTAATAAATCTCTATTTTGGATCCATCTTCTATATCAGAGAAAAAGCAGTGCTGTCTTTATCCTTAGATTCTGCAGACTAGAGGGTAGTAGATATAAAGTAATTCTGCCATCTGATTCCTTATTCAGTTCCTGTGGTGTTCCGGCTGTACAATTGTACAGTTACTTTCCTCCTCATTTAATATTCCCTCACTGCCTTAGCATGAGCAGCAGAACTCTCCCTCCAGCACTGATCATTATTATAGAACCGCTGTAAATTCCCAAAGCCTGTATTGAGTTCTGCTCGTCGAAAGTGGAGGGGAGGGAGGAACTCCATTCATTAGCAGTGGAAATTGAATAAAAGAGCAAAATATAGCGGTTTTTTTTTTAAACTGCCCTTCCTTTAATGGAACTGCATGTTTATGTGAAAGTGTGAAATGAGTGTCTGGATGTGGAGGAAGAATGTGAATGTGTGTGCACATATTTGGTGGTCTATATCTCCAAAAGTGTATGTGTGTGTGCAAGTCATACAGTACAAATCCCTGTGTATATATTTATGAATGAGAAGCTCTAAGATCACATCTAAGGTTTTAATAATGTTTTATCGATGGTCCTGATGTATGAGCTCATGTAAAGCAGTGAAAAAACACAGCCCCAGCTGTGCACAGAAATATATTATATAGTCATGCATTGTTCCAATGCTGGATTAAAGAGACTTAAGTTAGGACCTCATTTACATGTGTATAAGGTAACATATATATATATATATATATATACTGATGGGGGAAGAAAATCCATCATTTCATTGTGGGACTGGAATTCCAACCTTCAACAAATTGAACCTCTTTTTTATTTATTTTTACCCATTTTTCTCCCAATTTAGTCGTTGCCAATTCACACCCACTAGCTAGTTCTTTCCTATCACACGACCTCCATCAACCGGGAAGGGCGCAGGCTAACACGTGTTTCCTCCGAGACACATGAAGCCAATCACCACCTCTTTTCAACGTCACAGGGCAGTCCCGCGCACTCGGAAGAAAGCGTGCTCTGTGGGGTCAAAGGGCAAGAGAGGGTGACCAAATATTGGATGGTCAGGTGCCAGTGTCTGATATCTGCCTGCAGCATGCCAGTAGCCTTCTCCATCGCTTCTCGTGATATTCGAAGCATAATGGAATGCATAAGAAACTGATTTAAGTGGGGTCTTCATCTTTCAGTGACCTAAGCCATAATTTGAGGACTTTTTAAAAGTTCCCTGATTAGGCTTTGTTCCACCTAGACCTCATTACGTAAAAGGGCACCCAATGTTCTTTTGTGTGATTGTTGCAGTGCCTCAGTGTTTCATTTTCCCATCAGCATACAAGGCTTGCATTAGCATACATATAGTAGATGACACATGTATGCTCGCATTTTACATTTGTGCAGCAGTTTTAAAGTCATGGGCCGTCAGGAAATGGCCTAAAGGTTCCTATTTGAGGAACTCATTCCTAAGAAAACATTTCTTATGTTTTAATTCCACTTGTATTTCTGTGCGTGTGTGAGTACAGTGTAGTGTATATGTGTTTTATACCGCCTATTATTAAGTATTTGTCATTTCATTCCTCGATCCCATCAAACAAGGTCAGAAACATTTAAGGACATTAGGCCACTCTTTAAATCTAAATCAGCTTTAAATGGTCTTTTCCTCTTTCTTTAAAGAACTAAAACACATTAGCAAGAGAGTCATTCAGCCCGAAGACACAGACGGATTTTCTTCTGTGGAAGAGCAAAGATGGAAAAGCCTACGGGTCTGTTTGAGCAGACACACAGAGAGGACGAGAAAAGGATGGATGGATGAGCTTAAATGAATATAGTAGAAAAGGATAAAGCCTCGTGTTCATAGCTTTTATTGACCTCTGCCATTGTTTACTAGAGCGTTTACTGAAGTGTGAAAATCATGCTGCCCTTTGCTCGCTTTCCTCAGCTCTGTGCCCTCCAATATCCATTTTCTCTATTTGATCAGTTAAAGAGCTTTGTCATATCACTTTCTATTTAGTAGACCCTCTGGAAACCCCTCAGGTGGCAACAGTAGCCATGGAAGCAGTAGTCAAAGTAACAAGAGCAGTAATTATATTAACTGGCTAGTTTGGCCGTTAAGGATTTTGGAGGTAATTGAGTTAATCAAAGTTCAATAGTGGTGTGAACTGGCTGAGTGGTTGATCACTGTGTCTGTTTGCTTAAAGCTGGTGTGAGGAAGAAATTCAATTCCAGCAGACAAGGGCTGGATTCGGTGGTCTTCTTTGCTGAAATAGTCGACACGAGAAGGGACGTGTCTGTTTTATTCATCCATTTATTGACCTTCAGTGTCCTGTTGTGATTGGTGCAGATTTAAGAGAACTGTTCTGCTGTTAATTTGTGAGTCTGCACTGACTCAATATGAGTGACAATCAAGAGGCAAACAGGACATGATAGTATGCGTCCTTACATGCACTTAAACAGTCTTACGCAAAATATAATACAGCGATGTGTGTTATTACTTTTTTCCTCAGTGCACTGTGCCTTCTCTATCACGCCTTCTCTGCTCATGCAGACAAAAAGTCATGCAGTCACACACAACATTTCGACCCACCAGTGTGTAGGACCGAGGGTGTGACAGATGTGTCTTAGCTATGTGAGCTGCCCCGGTTGCCTCTAGACTCTTTGGCTAAACTAACAGGAATAAATCAAGCCCATTAGCATGGGCGCTAACGACTAGAGGGGGGTGGAGAACCATAAAGGACACATCTGTCA
>JAOUQW010000001.1:10586713-10615933 GCA_028565825.1 Olivaichthys viedmensis
CTTGGTGGAGCTGAGGTTTGAACCCATGACCTTCTGATCAGTAGCCCAGTGCCCTAACCACTGAGCCACCACTGCCCATGAGGTACATATTAGCAAATATAGCACACCCAGTTATATCTGACAGAAAATGAAGACAGATATTGTCTGCCATCTAGTGTATCTTACAGTACAGTAAATGAATGACAACTGTTTAGAAAAAGGGAGCCAAACTTAGGTCCTAGATTAGTGTTTTACCTCTTTTTTTGCTAGTGTAAAAGAAGAGGTGTAACTTTGTTCTAATGATTACTAATTGTTGAGAAGACTTAAAACAACATGCTGGAAGAGTGAACATAGGTTCTGCCTCACAAAGTCACTAAAAAAAAGATTATAACTTTGCTCTATTGTGGGCTACTAAGCTAGCTAATAGCTTGATAGCTAACAGACAACCACTGAACATGGCCTACAGACGACAACCAGTAAACATATTAAATCAATTAAAATACTCTGTGAAGGATGAAAGTCACTGAAAAATTCCTCCAAAATAGAGTGTTAATAGGCTAATGATGCCTATTAGCGGTTACTATCTTGCAATCCTAAAGACAACCAGGTACTTTATTGAAGAAAACAAACTGCTAAACACAGCGAACTCCAAACAACAACACAATCTCAAGATCGCCGCTGCCTAACTAAGATGGTGGCCACCCAGCGCAAAGGTTCATTGGATACCCCACACACACCACACATTGAACTGTGGTCAATGTGTGGTCACCACACATTGGCCAACTGCAAGTGCCAATGACAGTTGGCGGTCTGTAGATAATTACTATTAAGATTAATAAATAGTCATGATTTATACTACCTCTTGCCAAAAAAAAAACCTATTGATCCAGCATAAATATTGTGTTTAATGATATGTCAAAGTGTTTGCAAACATGTTAAGGAGTATTTAGGGGGCTTTCACTGTTACTTAAGTTAAATATTTTAACAACTGTTTCCAGTCATGTCCCATGTTACACACACACACACACATACACACACACATACACACAACAAGAGAAAACCAAATAAATGATTATGATCTGTGGCCCTTTTCTCAGTCCAGGGAAACGTGTTAAAATTCATATCTGTGGTATTCGTCCATATGCTACAGATGCGGGAGATACACATTAGGTTCAAACAAACACCAGGGTATTCCTCGACGTTAACGACGCGAAGGTAGACTCATTTAGCACATTCTTTCAGTTTCAATTTCACAGAAACTCCCTGAAGGGAGCTGCGCCTTTTGTTTTGTCCGCGCGTTTCTAACTCGGCCACACCGACCACCGACAGCTCATTGGCGATTATTCCTAAAAATGACTAGAGCTCTGACTTTCTGTTTAACACTTCTGGCTGGGTTTGGTCTCAGACAATGCGCCACAAGGCCGTATTATATCGGGATTCGCGAGGTGTATTGGAATTACGCATCCAGCGGACGGAATCAAATCAATGGCCTCGATATCACACATGATGAGTAAGTTAAACATAGCCTGGTCCTTTCATGTATGAGGCGGTTTAAAAACAGCACCATGTATTATTCCACATATGAAATGACATTATTTACTTTATGGGTGGCGCTGCAGTTAGTGTTGCAGCTTCACATCTCCAGGTTCCAGGGTTTGATGCTGAGCTCGTGCGTGCGCGTATTTGTGTGACGCTAAGGTGGCCATGCGTATTTGTGTGACGCTAAGGTGGCCATGCGTATTTGTGTGACGCTAAGGTGGCCATGAGTATGTGTGTGAAGCTAAGGTGGCCATGCGTATGTGTGTGAAGCTAAGGTGGCCATGCGTATTTGTGTGAAGCTAAGGTGGCCATGCGTATTTGTGTGAAGCTAAGGTGGCCATGCGTATGCTCCAGTCAGTTTATGTGAACTGCGTGACCAGGATTCGTATCGATGGGAAAGATTCACCCCCCATCGGTATGAAGGTTGGAGTTAAGCAGGGAGACCCAATGTCCCCAGTCTTATTCAACCTGGCTTTGGATCCCCTAATCCAAACCCTTGAATAGCGAAGAAGTGGCTATGCAGTGGGCGAGATCAGGATTATTACCCTTGCTTTCACAGATGATCTGGTGTTGCTTAGCGAAACGTGGGATGGCATGGCCAAGAATCTCGCAATCCTGGATACGTTCTGCAACATGACGGGGCTGCCATGTGAAAGTGCCACGGGTTCCTGATTAGGAAGGGAGGAATGTCATACACGGTAAATGACTGCGAACCGTGGTTAATTGGCGAGGAGCCGATCCACCTCATTGGTCCTGATGAGGGGGAGAAATATCTGGGTGTTAAGGTGAATCCCTGGGTTGGGATCAATAGCCTGGGTATGAGTTGCGAGCTGCAGGACTGGGTTTGTAGGTTGGACAGGGCTCCTCTCAAACCATCGCAGACGATGCGTTTCCTAAATGACTTTGCCATCCCTAGAATTACCTACTTAGCGGACCATTGTGAATTGAAGGGTACTGCATTAGCCACGCTGGATGGGATAATCAGGAAGGTGGTGAAAGAGTGGCTACATCTGCCACCGTCAACCTGCGACGGTTTGCTATACTCTATGACCAGAGATGGTGGCCTGGGCATCCAAAAGTTAGCAAGTTTAATCCCATCCATCCAAGCTAAATGCCTCTACCGGTTGGTGAATTCGGAGGACACGGTAACGAGAACGGTGGTAACAGTGACGGGTGACATGTCTGAGTTTGTAAAAGCATGGTGAATGGCGGGGGGTGATATGGAAAGAATTCCCCCGCTGGGAGTCCTGACCAACGGGGAGGGCGAGTCCCTGCATGCACCAAGGTGCTCAATCCCAAGTGATTGGCAGCAGGAGGAAAAGCATGCATGGTGTGATCTGCCAGTACAAGGCAAGGGAGTGGAGGTATTCAACAATGATAGGTTCAGTAGTGACTGGAACCTAGAGGCTGGCCATGTGGTGTCTTCCATTCATAAGAGCACAGAATAATCTTCACATCACACCACCTCTTGGGAAAAAAATGCTAAATGAACATCCATACCTTGCTACTGAAACGCTTGGGCAAGATATATAATTCAGCTTTTTCGTTACAGTTCTAGTCTAAAACAGATGGCGATACATGGATGTGTAAGTGGTGCAGGATTAGAATATAGTGTCAGACTCTTAGATGAGTCTAAGAGTCTCTGTAGTTACAATCTTTTTTCAACAATAAAACTTTAGCAAACCAAGTCTGAGCAAGATATCTAGCCAGCAGGAATATATTTGTATTAGATTATAGATTTGGTCTGAAGATCATTAGCTAATTGCCTGCTCAGGCAAAATTTTCAACATAATATACCAGTATATATCTGAGGTCTAACCCTGAATGACTAACTGTCGTGAATGTTTATTTAGATAGCATGCCCTCGTCTGTAGACCCTGACGTCAAAGAGAAAGAGAAAGGTCATTTTGTGGAAGATTTAAACCACCATTTAAAGCTTGAGTCGCGCAGGCAGATAATTGAGCCTTTGTGTTTTTAAGTGGGTAACAGCTGACATTTTAATGGAAATGCTTGTTTGGCTCACTTGGCATGACTCAGTCGGGCATTAAATAGTGAAAAAGAAATCTGTGGCTAATGCAACTTTTTTTACTTAATTGCCAAATTGACAAAGCCAAATTGTATTACTGATCATTATTTTTAAAGCAGCAAATATGCAACATTCAAAACTATATATGCGTTTTTCAACAACTGTCTTGGTAGTTGACAAAGCACAAATAAATGGTTTGAGAGAACATGGGTTAATAGATTACGATTGTATTTATCAGAGCTGACAGCCAGACTCCACAGAGGGCATGAAATGGGCTCCTGAGTGGCGCAACAGATAAGCATTTTCTCTATCGTCGGGATATTGCGAATTCAAAGCCCGACGATGCCATAGCCATCCAAGGCCGGGAGTCCATGAGAGTATAACTGACCCTGCTCCCTGGGTGGGAAGGATGGCATTAATCTCTCTCCCATGTCGATCAGAACGACCTAGCCAATAGTGGGCATCAGTGAGGTCATTTATACGGAAAAGGGTAGTCAATGCTTTTTTCTCCAAGCTGCCCTGTGACGATGCATGAGCAGCAGTTCGAAAATATGCAGTGGTTAGCTTCATGTGTCTCGGACGAAGCACGTGATAACCATCACGTGGTTGGTAGATGTTGTGCGATAGGGGAGAACTAGCTAGTGGGTAGGAACTGGCAATAACCAAATTGGGAGAAAAATGGGGTAAACATCCAAAGGAAAAAGCCAAATAGTGGAGCTGCTGTCAGTCTTTAAACAAATGTGTGCATTTATTTCATTGAATGACAGCTCATGTAAAACGTTGGGTCGAGCCAGATGTCGAGAAAAAGCTGTCTACTGAGGCAATACGCAGTGGGTGCAGTCTTCTACGGAAATCCTGCTTAGAGAACCTTTCATCTTCTCTGGAATAAAAATATGTTATTGGATAGACTAGGTGGAAAATCAGGATGTGAAGTATGTCCCAGGAATCCATGGATTACTTATAAAAAACACCTGACATTAGTTGTTTGTGTATGTCTATTTACAGTTAAAGCTGTCACATAATACCGGCCATGTGAATAAAGCAATTAGGGCTAAAAGCTGAAGAAGCTAATTGCGGCCATAAATCTGCAAAACTGCAAACTGATCATTTGTTTTTATGCCAAATTAATATATTTTCTTGGCTGGTTGGTCTTGTCTTACAGCATATTTCATGGTGAACAATGTGGTGATTTCAATAGGAACATACAGGAAACAGGAAAATCAGGTATACAGGTATACAGAGTATTGCTTGATATTCTGCTATATGCAATATGGTCACAGACCCCGAGTTGAGACTGCAGACATTTACCTGCACCCCTGTTGTGTGCTCTGTTTTAAATGTGGTCTTCTCCAAAGGGGAAACTGCTGGTCTCATTGGATGACAAGTTCTGTTATTGTCATATATGCTCACGTGTATGAAAAGACTGCAAACACTATGTTCAGGGAGACATTTCCATCTGTCTCTGGGGACACTTTACCTCTGCATTTAAACCTCCCATCTCCTGCGCTATCGCATGTATTATCTTTCCATTGTCACGTTACACCATTGCATTCAGATTATATGATGGCATGTCATCATCTGATTTTTTGATCTATCGTCGAATCTGTGTTCGTGAAATCAAATTGCACTAGAACTAGCTAGCTAGGTTAACTAACTAACCTAATCACCAAGAAAACAAACTGGCTACATTTACACGTAATCTGATAAACTAATTTCGACACAATGAGGACTGAGTTAATGGTAAGATAATTGTATATATCATTAAAAGTTTGGTTAGATGAACATGGACAGTTAACTCACCAGCACTGTTAAAATCAACTTGATTTGAAGTGATTTTAAGCATACATTCCTGCCTCTCGCAGCAGATCACACTATGGACAATAAACTGGACGACGTCTGTCAACGATGAAACATGATTGGTCCTTACTTTTTTCCTATGAAACACGATTGGTCCTTATTGTTTCTGTGACGCAGTGACAGTGAATTTGATTAATGGTTCCTGCCGTCCATCACGCTACAGGTAAAAGCAGAAAACTAGAATTTTTACCCTCTCCAAGTTACTGAGGGTGCCGGAACGCCGTTCCGGATAGTTCCGGCCCAATTTAACCCCTTTATGTACACCCAGTGTATTTATATTGCATGTCATGAAGCACGTATCATCACGTGATAAAGTAGCCATTATCTAGTTGTCGTGATTCATGATTTTCTTCCTGACTTAGTGCACCACAGACAAAACTGAAAAGGAATACTGCATGACCCTGCTGTGCAGTGCAAACATAGAAACCTCTTCCCCAAAATTCCAGCACACAGTCAGATGGGATCAGGGATAAAAGGAGAGGCCATGACAGAGGCAGTTGGAAGTTGCGCTGATGCTAACGTCGCTTCAAGCATCAGTGTCAGACGCACATTACTGACAGTCCAGCATTTCACTTGGCCTAGAGAAAGAAGGCTGACTGAAGCCTCAGGAGCTCAGTTACAAGCAGGTTTGTAATGGATATGTTTAAGATCAAGGTCAAGCGTGTTATATGTTAATTATTTTCTTCCTCGTACCTCATAGATATAAGTGGAGAAAATACAGTAAAAGAGAACAGCCAAATATAGCAGTTTGTTCCGAGTAAAGTCAACCACACTGCTTCTGATTGGTCTATTGGCGAAGGCTATGTTTAGACAGGCAGCTGGCATATGAGATTTAAGCAGGAAAGATTTTCTGCGGTCTGAATGGCAAAAAACCACATGAAATCTGACCTTTTCCAATCAGATTAAAGCCACGTTTGTATGTGGTTTCGAATCTGATTCAAATCAGATTTAGAGACATGCGGCTCAATCGGCCTGGTCAAATCGGATATCATGTGTTTTTTCCATCGTTCGGTGCACTGCACTTCTCAACATCAGATATTTGCGACATGATGAAAATGGATGAAAACCAACATGAAGGACAGGGGGCAGGGGAAGACCATCGACTGCATATATGCAATCATTGGGGATAACCTCAAATAACTAGCGCCTACTTCAGTAATAACGGCACAGGCCACCCCCTTTTTAGTTTCTGTTGGTGTTGTCTTCGCTGAACGGGTGACAGGACATTGCTGTTATGTAAAACATGATCCTCAATAGGTCTGTAAACGCGAATCTTAGTATTTTAATACTATTTGTGTTTTCATAATATCTATGCTTTCAAGGGCAAAAAAAATCATATTCAAATGTTTAAGATCTCATGTTCTACTTTTAATCACCTAACTTTCGAAAGTCTGCTCCACACTACTTGGAGCCATGCCTGCGTCGTTACTATGACAACCAATGTGTATACGCGAGGAAACAGACGAAATCAATCTAAAAATCTGATTTAAGAAATAAATCAGATTTTCTCTGCTGTTTGAACAGCAGCCTAACTATAGACATGTATCAACAGTTTAGAGTCTGCATTTTTGACAAAACTTCTCTAGGCTCGTCTAGACTTATTGTAATATAACTTATAATGTTCATGGTTATAGACGGTTATGAGCGGATGTTTGATCAACGTATGTAGGGAAACAGCTGTCCTTTAATTGATTATTACAGCTGACATGTCAACTGCTACAGATGCCTAAGTATCCTGAGCATTCAATACATAACCGTGAGATTTGAACATTGTAGCACAAAGCTGTTCCTCCTCCCCTTCCTCTCACTTGCCAGCTGTTTGGCAGCTGATAAAGTGACCCTCTAATTCTCCCTCTACTCCCCATTACCAGCTCGCTTCTGTAATTAGTAACGTTTAAGCACACTGGGCACTGGAGAGCGCTGGCCCAGGCGAAAGGAGGCAGGCATCGCTCAAACCTTGTCCTCCTGCTTTTCTCTCCTCTCAGTGGAGATTCCACACTCAACACCCTCACACACACAAGCACTTCCTCCCTTCCGGGTCTGCGTTTGCATAATTACCCAGGTAATTACAGAGTAATTGGTGCCATCACCTGCTCCCGCAACGCGCTGGCATTGTTTTATCAACAGCTGGAGTTTAAACCTGCATAGCATCATCACACAAGGAGAGAGGGAAGGATGGGGTAGAGTGTGTGAAAGAGAGAGAGAGAGAGAGAGAGAGAGAGAGAGAGAGAGAGAGAGAGAAATGGTTGCCTGCGGTGGAATCCTTCCTGGTTTAGAATGGAAATATATGGAAATATTCCCTGCCTACAGCGTGCGAAAGAAAGGAAATAAAGAGAAGTAGAGAGCGAGAAAAGGGGGAAAAGATGTGATGAGGGGAGTAAAGAGTGGGAGACCAAAAATGGAAAGCAGCTAAAAAGAGAAAGAAAGAAAGCGAGAGGGACCGCTGAGAGAGACAACGTGCACAGTGGGTGAGAGAAGAAAAGAGATAATGTGTGTATGCTGGAGGGAGAAAAAGTGGTGTCAACTTTGTTTCTTTCTTTTTGGCTGCGGAGGAGGAAATGGAGGAACTTGGTTTAAAGCACTATGTGTATTATTCATCCTCTTCAACATATTGGGCTGCTTTTCTTTAAGGAAAAAAAAAAGCGCACATGTTTTTGAAAGCTTACACTAAAAAGAACTTTCAGGCCTTGGCGAGCTAGCTAATGACATTAAACAGAGCAGATGGATTGACACCTTGAGGCTTTAGCACCAGCACAATGATATCGACTTTGCATGGGGTTTTTTTTCTGTAATGGCCTTGGCTTTTTCTCATTTAAAACACAAAAAAGACACTTCCTACACAGTCTCCTCAAAGAGAACCAAAACGTACACACAGACAATAATGTACATGCTTGAACATAGTAAAAATAAAAAATAAACTACAGCTTGTGATGAAAAAAAAATGAACAAGGAAAGCACTGTAATTCACATTGAAGCTGACATACAAACAGAAATCAGCAAACGTGTTTACAGTATGGTTCTATGGGAAGGTGAGAACCTGCTGCTGTTCACGCATTTGTTTTTTTGCTCTGCACGTGTGCTTGAAAGAAAGTTAATGAGGTGCTGCACATATTAAAGGAAGTGAAATATGCCCAGAAACCTTTCTGTCAAGGTCATTGCTGCTGTTAGTTGCCGCCTTCAATGAAATTACAGGGTGAAACGTAGTCTGAAAGGCAGGGTCCCATGTGACTCCAATGCAGCTTGTTAGAAATTGTACACTTTGGCATAACTGTATCCCTGAGGTAGGCACATGTAAACAAGCATTGCAAAAAGCTAGTCACACACATACACACTCATTGTATCTTCTTTTTTTTCTGTTTGGCTGTTACATAGCAGCATCTGCTGGTAGGATAGTGCACATTGTTTCCCCATCTTACTAAAGTATCAGGCCTATTTACTTTTGCTAAATACTCTTATCCAGAGCGACTTACGGAGGTGCATTGTCGTCTACTTGGAAAACAGGATCTTATGCTAGTGCAGATCAGAACAGAGTCTAAAGATACCAACAGACTAAGGCACTGCCAGAAACAGGAGTCGGGTCTACGTTTGAGGACAGCAAGAGGCTCAGCTGTTTGTACCACCAGTTTAGTTCTACCACCTGGATGCCAGTATAAAAAAGAAAAGTGTTGATGCTTGTTGTACTTGTGGTTCGAAAGGTTTTGGCCATTGCCATAAAGTAGGTACATGCAGATCTATTTTTGGGTTTGTAGTCAGGCGTCAAGGTTTTACATTTAGTAAAATGGGCAGCTACATGGGTGAACCTAGTAAAATCGAAGATAAGTCCTTCTGCTGCTCTCTGTATCAGTTGTGAGGACCAATTGACTGCAGGAAGAACAGCCAGGAGCAAGCTGCCAAAGTCAATCCTTGATATAATGAGGGGCTGAGCAAGTACTTGCGTGTCCTCCTTATAGAGCAAGGCTACTGCTCCTCTGCTACTCTATACGTGCTGTGGGACAATTTTGATTCATGTTGCCTTGTGTTCCTTTTTTTTTCTTCACACAAGATTTGCACACACTTCCACTCCCCCGACCCCTCTCAATCATCTCCACTTTCTTATCATGTCTCTCGCCTTGCACTCACACACACACACACCTATACTCACACACCATGATCCGGCATTCTGGCTTCGTTCCAGCGAAGAAAAGACTCCGCTGTGGCCAGGTCTGTAGAATAGGGGCTGTGGAACAGGGAGTAATGAGGAGAAATCCTCCATGCTCAGTTGATTTCAGAGGTAAGAAAGGGAAAAACGGCCAAGCCATTATGGCTGGCAGCAAGCTATCGAGGGGAGCGCAAGTGTAGGGAACGCGAAGGGTCAGAACAAGCAGCGCTTACCATTCATGGTTAATGGAAATAGTGTGTTGCATTTTGTCCCTGTTTTTGGCTTCCGTTGCAAAGCATGTGAATTGCGACCTCACCACATGGTTAACATTGAATTACTCTAAACCTTGTACAGTAGCTCCTTTGGTTGGACATAAGTCCCCGCTCTAGTGACAGCAGTGTGTCTGTATGTATTGTCAAAGTGTCAAGACAGATGGCCAGCGTATACTCTGTGCTCTCATTGGCCATTTATAGGAAGCTGATATTTTCCCAACCACGAGACATCGCAAGTCTTCTCTCCTGACCTACACGTTTTGCCCTGACTGTGTGTTGCTGGCTGGCTGTCTGCAAACTTCAGCTGGCTCCGGCTATATTTTGAAAAGGCCAGCACATTCGTGTGTGGTGGGAAGAGAGAGTGCCTGACCTTTTGGAAAGACGATACCTGTTTCCCTTTTCTCTCAGTTTTTGCTCATTCTCACCCATCTCTCTCTCATTCTCCTTCTCTTTCTTTCTCTCCCTCTCAATGTCCTTCTCACTTTCTGTCTCTTCCTTTCTCTCTTTGTTTCGTTTTCTCACCCAAATTCAATCCAATTCTGAACACGCTCGGTTTCGAGCGGCACAGTGATGTATCTCTGCTCCCAGAACAAGAGTGAACGTCTGGCTGGTTGAACATTTCCACTCTGACTCATTTGCCATCCCATGTTGCCGCATCCCTTTTTATGCTAATGTACTTGTCAAAATCTATTTTGGTTTTGTCGCTGGCATTTGTTTTGCAAAGGATCCTATTTTGCTTTTCTTTCTAATCTAAAGCACTTTCAGAAAAAAACAGCAGTTGAAAAGAATTTGAAAAGCTTATAAATGGAGGAATATGTAACTCACTGACTTTTTTTCTGAGAAGACAATCAGAAAACACACAAATCAAGGAATGTGTAACCCAGACTTTTTTTCCCCCCTCCACACATGATTTCCTCTCATTTTTCATTCAAGACTGATCAAACTGGTACAGCGGTGATTGAAACTCAGCTTTTTAACCATGAAAAGCTGTGTAGAACAGTAGCATGTGAGAGGTTTCAGGCCGCCGTCCAATTTAAGTCAGATGTGCTTGAGAGACTTTCATGATCGTGGGTGCTTTTGAACCAAGATAGCAGTGGCTGGCTCATGGGATAGATTCTCCATTGTTCGTCTCAAATGGATTATAACAGCGCGTCATCTTAGTGGTGTACAAAACTGGATGAACACAGTTTCATCTGTCTTACTGCTGGTGTGAGGTGATGCCAAGGTGTCCTTGGCGCTTGCTGTCTTGCATCCTACTGAATATTGTCATGCTTGGCGGCCCTCACTTGAATTCACACACCAGTCAAAAGTTTGGACACACCTGCTTAAAGAATAGTTTATTTTTACTATTTTCTAATATTTTAGAATAATAATGAAGACATTAACATGATGAAATAACACATTATGCAGTGACCAAGAAAAGTGTTCAACAAATCAAAACTATTTTCTATTTTAAATTCTTAACAGTGTTCCTGATGAAGCTTTGCACATTCTTGGCATTTTCTCAACCAGCTTCATGAGGGAGCTTCACCCAGGAGGCTTTTCTTAAATTTTCCAAATAGGCCGAGTCACTTGTTGTTCTGCTTCTCCTCACGTTCTAAATGATAAACTGCTTGTTTGGGGAAACAGTTTAATTTTAAGTAAAAATTACTTATTAAAAAATACATTTTGATTCCGAAATAATGAAAACATGGGCATTAACTTCACTATTTACATTTGTCTTTTGATCATTTACATCCTATTTTGATCATTTAGCAGATCTATCATGAAGTCCACAGACATAGGGCTGGAGTATTGTGATGTGTTCTTGGTCTGCATTTGGTGGTAACTTGGGAACTCTGGTCAGTATGCATGTGCTCAAGCTTGGATAGAAAGCTTTAGTCCCAGGTCAATCACCTCCTTGCCACCACTAAGTGGATACACACACTCCTTCTGCACATTGGTAATGGTCATTAAAGCTCTCTATATCCTCTAAATGGCACCACACCATTCCAGAACGCTCTGTTCGAATCAAAGGGTCAATTATTCAGTCTGTCCACAGGTAAAGTAGACAGACACACTGATGGGAACACTCAGGAGACAGGTAGTCTTGTCCTTCAGGCAACCAGACAAGAGAACGTGCTGCTGGTCAATGTATGACCTCTCACTCAGGCAAACAAACAGACAGACAGGGACAAGTCTAGGCAGGATTCTGGGGTCTTCCCTGGCTGCTGAATTGAAACACAGCCAGTCCTCCCCACTCCTGGCTCCTGTGTTAACATGCAGAGCATGTAAAGTGCACCCTCACTGGGGCTTGTTCATCCTAAGCCTTGCCAGCAAAGAGATTCTCACCCCCATCCTGTAGGGGTAAGGACTATGACAAGCTAAATATGGCTTGCTATACAACCATGGACTTGCCTAATTTTTTCCCCTTTGCACAAGCCTCTCTACAAAGTTTCAGTGGTGAAAAATTTGAGAAGGTATTTGACTGAAAAAGGGCATTGTGAACCTGTAAAGGCAGGCTGTGGAGAAAAACAGAGATAGCAGAGACATTGTGTGTATGTACGGCTATATGTTTGTGTCTTTGTGTATCCGTGTGAGTGTGTGCCCCAGAGATGTCCTTAAAAACATTTCTGGATCTGTGTGGTGGCTGTAGGCGGGTGTGCAGATCTTATTTTCTGATAGCGAACAAGCTGGCTGGGAGCATGTGCTCCTCTGTGCAACAACCCGGAGAACAAGCCTGCAGCCCATAGGCACGGCAAATGAAAAGAGCACAACTGCTTACAACTAATCCCTCTGACAGTCATTGGCATACAATGTTTGGGATGTGTGTGTGTGTGTGTGTGTTTGTGTTTGGTCTTGTGCATGCAGGGACATTTTTATCCCTTGTGATGATGTTTTCATGGTGTCATGTTTATTAGAGCACACAACTAATAGTTGGCCCATGCAGTAGATCCCGAAGAACACATCCATACAGCACATCTCATTTAGGAATACTGCATTAAAGAATGTGACACTGAAGCTTTCCAGAACGAATACCAAGCTGGGAGATTAGGGAGAGAACACGCACATGCATTAGTGTGAGCTGAAGAATGAGAGAGAAAGAAAGGAGGGAAAGGGCCAGGAGAGGTGGCAGACTAGCGGCCGCTGCAGCCTAATTAAATTAATGAAGACACATGTTGTCCGGTCAGGATGACTAGGCGGCTGTCATCTCTCTGTGCTGGCTGGGGCCTGTCGAGGAAGAGGAGAGGCTGTTTGCCACTGGCCCTCTGCCACACGTTTAACAGGCCGGCGGGAGAGCACCAATTAAGATGTCTTCATTAGAGACATTCAAGTTTGCGTCATTAAGGCTCCAATCCTGTGAAGGCAGGCCGATAAGTGTCATTTATCTTTTTTTTAGCAGGGATTCATAATCACAAGAGACTACTTTCATTTTCATTTGCAGTCTACTTTTGACATTGTAAGCTATTATGCAATATAGTGTGTTTAAAAGCTGAGCACATATCAGTTAGTGGATTGTGCCATCCATAGGCAATTGTACACTTTCCAAACAGGGGTGAAAGAGGCAGAGCAAGAGAGAGATGACACAACCTAGGCTACATATAACATCATGATGCCACAGATTGGCTAGGTACATAGGCCAGATTGTTAGCAGGCAACACAAAAAGGGACCACAAAAACTAATGAAGGCTAATGCAGAATTGTTACAGCAATCATATAAGTATGACCACTGTAATATCCCACAACTCTTATAAAGATATCATCCAGGCAATATCATTCTACTGTAATAAAATTAGCAAATAAGCACAAACCATAAACAGTGTAAAGCAAGAACGATTTTGCTGATGGAAAATGTATGGTTTTACCTTTAAGCAGCAAACTGAAGTTTCCTGTTTCTTGTCAGAGCGCATTTTCCAGAGTGTGCATGAGTTGAGGTCATTAGCTTTGTCATGTGGTCATATGGTCACTACCCAGATATGCACTTGAGAAAATCTAAACAAATTAAACAAGATATCCTACAAAAAAAAGCAGGAAAACAACACAACATTTCAATGCAGACGCACCCATTCCGCCCTCTGTAAAAATTAGGGCACCAAGTGTGGCACTTCCAAACTTTCTACTGGAAAATACTACTGGAATAAGTTACAGATGCAGATGTGTCCGTTGTTCTCCCTTGGTCTTTCTGTCCAGCAATAACTGTCAGAATAAAGAAAACAATATATGGGAGAGGAGTGAGAGAAACTGGAGCAGCTCTCTGGAAATTTATGGGTATGGATATAGGAGTGTCCAGAGGTGGTTTATATAGGATTGAGAGAGCCTGGCTCCAGAGCTCCACTTCATCTTCCGGGCTTTGGGAAGCCATATACTGACCATTAAGTAGCAGGAAAAGATAGTAAATTTTGCCTTGATGAAGCAGGCTTACTATTTAACAACTTTTTTATTTTCTCGTCCATCTGTCATGCTGGGCTGTATGTGTCATTGTAGTTGCTTGGAGCTCGCTAAACCAGACAGTGACCTTTCCTGATGCTTGGCTTTTTAACCCGGATGCCATAGACTGACAATGACATGTTGCATGAAAATGTGTGAAAAAGAAAGATGAAGGATGTTCGTGTAGGGCAATATAGTGGGGCTCAAATGAGGCAGGACTATATGTGTAGATCAGAATAGGAACACTGACCTGGGCCCAGTTCCCAAAAGAATTGTAAAGTTAAGATCATATTGGGCTGCTTTTCACACTAGGCAGTTTTTTTTTTCTACAGAAAAAGCACTGGCCAGAGCACTTTTTGTGCTGATATCACGCGCCGTGCATACCCTAACCACAACAACGCTCTTACCAGTTAGATAGTATCGGATAACTAGTTAGCCTAGTTTGATATCTAGATTAGATTTATTATTATTAATAATAACGATGAAATAAAGATTGGTTTAACTGTGGCAAGGAGGAGGTTGCTTGCCTTCGCTGTGGCTTTGGAGGCAGAAAATCAAGATAAGTGGAGCTGCTTGTGCGACAGTGTTTGCAGCAAGTGGGACCATCACATTGCATACAGAATGGGCCTAGTGTGAAAACAGCTTGAACTGGTAGAGAGAATTTTGAATGCGATGCTCACTTTACCATTTAACAACAATCTTTGGGCTGCAATGTTTTTGGGAAATACAGCACTGGTATGTTATGACCTTCATGTTTATATGAATACTACCACATGGTCCTACAGCAGTATGGCCCTGGAACAGAGATAAAAGATATGTAAAGGGTTTTCCACATCATCTTTTCAGTCTGTTTCAAGAGCTCCTTCAGCAACTAATATTAGCTCAAATCCACGAGGAACCGAATCTGAGATCCGCAGTCCTACTCTGAGATCCCCTAAGGCCCGTTCTTTATTAGATATTTTCCCATATGCTGCTGGAATATGTTTATAAATATGGTTACATCCAGTTCCGCTGTAATGTGACACTAAGGGCGTTTCTTTTTACACTTGGCCTGAATACTTGAGTCCGTACCCAGAATCAATTCTGGGCTCGTTTGGGAGGGTGTCGTCATCAAAGGTTTATTTTCACACAAATTCAATTTGGATCAATTGTGCTGTTTTACATCTGTTGTGCGTGCAAGTTTTGCAAAATGGGTGATAACAGGTTCATCATTAGTGTTTCATTACTTTCACTCTAAACAGGTCAAAGGTTCAGATAAAGCTTTTTGGTCAAAGCTGCTTATATACAAATATTATTTAGCATTTTTATATGTTGTTCGTCACTTTGTCTGAATGTCTTCTTCGATCCATGTATCGAGAAGGCGTTCCATCTCCTCTGCAGACCACAACGTGTCTTTCCCTGCCATTGCGAAACTTAAAACAGGAAGTAACATGACAAGTTGAACCAATCATGTTATTCGACGCAGACCCAAGGACCCAAGTCCACTGCCATTTTCAGGTGGACCAGAGATTTCAGTTTCTTAAACCACACCTGGGTCCAAAAACAGCTTTCACACTTGGCCAAACATACCAAACCCTCGGCGCAAATGCCCTTGTGTCCGGAAAATTGTGCAAGTGTAAAAATGCCCTAAGAAAGCATTACCCTTTTAAGAAGTTTGTTCTACAAACATATTACGGGGTAAGAGTCGTTGGTGTTCCATGCTGCTACCACAGAGATGCGCTTTCCTTCCCTCTGAAGCCAGCAGACAGAAGCTTCGATTCAATATCACGTAGAAGCATGCCAAAAACACTCAGCCAAAAGCTGGCACGAAGCGAGCCAGACAAATCTGTGACCTTCAGGCATCATTTATGAGGTTCCACAAAAAGTGTGTGCTTCCTTTTTTACCTCCTCCCCTCGTTCCTTTGGTAAAAATTTAGGACAGCATGATTAAATACTGTAAAATCACTGGTGTGGGTGGCATGTGTGTCTGTGTGTTTCCTTTCTTCCTGCTCCTCTCTGAGTCATTGTAGCTCTGAGGCATTAACGTACTGTAGTGATGGAGTGTATGGATAAGATAAACGAGTTAGGAATAGAGAAGCAGATGGAAAGATCATGCCTTTTCCTCTGTAGATGGCCACCAAGGAAACAAAAATCTAGCAGGTCACACTTGATCTGCCCTATGAAGGGATGACAGGCGTATACAATATAACCCAAAATATTTAGGGGACATGGGCAGGGGGTGAGGATTTTTCTTGCTATACACATCATAAGAAGAATGTTTGTTTTTCATATGTGTGTGCCCAGTTTTTCTTAAGAACTGTAAGAGTGATGCTTTCATTATTCAGTAGTCCCTCTCCTTTTCTCTCAATGGCTCATTAAAACAGTTTATTATTTAATGCCAAGACCTTTAATTGCTGTTCTAGACCTCTGCTGAAGACACTTGATCCCTTTCACAAGAGCCAGTGTTCTGGGCAGAACGTTACATGGTGCAGAAAATTGCATTTTCACGAGAAAAATGCACACTGAATTTCTTCCATAAATATCGCACAATGGGACTGGAAATACCAATCACACCCAACACATAGTGTTCTTTTTTCATGCAGGCGCAAGCGTAACTTAGCGGTATGATGATGGAGTAGTGCTAATTTGGTTGGCCGTAAGCCAGTTTTTTTTTTCCTTTTTTTGTTTTTGTAGCCAGAAATGAACATATCTGCACAGATGTGGGTTTAGTGGTGCAGCTGAGGGTGTGACATACAAAGTCTACAGGCGCTGTGATATTTCTGAACCCACTTTGGGCCAGAATCGCAGGACCCCTCAGACATAAGGCCAAAATTATATCTTCCTGACGAAGCTTTAAAAGTACTGTCCCATTTCTTACAACCCAGGTTTGTGGATGTACACTATTTGTCACCTCAATTCAACAGTGATAGGCAACTTCACCCAGCTACTAACTAAATACAACTGACTGAAGCTATTTATCCGTAACAAATGAGAACAAATGACTCAGTTGTGGCTACAAAGTGTGAATCAGACAGTTGACACTATTTAAATGCCAGAGATGCAAAATTTCCAAATGTATTGGCATCAAAGAGAGTAATTAGACGATATAAACACTGTACTAGAGTAAACACCCACAAAAGCGCACAAGGAGATATATCTGCCACACCCACACGCCTCAAAGCTGTGATCTTGTGTCATATTTTCGTGCTTGCAATATTTTAATATCTTACGTTCACGCTGTAGCCAGAAATGCTGCTCTCTCCAGTCGACTTCAGCCATGAGGCCTCTGTCCACTTAAGGCTAAGCAGGCATGATGCCCCGTGTCAGAGAGATAGGAGGTTTATTCAGGTTAAAGAGAGAATAGTTAGCTTGTGTTCTCCTGGGCCTGTTTTTAGCTCAGCCATTTTCATAAAGTAAATATCTCTCCTCCTGACCTCTGCCAGCAAGGCACAGTGTGCCAGCCCAGTAAAGCGAGTAATTACTTTAATTAGCAGAGGTCGCAGAAAGCAAAAACATCACCTTGGCTCCTAGTCCTTATGCTCACACAGAAGCACTCTGTATCAGTCTATCTCCTCTAAATGAACTTCACTCCAAAGCATGCAGCAACATAAAGGAAGCTGTTGATGTTTGTAGTGTTGGAATGGTGGAAAGAGATGGAGGGTGTGTTTTTCTTTGTTTTATAAAGATCTTTTGAGGAACAAAAGAAGCTCAGTGTGGTGACATCCGTGTGTTTCAGACGTTGGGGCTGAATCTCAGGGCGAAGTTCAGTTTCTTCAATGAGAGGTCCAGTAAACAGTAGCAAAAAAAAAACAGTAGCCGTGTCATTTATAGAACTGGTCCAGCAATGGACCTTGCTTTATTTATACACAGAATAAATGGTGGTCTCAGGTCAGAGCCTACAAATGACCCCATAAAGTTTATTTTACTGGGTATAGCAACAGCATGGGCACAATAGCAGCAGGCTGATGGTCATCATCTGGAGAAAAGAGGAGAGTGAGTGGTCAGTGCTGGGAATCACAGGCACAATTTACCCCCCATGCCACAGATGCTTCCTGTTGGAAAGAGCTACAGTTTGGGCCATTTGGCTCCAGCGTTTTGATTTACCTGTGGTAATGCCAGCAAATGAGCCAAGCAACCCTCAAGCAGGTGTTACCTAGGCCCTCGGTGTAGGCTCCAGATTTAAAGAGCAACGCAATAGCGCTGTCCATGCTCCACAACTAGCCGTGCCTGAAGTTCTAAGCATCATTACGCTTTTCATGCTATCCCAAACTAACCATAAATCCCAGGACTAGATCCCTCTGACCGTTCTGGCTTTTTCTGCCTCACGTTATTTATCTTCACTTGGCTCGTGGTTCCTGCCCATGGGCTCGCCAGGCTCCACCTTCTCTATTGGCCTCCCATAGATCTGCAGTCCCATTCCTTACAGCTTGCTGTCAGGCATGATCAGTCAAGCCCCGATGAGGGAGCCATTAAGTTAGGTAATGAAGGCTGTGTGAAAGGAGCTTGGTTTGAGGTGCACACCTTTCTTCTTGGTTCCTGCGGCAGGAGGCCGGCAAAATAGGCTCTCGAGATGGGCAATGAAAAGCATACTAAGCTTATCTCTCTAAAGACAGGCCTGCTGCAGCCTCAGGGTTCAATAAACCACCCAAAGTCAGCTGCAGCCCGGAGACCTGCCTTCCTTTTACACCAAAGATCTGTCATAGTCCAGTGGAGAGAGGGCAGTGGATAGGAATGAAGAGAATATAGGAGTGGGAGGGGCATCTTAACTTTCTCTCTTTCACTCTCTCTCCTGCTGGCCTCTTTCCCCTGTTCAGCCAAGAACAGTTTGGACCTTTTGGTTTTATTTAATCCGCAAATTTATGCCCCTTACTTTTTCATTCTCCCACACACCCTTCTCGTCTGTCCACCTTGCTTTATTTATGCCATATGAAATGGTCAAATGTAGTGCTGCTATTCAACAAAACGTGTCGTTTTTATGTAATTGGAAAAAATAAACTTTTCTTTTTTCCAGTTCCAATGGTGTTGCAGAAGGGCTATTCAAAATTGCAACATAAAATGAAGGGAAACAGACCTAAAGTTATGATTTCAAACTGGACTTTAATGTTTATTTCAATTAATCAGTAACTGGCTTCACATAAAAAGCATATCAATGTCAGAAACCCGATGTCAGGACACTTTGACCAAAATTAGAATTCTGAGTAGGGGTGGACAATATGGCAAGAATATCATATTACTGTCACCGTCTGGAAGACATGGAGGCAGGACACATGTGCGAAGCCACTACGAACAAAATCGAAATACGTTCACTAACAAGGGGGGCTAACTGGAAACAGGTGGATGCACTTGACTTACTAGACAGGACGGGACTTAGACACACACATAACACAGTCCGGGCAAGCACAGATCACACATGGCAAGCGTCGCCGTGGCAACCACAACGCGCGGTCACGCGACATTTACAATATCATTATATATGAAAAATCGTGTGAAAATCTAGGGGTTTGTCAAAAACTGAACCCTCTATGGTGCTTTTGCTACCCATAATGCACTTTGCTGTTTGTAGGAAATAGGGAGTAGGACACCATTTTGGACACAGGGTATGACCTTAATTATACTTATGAATGATTCAATACAAAAACAGATTTGAACATCTAATCAGCTACTTGTTACTACTGTGAAAAACAGTGGAGCCGAATGTTATGAAAGTAATGATGATACCCATGATATCTCCGAAAAATGTATCGTGCCATAAATTATCACGATATACAAATTTTATTGTGATTTCGCCCATCCCTAATTAAAGATACTCAGTCAGGACAGTTGGGCTTTGAACCTCAACGAAGAAGAAACGTCCATGAAGAAGAAAGAGATTTGGACATAAGCTTCTATGTGAGGTTCCACAGAGGTCATAGATCAATTGGCCTCAAAGAACAAATGGGTGTGGAATCAGGAAATCTAAAGTAAGTCAACGAAAACAGCAGCAAATAGAATCGACGATCCTGGTGTCTTATTAAAAATGCCTTTTGTCCTTTTATAATGTGGTGAATTTACATGAGCCTCTAAGGTGTAACCGGTGTTTGGCTGAAGGGTGAAAGGACGACGAGAGAGGAGGGAAGGAGGGATACATTTGGTAGCAAAAGTCAGAAATGACAAATGACAGCTGTGTTCTGTCGCTCGAACGCTTCTTGACGTTTATTTGTAGTGGTAAACAAGAGGATTCTGAAGGTCTAATCACAAGCTTCAGGCTGGGAAACCACACACACACACACACACACACACACACAGCCAGAGAGAAAACTGTCACAAAGCTCTCATCAATGCAGGAAGACGTCTATGTGTTTATTTAATGGATAGAAAGCCTGTGGGTTTAGGCAGCTGGTTTTACTCGGCTTTCAACCCAGTTTGAGGTGTGACTGCGTTGCGTGTGTGTGTTCTTTTGTATCTTCCTGTGAAACATATACTGCGCGTGTGTGTGTGTGTGTGTGTGTGTGTAACGGGGCAATCCTCTCTGAGGACCTCCCTGTGCCCCTGAGAGGCTCATAAAGCAAGGGCGCATGGAGCAGAAAATTGAAAGCATGTCCGAGGTGTCACAACTCGCCCCGGGCCACAGATAAAACACCCTGCCCAGGTCACCCAGGCCACACTCTTTCCCTGTCACACACACATGCACACAGCATTCACTTATCAGTCCAGCAGTCAGCATCATTACGTAATGAATTTCATACTTTAGTGATAGTAGTGAAAGCTGGACTTGATCTGCTCCAGCAGTCTAAGCTCTATCAACTCTGTTCCCTCCTCCTCCATAGCACCTACATAGAGTGAACTCGTAAACGCATTAAAGCAAGGTTACATTTTCCTGACCTCTCCAGTCTGTGTCCCACTATTAGAATACTTGTCCACCCCTTTTTACTTTCCTTTTTATCTATCTCTCCTGTCCCCTGTCCATATTATCCTTCTGGACGTCCTGTTCTGTCTGAGCCCTTGTAGTGACAGAATTATAGCCGTTTTGTTCGCAAATCAGGCTGAATGCTGGGTTCGAGTAGGTCACAGAACCTGCTGCCTAATTCACCTGACCTTGAGAGCACAAATGACACATTAATAACAAAGGGTTCATGAGCAACAACAAAGGCCTTTCACAACTGGTCTGTAATCAACGTTTGGGAAACTTCAGTTATTGCACTCCATCAAGTAATCAAGTGAAATAGTAAAATATTTTAAGTCAAAATATGAAACTGATGAAAACTCTGTGGCTGAGGACAGTAACAGCACTAACAGGTCAAAGATTAAACGTGTTGTTTTTGTGTCATGTATATTTAAATTTATTGTGTAGATATGTGTAGATGCAATGTTCTTGCGATGTAATGCCATGTGGTTTGAATGATTTAGTCTGGTAAACAGCAAGAACAAACGGGCTAATTACAGTTTTAAGTGGAAAAAATGTCAGAATAATGGACAAAATTCTGATTATTTAAAAAGTTGCATCATTATTCTAATTTATTAACCTTTTGAAAAATATTTCATTATTTTGAGCTTTTTTTAATTTTGCTAATTAAAAACTTTTGTATATAAAAAAAAAATCCAAATGTAACTTGGTATAACAATTATTAAAAGGATAGATTTGAGAAAGAGCTCTAAATTACGAGTAGATCCAAAACAATTTACTAACAAATACGGATAATCTAAGCATTAGGTTAAACATTTAAAGACAAGGTGAAATCAAAATTGACCTTTTTTACCTTGTTAGCTCGCGTCCTTGATCAGATTGTGCACAATTCATCTGTACTAATCACTTAAAAGACAAAATTCTACTTTGTCCGTAATCTTTCACTAAAGTGCAGTGACTTTGTCCCGCCTCAAAACGACCTCTGATTGTTTGACTATGTCATCCGAGAATGTTTCACCATGTTTCACAATGTTTCATGTTTCATGTTTCACCTCCCTCTCCCCCCCTGAGTCAGCTCATACTCGCAACGATACCGATTCACAAGCAGCATCATGGGCATAAAGTGCCTTTTTGTTTGTTCATCACCAAAACCTTTGTTATGTTTCCCCAAAATAGCCTGGTTATGACCCCGGTGGCTCGAATTTATACATTTTGAAGAGGGAGGAGTATCGGGGAATTCAGCATTGTGTACAAGGCATTTCACCCAAAAAGAAATATTACCATTGTGACACGTTGAGATGCTTGCCGGGGGTTAGCACCAACATTAGCCTCGGCCTCCGAGTCACAAGCCAATCAAATCCCGATTGATAAAACCAAAGTCCCCCCAAATCCCCTCCAACGTTTCACTCGGAAATACGTCATGTTGCGTTCGAATTTCCGTTTTCATCTTGTCTTGAAAGGTTTCGGAATGTTTTGCATATATCATTTTCTTTACCTTTGTGATTAATAAACAACGATGAGAAGAGAAAGTTATTAGCCAAGTCAAAGCTATTCCAACCGTGCTAAGTTAAACCACACTTAGCTAATAGTCCATCTGGATTGTGTTTTAATAGCAACGGCATCAACAACAGTTTAAAAACTAACATTTACCAAAGATTTTTGTAGATTAAGCATGTTAAAGGGGATATGGCAGGTATTAACTTGTTGAACTACTTCATCACAAGCTGAGGAATGTAGAAAAAAAAACCAATTACGATTGTAATATTAACATTTTTAATCTGTAATATTAATATCTAAAAACCATGAGCCAGTTCTGGACAGGTGGCAGGGGCAGGGGGTGAGTGTACGTGCACACTTACAGAAGTAAGGATTGGACATTCTTCATCATACACACGAACACACACACAGTCCACCCCTCTTACACAAGCCATTACACTCTCACTTCATCCTCATTCCTCTTCTCTCTCTCTCTTTCTCCTGCTTCCCTTGCTTTCCCTTTCTTTCTCTCTCTCTCTCTCATTGTCTCTGGTTGGGTGTTTGGCTCTGGAGTGGCAAGGTGACATTGCGTGTCATATCAGCATTCCACCATAGTTCCCTCACTACCTCTCTCTCTCACGCTCTATTCTGAGAGTAATTACTTCCTGCAGACTGGGAGCCTCAATTTGCCATAAAAGAACAAGAGCCTCAGGTAGTGTGGGTGAAACTGAGAAACACACAGAGTGACCGAGTGTGTGGCTGAGTGTGTTTGAGTGTCTGTGGGTAGGGCTGTGGTAAAGGTGTTGGGTGACATGTGCCCGTGGAATGGAAGTTATCTCTCTTGAATGTGCCAACTGAAAGTAAAGTACAGGCACTCCCTCCTGAGGTGGTCAAATCTCGCCGTTTTATTTTCTTTCCCCTCTGCTTTAATGACACTCTTTCAGACCACCTACCTTCATTCTGTTTTCCTTACACTCCTCTTCTCTCTCTCTGACTTGCACATGCACTCCATCACATCCTGTACGACTATGGCAGGATGTAAACAGAGCTGCTTGCGTGAAGCTAATGGTGTGTGTTGTGTGTTATGTGTGTGTTCGAGAGAGCGAGAGAGAGAGAGAGAGAGAGAGACAGCAGCTGGCCGATCCCACCCATACTCCCCCATACCAACCTCTTATCTGTTGCGAAGAATGAGATTCCCCTGATAAGAAAATGGCATACATTTTAATAAAGGCCCCACCACATGCAGCTCATAACCCAGCTCCTCTTTTGATTTGATTCATACCAGAATGACAGGCGTGTTAATAATTGAGTGTGAGTAAACAACAGTTTGTAAAGAGGGACCGGGGCAGGCCAGGGAGAAGCTAATTGGCTCATTAAGGCTAGACGCTAAGAAGGAGTGAGAGCCTGGCCACAAGCCTGAAGAGACACCAGGCCCAGCCTAATTAAAGCCTAATGAAACAGGGAGGTCTTCCCGTAGCTGACTCCTCACACTCACTGGGAGGCCAATTGTGTCTTCACGTATGTGTGCGGTTGTGTTGAACGTGACAGCGCTCACAGTTGTCCGATCACTTTCATGAGTCTCATATTTTTATGTGTGACATTAAGGACCATGTTTACACCTCTTTTACACCTGGTATTAACATCCGTCTATAGGTTTGAACAGGGCCACCTTTCGGCGGCACATGGCCACAGAACTTTTGTAGTGTTAATGCTAATGCATCCTGATGTGTCCCTGACAACCAGGGTAGAGTCTCCAAAAAAACATTCTCAAGTAAAAGTACTGGTACTTAAAAAAAAATGTACCCAGGTAAAAAATAGTCATCCAAATAACGACTTGAGTAAGAATAGGAAAGTTTCTAATGAAGAAACTACTTAATAGAATGGTGCTCGTTACACAGCATTTCATTACTTATATGTTTAGTATTTGAAAACATTTGATTGAATATGAATGATCCCAAAATGTTATACTGCCTCAGACAGAGCAAACAATAGCTGTATCGCTACACTATGCGTTCTCATAAACCACAAAAAGTGAAAATTGTGTCCCTTCCTTAAGGAGGAAATATCATAAATTTACCATTAACTTTTTTTGTTTTTAATTGACCCACAATAATCCGCCATCTTCGTACACACCTTTAGGCCAATTCCCAAATTACTCTATATTCACTACATATGCTCACTACATAGGGTATGTACTATGTGCTCAATCGAACAGAAAAATGACTGTCAGCCTTAATAAATGGGAATAGGTGGCTCATTACATAAATCTCCGCACAGTATTATGCGCTTTGAGGTGAAAACTCCCCTATATGCATATGCAATGAGGCACTAAAGAGCCCTTTCACCTGTCAGTTTTTAAAGCCAAAATGCAGTCTGCGACAGTGCAAAACGTTAGTAGATATGGCTCCAAGTACAAAAGTGTATGCGTTCTCTTTACATCTTGAACGCATGCGTGTCTGTGTGTTTATGTGGGCCCATTTTCCATTTAGATATTTAACCAAGACACATTGACCACTTATTTAAACTGAATTAAGTAACTCTTGACGTATTAAATAGAATTTCCTTTTCTTACAGCAGCAATAATAGTGAAAGCTGATGCCTCCATGTGCCCTTGTGTGACCTTTCTGTGGTACTGACTTTGGACACGGTAGGGTAATGAATATTACCAACACGGCTGATTCAGGTCGTAAGTGTCAGTAAAAGGCCCCTCGTAAACTCAAGAATTATGGCGTTGCCATTCAACACCCTCACTTGAGGAGACCATATAAAACCCAGCACACCCTTTAACCTAAACCTGAGTCCTGATCCTAATCATCACTGTTTCCTCCCCCCACAAAACTGCACTACACAATATATAGCAGGACTTGCTTTCATATCAAAGCCAGTGGCGCCCCTTAAGAGTCCCCCATCATTTTCTTACGGGTACACACTGATCCGCTCTGGCGACCATCTACCCGGGCTGACGCTGCAGTCACTCCGCCCCATCGTCCTCAGCTGCTTTGGGTGTAATAAAACCCCACAATGTTCTTCCAGATGGAAGGGGGGCCAGCGGACTGCTCGGTTTTGGATGATATGAGCTGGTTAACTGTATCCTTTGAGAAAAAGAGAGAGGGAGGGAGGGAGGGAGATACAGAGTGGACTCCTGCACAAGTGTATTGAAGTAAGGCCCAAAAAAAACACACACTCACAAAGATGAAATAACACATTAACAAATCACACGCACAGATTTCTGCGTCTCTGGGGGCTGTGGGGAAGATGAACAAATCCGTGTCTTGCTCTGATGGCATCATCACATAGCTGACAAAGCAGATCAACTCCATTACCTTCTTCATTAGGAGTCATTATCCCACTGCTCTCTGCTGGACAGCAACATTCTCTCTCCTTTTTTTCTTCTCTTTTCCTTTATCCATACCTCTCCTTCCTTCTCCACCTCCCCCCTCATTTCTGCTATCTGTCTTACCATCTCGTCTCCTCTCCTGTCCTTTCTGCTCCCTTTTCTCCTCTCCTCTCCTATCTGCTCTTCTGCGCTCCTTTCTGCCCCTCTTGTCTTCTTTCTATCCCTCTATTCACCCCCTCTTCATGTTGTTCATATTGTCTATTGTGTGAGGTTCTCTCATTTGTTATATTCTTCTTTTTTTTTTCCTTTTTTTTTTTTACCGCTCTCTGGCATTTGCCACTCACCTCTGGATCATTTCTCTCTTTTATCTGTTTTCCTGCCAGAGGTGGCAAACGACCTTTGAAATTTGACCTGCATACAGAACACCTGAAAAGCGCAGCCGCTCATTGTGTACATGTTTTTTGATTGTGTACAGCGTGGTCGATGGTGTCCACAAAGCTGTCTTGTTGCTTTATGTGTTGCCACTGCACTGTTAATGAACACACCTTGTGTAACTAAGCGATTATTCTGTATCAGCCATTCTCTGTCTGCGTGTGTCCTCCAACATAGAGAGAACACACACGCACCTGCACTCACTTGGACACACACAAATTATGTCCATGATCCTGCTGGCAGATGTATCTTGTTAATCTGTGATTATCCTACTGAAATCCAAGTTCATTTTTTAATTTAATTTCCCTTATTAATTTTGTCCTTCAGTAGCACCTGTACTATAGTCACCCTGTTAAAGGAGTACTCCAGTGTCTTTCAAACTAATCTCTATCCACTGCATCTGCAGTGTATGTGTGATTACCACAGACAAGGATTTCAACACGTTTCCTTATACTGAGAAAACAACGGAAAACCTGTTTACTTGAAATTCGCTTATAATGGAAGTCTACGGGCAGTTGTTGAATTACGACAGTAAATATATTTTTTCATTAAAATACGCAACTGTTTATAACATGAATTCAATCAAAACAACAACAGTTACACTCGAACAATGAAGGTCTTGGATGAAACAGATATTGTCTTAGCAAAGCTTATGTAGTTTTAGCCGTAATTAACCAGTATTTCTGGTTAATTACACTTTGGTAAGGTTTTGTGGTGTCCATGTGCAATTAGGTGGAAACTGAGGCGATTCTGTGTTTACGAGTCTACGTTGGTAATGCATAAACACGAATTCTTCCCTCTAAAAAAGTAATCCCATCTCCAAAATACGTGTTTCACATAAACGTTCATTGACTGCACCAACAACTGCCTTTAGACTTTATAAACAGGTTTTCTGTTTTTTTTATTTCTCAGTACAGGGAGATGTGTCAAAATTTTTGTCAGTGGTAATTGCACATGGGATTACCACAAATGCGGTAGATAGAGATAAGGTTGAAAAATGCTGAAGTATTCCTTTAAGGGCTAAGATTGAAGGAACTACTCTCGCATCAGTCCCTCAAATCCATTATCACTAATGGAGAAACTATTACAGAAACACTGATCTCAGGTCAGCAGTCTATGGTGACCATTCCCACATGAGACAGTGAGATGATGAAGAGTTGCTGTTCCCTGTATTTACCTTTAAACTGGATGGTTATATGTCCTCCTCAAGGGCACAGTAACAAGCAGAATGGCAGCTGTGTTGAGTCCATCAGTGTTCTGGTGTTTGGTACAGGCTCCTTATCAGCTCACCTGGGATTTGAACCAGCAAGCGTTCAGTTATCACTGCAGAGGCCGGATCCGCAGAGCCATTGCCTCAACCCCTCTTCAAACGAGGAAACAGATTTAAAGGGAACACTGGGAGAATCACAGCAGCTAACTGCCACTCAGTGTATGTGTGTGTGTGTCCGTGTATGAGATTTCAGCTGCACTTCTCGCTTTCATTTTCTTCTCATACTTTCTCAGTTTTGTCCTCGTCATCTCCGCTTTCTGGAGGAGTTGATTCTCGTATCCCTTCACCGCTGCTTGGCTTTGATTAGATAGCCACCACATTGTGATGCAAAGCAAGAGGAACTAGAGAATACAACTAAGTTTCCTCTGTGCCTCGTCTGAAAGGGATTGGCTGTAATCCCATGTGTAATGGAGCGGAAAGCTCTTTCTCTTTTCATTTTTTTCATTCTACCACTGTTCTTTCCCTTCCTGGTGTCGGTTTTCCGCGCCGGTGTCTTACAAAAGCTTGGCGTCGACTGAGATCGATGGACTCCATTCATGTGTGTGTCTCGCCGCTGGCATTGGCGTGTTTGTTTTTAATTACACTCCCCTTGTCTATTGTTTGAGAGATGATGGGTGTGGTTTGCGTTGTTTTCTTTTGGTTTTTGTTTAGGCTGCCAGTCGCCATTTTGCTTTGCTTTGATTCTGTCTGTGTGGTGAAGTCTCAAAGATGAGTTCGAGTTTCTAGCGCCTTGTTTTGGCTACTTTACCTACTCGCCTGTCACGTATAAAAGTAATTGTAAAAATCTTAAACCTATGTAGTTAGGACGGAACATAACTATATATGACTATATATGACTATAACGAATGTATACACACATGTACCCAAACCAGCGGTTCTCAACTGGTCTTGCCTCAGGACCCAAGTTTGTCCTTTATCATATAGTCACAACCTAAGAAAGGTTTAACTCTCTAACTGTTCTAATTTATTTTACAAAATGAACAATGCAATAATAGGTTGTGCCTTCATGCACTAAAAACTGAATACAAATGAAATAGCAATAAGTGCTAGAAAGCCAATCAAACATATTAAACTAAATTTGGACCCTCTAAAACCAAAACGAGACTTTCCTAATCTTTACTAAAGACAGCAATGATATAGTCATACCCAGGCATTATAAAATATTAATAATAGTAATACAGTAAAACATTACGTTACTAGGAATCTGAGATTAATTGTGCTGCAGTTTACATGTTTTGAACCAATAGGAAAGCTGGGCATGACTTTGTTTCTGACATTTAGGCTTAGGAGCTTTCATACTTTTGTTTGCTAATAACTCCCCACACAAAACACTTTGTGGCCCTCTCTTCTGTCCTCAATGTAAGAAAAAACACATATTTAGTATAGTTAGTGTAATATTTTTATTCAAGGCCGTGCTGAGAAAAGCTACCGAACTGCTGTGTCACTGTATAGCGTTAGGCTACCAATCACAGGTCTCAGACACAGGTTGTAAGCAGAAAATGCCAGATGCCTTTCAAGATAAAAGCGCACCATCGGAAGTTCTGTAAACTTATAAACATTAAAAATAATGGTTTGACTTTTTGATGTAGAGGAACGCCTGCGACCCACCACTGCCATAAACGATG
>JAOUQW010000001.1:10627303-10643917 GCA_028565825.1 Olivaichthys viedmensis
GCACCATTCGTTATTAATGTAAACACACAGGCCACCACCGCGAGTCTTACCGGACAGTGCTGCTATCCTGTCGGCGCCATGAGCAGTTCGTCCGGCTAGCTGAATATCCGCGTCTGGATTGCTGTCGTTGAGCCACGTCTCCGTAAAAACAAAAACACAGCAGTGCCCGAGTTCACGCTGGGTAGTTAGCTGAAGTAGTCCAGTTTATTGTCGAGAGCGCGGACGTTGGAGAGAAGGACAGATGGGAAGACTGGGTGGCTAAGGTTAGCCTTTAGCCTAGCACAGATGCCCGCCCGCCCGCTTTCCGCGCTTCCGGCTTCCGTTTCTGCACCCTAGCACACAATGCAGATCTTTTTCTCCACTTCTGTAGATCTAGTTGACAAAAAGCACGTTTGTTATACAGTTATGCAAATTATTTTTTCCTTATAATTATAATTTTTTTAGAGAGAAAAATGGTGTAATGAAGGTCCTCTCACCACCATAACCAGCCATGATAATGCACAGTAGTGAGAAATTGGTATTACGATCATGAGATATGGTGTTTTGCTAATTTAGCATAAAATGTAGAAAGACATAACTAAGCAAAATTTTAGTTATCATGTTTTTTGTACCTGCAAAATAAGCAGTTAATTTTTTTTTATATCAAATGTTATAATATTTTGGTAATGAGGACCTATGATGTAACACATGGGCTGCATTAGGATATCTATAAACATTTATAGTAATAAAAAAGGAGAGAACAACATAGCTTGTTCCCATCTTTGCTTCCTTCTTCTTCAAACAATGTCTGACACTAAAACAAATTCTAAAAATAACTAGAATTTTTGCTTTTAACACCAAAAACTCTACATGTGTTTTTACACAGCTATGTAAACAAAGTTTAATGTTGTATTTTTTAAAATCTAAATTTTGTCTGTCATTATTTGAAGAAAAAAGCTGGAATTTTTTGTCTGGACACATTACGGTAATGAGAAAAAAGGGACAAATTTTTGTTTGAAAAATTGTTAAAATAATCATCATCCATAAATTGACAAAGTTAGGCTTACATAAGGCACGGTGTTTTGTGGTAGAAATGAAATACTTAAATCACTTTCATTAATATATAATAAAATATATAATTTACAAGTTTATAGCCGCTCTCATGAGAATTACCCTGTTACAGTCACCTCCCTTGAATTTCACTAAAATCCTGATCAGATGATTTCCAAAGGGTATTTAACAGAACACCTGATCTCCAATCAGAACTCACAAAGAATGAGAAAAGCCCATTTCCAACAATAACACAGCAATATAAGCTACCTGCTAAAAAGGTTAGGAAAAACCTAAGGTTGATCAGGCCTCAGACTTTCTCAGAGCAATACGATGCCTGTTTTAATAATCTGGCCCCTCTACGTCCTTGGGTTCACAGCAAAAGATAAGATGATCTTGCCCCATAACACTGCTATTAGATAACCCCAACCTCTCTGCATCTTCGGACTCATGACACCAAGGTACCAGCTCGCTTCCAGATTCTCCTGCACCGAGATCTCGAAAGGGTTCATGGCACCTCACCCATTTTCAGAAGACTCATTGCTAGGCTGATCATTTAATCGTCCATTCGTTCAATCGTGACTCCTCAGGCAGAAAACTAATGTCCAGAATCAGATTGCGATGTACCACCTTGTGATTCCCCTTCTTCCTCTGCCAATTTGTACACATGGGTCTGAAGATTTCAATCTTCTACAGTGTAAACAGTTGGATCCCATTTGTCAGCGAGCTTTCTTTTGCTCCTTTCACCCTTGTTTGCAATAAGCACCCTGTCTCCAATGTTCAAGTGTGTGCCCTTGACTTTCCTGTTGTAGCCCTCAGCTTGTCTGTCTTGCTCTTTGGTAGCATGCTTCTGTGCAATGCTTACGGCCTCGTGCAGATATGACAGGAGCTTCTTGGCATAGCTACTATAGTCAACAGTCACTGGATCATGCAACACTTGTCTGAACATTACATCAACAGGAAGCCTTGGAATGCGGCAAAACGTTAGCTTGAAGGGTGCATAGCCTGTCGTTTCATGTACTGTTGCGTTATAAGCAAAGGTCAGTGTCTGTATCTGCTCAGGCCACTTGTGCTTTTCCTGAAGGGGAAGGGATCGGAGCATGTTACCTAAAGTGCAGCTGAACCTCTCAGTTCCCCCATTTCCCATGGGGTGATAGGCTGTAGTGTGAGACTTAGAAACCCCTGACAACTTAAGGAGCTCAGCTATAAGAGCACTTTCTAAATTGGCCCCCCGATCTGAGTGAATTATTAATGGGAACCCGTACACACAGAAAACGTGATCCCACAATTTCTTGGAGACTTGTTTGGCAGTTTGGTTTGAACAAGGGAGAGCATGAGCCAGTTTCGTAAAGTGGTCTGTCACTACAAGCACATCTACAGAACATTGGGGAACTCTGACTGATGGCTCAGGTGTTTTGGCCAATATGCACCTCTGGCAATTCTTTACATATTCCCTTATATCATGCTCCATTTTGGGCCAAAAGAAACGCTGGCGTGCCAGGCAAATGGTTCTCGCCTGCCCCTGGTGTCCAGCAAGGTCATGTGTCCCCCTTGTAAAGCCTTTTCGCTGCGACTCTGAGGAAGAATAAACTGGTGTCTTTTCTGTCTGATAAGGAGATCTTTGGTTACTCTATAAATCACACCATCCTGAACCTTCACTGCTTAAAATACACCATGGTTTATGAATCCATTGCATCTCTCGCTCTCCTTGATGGTTGTCTTTTTTGACTGAGAAATGGCATGGCTGTGAAAGGGAAAGGTCAAGCTCTTGGCTACGTTGAAACTCCTCCAAAGTGATGACTGGGAATTCATCATCACTGTTTGGCAGAAGACTTTGGAACAACTGCATGATTTGCAAAGTTCTCAGCTCTACTGCCAAGTCCCACTGCTCATGCAAATCCAACTGAGCTTTTCTGATCATGCTACTGGAAGAGGGGTCTGTTGGTTTAGACATAGTGGAGGTTCGGTGGCACTGAACCTTAAGACGGAAAGTGACCTGGATTCCATCCTCACTCACACCTTCAGCTTCGGCAATTGGGCCGTTATAAGATTCACGAATGAGTATTACTGACTGTCTTTTTGCGAATGGGTCTCGGCTCAGGGCATCGGTCACTGTGTTCTTGCTACCAGCTATGTGCTTTAAGTCGAATGTGTATGGTGCAAGTTTCGACACCCACTGCTGCTCACAAGCATTAAGCTTGGGCTTGGTCATTATGTACGTCAGCGTGTTGTTGTCGGTCCACACTGTAAACGAATGACCTTTTACCTTTGAGCCAATGACACATACACTCCACTTCAGTGCTGGAATTCTAGGACAAGCTTTTTCTTCGTCCGCTGGCACTTGGGATAAGACAGCTCCAAAACCATCCAAAGAAGCGTCAATTGACAGATAATGGACATGAGAAATCAGGGTGTGCAAGGATCACAATTTTTAGGAGACTCCCTTTTAGATTGGAAAGGGCAGCATCACATTCAGGAGTCCCACCAGCAGGTTTAATCCTGCGAAATGTCCCTGCCTTTATGTCTGCTTTGGCCTTATTCCTTCTCTTTTGTCCAGCAGTAAGAGCAAAAAGTGCCTTTGTCATGGAAGAACAATTGGGAATGAAATGTTTGTAGTAAAATACCATCCCGAGGAGTGACTTTATTCTTTTCACTGAGGGTGTGCACCCATCCTCCTCCATCAAATCAGCCTTTGACATTTTCGTGAGCACTTCGACTTTTTCTGGATCCAGCGAGACTCCTGTGCTGAAGCGACCAAGAAACTTAACCCGCGCATTAGATGACATTTCTTTGGACTCAATTTAAGGTTGTGAAGTCGCAACCGCTGGAACATGACCTCCAATCTTCTCAGTGCTTCCTGCTCAGTTGGTGCAAACACAAGCAGATCATCAAGGTAGCACAGAAAGTTAATGAAGTTGAGATCACCAAATATGCTAAGCATGATCTAATGCGGTGAATGAATCTTTTGGCCTCCCAACAATCTAAAGGATGCTTAGAGAAGATGTCATGGTAGCTCTCAAGTAGCCGGATCAATTTCTCTTTACCAGCAAGGTCAGAAGAACAGGGATCAATATCAAGTTCGGCAAGACCCACATTTTGCAATCGTTGTTTGAGGTCTAAAAGAGTGGTTGACAACAGCTGTTCACTTATTGATTCCACTTCAGCTTGGCTTACGCCCTGGAAAATCCTCCACAGCCAAACAAGGAGACGCATCTGCCAGCTTACGATTTCTCCTTAGGATGATGGGTTTATCGGAAAGATTGGTAACTTTTATGGGGACCACAAGGGTGTAACGACACGCCCAACCATGAGGTCTCGTGGCATAGTTTTGGTGGCATAGCACGTCGTCCATTGTGATCTACTCTTCAAGCCAAATTGGAAGCAAATTTACATATTAATTTCCCTCGCAATGACGCTAAGCCTCACCAACCAATCACAAACAGGCGTCGGGTTCACCCCTATCCCAGATGGTATAATCCTTTCACTTGCTACTACAAAACGCAAAAATTCATATTGCAAGGAGCAAAAATAAAATAAAAAATTGAAAATTGGAAAAATGAATGAAAATCCAATTTTCTCTGCTATATTAAATGCAAAAATAAAATAGTGAAGGTTTGTAATTAATTTTCTATTTTTTAATTTAGTCTCGAAAAGTCTGAAACTTTAATTGATAAACGGTACACAAACCTTTCTTCGGTCCGTGTACGTTCCGTCCAAAGCATTTCTGATTTGTAAAGAAATGTTGGGAAACAAAAAACGAAACAATTTTCTCAATTTAGGTTCTTGCTATTTAAAAAAACAACAACAGAAAACGAGTTAAATTCACTGTTAAGCATGTAAACAAAATAAAAAACATAAGCAGTTGTTTCTCAATATGAATTAGTATTATTCTTTTTTATTTCTGTATGCCTGAACGTTAATTAAAGGAAAAGCCGTGCTTCAACAGAGAACCGCGGTCATGCCATCTGCACTTCAGAAAAGCTTGGTCAACCTATCTACTCTTTAGAATGAAGGTGCGCATGTACATTGCGCTTTACGGTAGACCGTTTGCGTGGAGAGTTAGAGAAATGTTGCTCGAGAATTGGGTTGTGTAGCTTCAATAAACACATCGTCCAGAGGTCTAACGTACCAAAAATAATCTCTCTGCCCATCAGAAAGTGTTAAGACTTATATATTTTTGCTTAATGCACAGAAAAGACCATAATATGGTAGTAAATCAAAATTTTTGTAAATATAATCAAATTACATTTTTTTCAGCAAACTCCACAAGATTCTTGAAGATCACCTTCCCAGGTACACATGCCATAACCTTTAGCACTGGTTGCAATATACTGTATATATTTTTACAATAGGGGGAAATGTTAGGAATATACCAATAAAGATTGGGCTAGCTAAAGTTAGCGGTGCATTTGATTGTCAAGACTTCAGCATGTGGCTTGGTCTGCAGGGCTGCAGATGGATGTCACTCACTAGACTAGGTCTCCTTTTCACATTGTGTTCTCATTGAATAGGTGCTTTATAGTGACACATGCCTTAGCTGATTAACAGACTCTATGCAAAAAGATAATTTAGACCACATACAGTACATCGTAATGAGGCTATGGGTGTTTAAGCTTTGCGTTGAGTTTAACATACTTCATACCTGAAATGATGACAGCATTCCGAACCCACAAAAAAAAAAAAGACTAGGCTACCCAGAAGGTTTGTTTGAGTCTGTTAAACAGACAGAGATTAGGCTCCTAGCTTTCCTGCTTGTAGGCGAAGGTGTGGTATATTATACTATCTCATACTGTTGTACCTTGTTCTGTTCCTTCAAGGAACAGTGGTTATACAGGTAACCTAACATTTTCTTTCAGTCAATTCACTCGGTATAATACAGATAGTATGGGATACCATGCCTTCGTATGTCTGGATAAATACACATCTATTCACGCATGTAAGGCATATGACGCATGGTGACGTAGCGAGCAGGGTTACCAGGTCCAGCAAAAATCTACAGCCCAAAGTGTGCCTAAAACCCGCTCATCGGAAGCTAAAACTAGCCTAAAATCTGACCTTCGTGAAGTTGGAAAATAAAGAAATAGAATAAAACTTATGTCATTTATTTGTACTGTGTTTTTGCTGCAAAAATTATTGTTGTTTGGTTTGGTTGGTTTTTGAGATATTTTAACGGCTATATTTCAATGCAAGCCTATGGCCGTGAGTGACGTCACAGTGTATTAAACCCCACTCAACTCAAAACCAAACCAAAAAACTGTCATGTGTTTGTGCTGATTTGTGTTGTACAAAAATAGGTTGTGCCTATTTGAATTTTTGACACATTTAATTCACTGTGATATCACTCTTGGCCATTTACTTAAAATTTTATATATAATACTATAATATCTCAAAAACCAAACCAGCACAAACAAATTACATTTATTTCATTTACTTTTATATGGGGGGCAACTTCACGGAGGTCAAAAACCTGTAGTGTCCAATCACAGACGTTTGAAGAATCAGGCTATAAATTGCAAAAGAACTACTGGTATAGCCTACTACTCTGCTGTCTTTCATGTGTTTTTAATTCTTCTTTTACTCTTCCTTTGTTTTTAATTTTCTTTTCTTTTTGTACTTTAGCACTTTGTATGCCACATTATTATTATTTATAATTATTATTATTATTATTATTATTATTACTTTATATCACAATGTGAGATAATGAGAGAAACAATGAAAAATATGTCCATACAATTTTACATCTCCCCTTCCCTTCCCCTCTGCTCTTAACTCATTGTAGTTCTGTGCAACCCCACACAATAAATAATTAAACCAAGACCAGGTTCTCTAATATTGATTTTAACTTGTACTTACTCTTTTCCCACATTTATCTGGCATATTAGCTGTTTAAGATACTAGCCAGCCAGCCAGCTAACTTTCTTTTTACCATCAGCGTATCTATCTCTCTCTCTCTCTCTCTCTCTCTCTCTCTCTCTCTCCCACACGCTCTCTCTTCTCTCGTTTGTCAACTCGTGTTATACCCTCCTTTTAAAATTATTTGAAATGGTTTTGCCAATGTCGACTTGCACACATTCACCCGCAATCTAATTTAGTATTGTCAGTCAGGATGTGAACGTAAGACATCAACCAATGAGGTGACATCAAACGTGTCACTCAAATGTTCCAACTGAATGTGCCTGTCTGTTGTTAGGTTGTCAACTATTTAAACCCCACATCAATATAAATTTATAAACTATAATTTTTCATTTCGAAATGGTCCACCTGATTCCTGATTTCATTTCGTTTGTAATCAAATTTTTTTGCTGGCCACGGTCAATTTTGAAAGTAGCCCAAAAGACCGCACTCCATGACTGTCACGCACACGCCAGCAGCTCGGGACCACAGATCCCAGAATCCCCTGTGCTGCCCTGACGGAACACTTCCTCGTTCAAGTTCACCTCACTTCTGATCCGCTGCACCTGTTCCCAATTCCATCAGCACACACACACACCTGAGCACAATCCCGTTTCCCCTTTATATACCCCAGTGTACATAGCCTCAGTGCTAAGTATTGTTCCAATGTACTTTGACATACCAAGCGTTTCCTGGACTGCCTTCCCGTTGCCGACTTTGATCACGTCTCATGGATTTCCGAACCTGCCTTTGACCCCGAAAGCCTGTTTGCGCCTCGCACGATATAACGCCTGACCTCCGACCAAGAGGTTGCCTAATCCTCTAACTTTGTCTGACGCCTGCCTCCTCGTCTTTAGCCCGCACTTGCATCCGCCCAACCAGCGCTGTGACAGCGACCTTGTAATTTTCACCCGTGACTACATTTTCAAACTAGCCCAATTTGGTGGGAAAACTGCGAACCTGTAACTCTGGTAGGGGTACACATCAGCTAAATACCCCTCGTCACTACTGTCTCCGTGAGGTCTTGCGCTCTTCACCTCGCTGGGAACACATGACGTCTGTCCGAGTTATTCCATCTTGATAGCTAGTCCACTTGAAATTACACTTTACCGCAAAACTTTAAATTCTAGTTCTGTAAATACTAGTTGCTGTTGTTCAACATCCTCACTTGGTGAGTCGGCTTTCCATGGAGCACTGTTTTTGGAAGTTTTTGCTAATTTTTTCGGGCCTTCTCATATGGAGTCGGAAAGCAAAGTGAAAGAGGTTTAGGCCTGGGGGCCGGACAGGTGGAGCAGCCGAGGCATACTATTGTCTTTCTTTTTACCTCTGGGAGAGGAGCAGCAAAGTCTAAGACCCAACTTTTCCCACTTGCATTCTCGGGCTGCGAAGAATGTCCAAATTTTGGTCTCAACAACTTTAATGCTCTACCATGCACGGTTATGGCAGTGGTGGCTCAGTGGTTAGGGCACTGGGCTACTGATCAGAAGGTCGTGGGTTCAAGCCTCAGCTCTGCCAAGCTGCCACTGTTGGGCCCTTGAGCAAGGCCCTTAACCCTCCCCGCTCCAGGGGCGCTGTATCACGGCTGACCCTGCGCTCTGACCCCAGCTCACCGATATGCTGGGATATGCGAAGAATGAATTTCACTGTACTGTACTTGTATATGTGACAATAAAGTAGCATTCTATTCTAAGTGTGCCATATTTTTATTTCTTTAAATTTGTGAATCTTTAAATCAAAATAAATGTTACATTAAGTATGAATCTTTTAAATGCTAAACATAAACAAAATTAGACTCGAAACAAATAAATAAACCATGACAATATGCAACCTAATAGACAGTTAAAACATATGAATGAGGAGCTGGTGATTTAACAAACTTTAGCTAAGCTCACCATTATCGCAGTTGATTTATTTTTCATTGATTGTGGAAGCCCAAAAATCTGGACCACGATTAAAATACAGTTATTTGTGCAGCCCTGGTGTGTGGGATGGTTTCTGGTCCATACTCACGTGCACTTCTCTTTCCTTTCTCTGTCTCTGTCTCTCTCTCTCTCTGGACTAAGCAAACTCTGTAGATGCAAATGAGCAACTGCACTAAATCAAAGCGAATGTGTGCAGTTTAGTGAGAAGAAAGAGAGAATGTGTTCAGTAACTGTGTGTGTGTGACAGAGAGAGAGGGGGATAAGCGAAAAGATTCTTTCACAACAGGAGCCAAATTTCCAACGGAATAATCAAAGCCCCCGTACACACCCCTTTACAAACACACTGTTTTAACAGAACTCATTCAGGGCAAGTCTTTTAACCGCATGTGTTATGTTTTTCGTTCACAGTGTCTCTACGGGTGCTACGTCCACTCCTCCATCATCCCCACCTTCCACCGCAGGTGTTACTGGCTGCTCCAGGTAAGAGTCTGGTTCCACGTTTGTTCCAAGAACAATCAGCCTGTCTCTTCTCGCATTATTCCTCTCATCATTATATTCATTACGTCATTTATTAAAGTTATGTCCTTTATAACTTTCTATCTGTCTGTCTATCTATCTATCTATCTATTGTGTCTGTCTATCTATCTATATATTGTGTCTGTCTATCTATTTATTGTTTCTGTCTGTCTATCTATCTGTCTGTTGTGTCTGTCTATATATCTATATCTATCTTTTGTGTTTGTCTGTCTATCTGTCTATCTGTCTATAGCTCTGTATTTATCTCTGTCTGACTTTAGTAAATTGTGTTGGAGGTGAGGGATAGTTCCATGTAACAGGAGACACAAATGTATGACCGAAACGAGGGATTTCTTATCAGCCTGAGACACAGGGGTCGAGGAAAAAAAGATAAACCTGTGTGAGAAGAGGGATGTGTGTGTGTGTGTGTGTGAGTGTGTGTAAGTGGGCATGTATTTAGCTCTTTGTGAAGCCCAAATGTTGCCATGATGATAGGAATAAATTTTTTTATTTTTCAGACATTTTTGGCAGTTTTCCACACAAAAAAAATATTCCAAAAAAATGCAGCTTTTATTTGAAAAACTACAAGCCAAATGATTTTATTAAGGTCAGGGTTAGATGTATACATAGCATACAGTAATAGACTAGTCAATCGATAAGATAGTAATACAACAGTGTGTGTGTGTGTGTGTGTGTGTGTGTGTGTGTGCGTGTGTGTGTGTGAAAAAGCCCTAGTTTAATAGAAAAAGACAGAATCTATCAAAAGTCACTTTGGTTTCCTGCTCTGTCGACTGTGCTCCTGTGGTTTCTTTTCACTCTTTTTTTCCCCTCTTTTTGCATCTCCCTCTTCTGTTCTGTAAGATTGCCAGCTTGTGAACTACACAGCGGCTAAATCAAACACAGCAAATACATAAATATCACATTATGAAATAAATAGTTGTATGAATCGTCACACCGTTCTTTTTTTACCCCCCTCTAAGCTCCATGCTTTCTGACGCTGTCAGTACCAAACTGTCCTGTGTGTTTATTTGGAGATCTTGGCAGTAGCATTAGTTCATCCTGTGAAAAATAGCCTTACTTTGTTGGGCCTGCTTTTCCATTTATAAGGATCCGCTGTATACTACTGTGATACCAACTGCTATTTTATAGACTATTCATGACATCCAACCTCAATATAGACTGTTATTAATATATTAGGCTACAATTACACGTTCGCTTTTCATTTGTAAGTCATCGTATTATTCTAAACTTTCTTTTTTATATGACCTGTTTCATCAGTCCGCATTCTTTCTATCGCCTGATAGGGCTTAAAAGCGAGTAATTGATTTAAAGTGATTGCTATAGTCGCAATTGAAAAACTTCTGGCAACCTCGGAGGCATGAAATGCTGGCAGGTCATTTCGATGATCTGAATGGGCCGGCCAGAAAATTGAGTTAAGCACCCGTTTAGCAAAAGTCTGGATATTAAAATCGTTTCCATGTATCTATTGATGTATCTTTTGAACTTGAGTTGGCCGACTTAAGTTGCCAACTCAGAACACAGCCCTCAGATTGTATTGGCTATGAGAACAGAGGAGAAGGTGATAGATGAGGAGAAGAGAGAGGAGTGATAAGCTTAGTACAGATTGAATAAGAGAATAAGGATTGCTACTCTCCTTCACTCCCTCTGTTTTTTTCACACACACGCTTTCTCTCTCTGACTGCCAGAGGCAAAATTCATGGTGTGTGTGTGTGTGTGTGTGTGTGTGTGTGTCTGGGACAGCATTGGACTGTTGCTGTTTCACAGCCTCTTCCTTTATACCCTGTGCAAAGGAGAGCTGCTGTGGATGAAGAGTATGACATGTTCTTGAAGAAAGCAGTGAGCTTAGAAGAAAACTAAACACAACACGCAGCATGTGGTCCTTTTCTTTTCTTTTTTTCATTGTGAAAAAAACCCACCAAAGCATGGTTTGGTTTGAGACTGATCATAGATTTATGGTGAGTTTTTTTTCCCCCACTTGGCTTGTCTGAAGCACATGATTGATTGCAGTGAGTGAGAATAACTACATCCCGGTCAGCACAGGAGTGCGAGACCTGAACCAGACGGCCATTCCTCAACCCCTCACACTCTTAACTCTACAAAATCCCAGGCAGCTTATCAACAGCAGCTCTCTCCGTTTCAGAGATCTTTATCTGACACGGGATCATCGGGAACGCCATGTAGTGTATTTATAGACTACGTATGTTCTGTTTACTGGAACCATGGTGAAATTAAAGGAAGCTAACAGTCGATTGACACGTGGCTTTTAGACATGATTACCGCTGCTCCAGCCGTTTCACCCGATCAATACCCTCCCATCCAACAGAGCAATCACTTGAGCTCAGATTTCACAAATGAATAGCTGTCAATAATACTCTAACTGTGTAGAACAATCCGAGTACACTAACGGTGTGTTAGCATTAATGTGGGGAGTGTTAAAAGAATGGGCTAAGGAAGAAACAGGAGGCTTGCTTTGAACTGGTTTACCTGCAAGGTTACTATTCAATGACTGGGGCGTGTGTGTCACAAAAGACTGTCCGTGGTGCTGAACTCTCCAGTGGTGCCTTTCAGTGCCTCTATATACACTACCAGTCAAAAGTTTGGGCACACCTGCTCATAGAAGGATATGGAAAAATAGATATTTGCCAACATGGTCTATTTTAAACTAGACAGAAAAAATGCTGGCACAAAGTGTTCACTAAACCATTTCGGTTGGTAAACACAGCAGGCGTGAGGCGTGAACTGAACTGTATGAACTGTAGGTTTCCGTGCTACAATGTGTGGTAAAGACACACTTACTTATTCATTGAGATGTTTAACTTGAGCCAGCGCACATGTGAAAGACATGCATTAGTCACTGTGGCCCGAATGGCAGGCAACATGATTACTGTTTACCATGGCAGAGTGTGTCACCTGCATCTTTTATGAGAGGGAATTTATTTAGCACCTTCGAAGGGCATGAAGTCGCTCATGCGTTGAAGCAAGCAGTGTACTGTATAAGGAAGGGTTTGGAAGGACAGTGGTCTTTGGTTTTTTTTTCCCTCTCCTGATTTTCTTGACTTTGGGAAAAAAGGGCTGCATGGAATTAAATAAGTAAAAAGACATTTAAGAACAAAACAAACTCATTAATAAATGCAGTAATATACTGTGTATATATAAACTAGTCAATACCTTGTAAAAGTGCATGATTAAATAATCAAATTATTACGAAATATAATTTCATCATTGTTACACTAATGCCTCTAGGCAATCGTCAAGTTGTAGAATAAACCGTTAACTTTATAGCCACCCCTTTAGCCCTACGCATCTCTGCAGTGTGCAGTGGAGCTTAGGCTGCCTATGTGAGCTCAATAAAATAAAGTTAGCTCTAGATAATAAAAGTCATATATTTCTGCACTTATTCATGCAATTACCTATTTCACAATTGCCTTTTTAATAATTGAATTTCAGCGCATGAATATACCTTTACATCTTTACACCTTTTACAGACATATCTACATGTGTAAAGCATTGGAGGAGTGAGGCCTAGTGAACCTTGGTGTTGTTACATCTAGTGATGCTCATCTTTGTAGAGTTGCATTTATCCCTAATGCTGGGTTTGGAGACACTTTCTCGCAGTGGCCTTAGGCCTTCAGTGCACTCTATGCCACTAAGAAAACTTTGAATTTCAAATAGGTCAGTGATGGCTTAGTGGTTAAGGCTTTGGGCTACTGATCGGAAGGTGAGTTTAAATCTCAGCTGTTGGGTCCTTGAGCAAGGCCCTTAACCCTCATCAATTGTATTCCATCTCAAAAGTTGCTTTGGATAAAAGCCACAACTAAATGAATAACTGTAAATAGAGGAGGTTATAATGTGAGGAATAGTCATGGTTAACTGGTTTTAAGTTGTTTTTTTTCTTTATGTAATTTAATTACATTTTACAGACGCTTTTATCCAAAGCAACTTACAATTGAGCTGAGCAGTTGAAGGTTAAGGGTCTTGCTCAAGGACCCAACAGTGGCAGCTTGGTGAAACCAGGATTTGAACTCAACCTTTTGATCAGTAGCGCAGAGCCTTAACTGCTGGACCACCACTTAATCTGGGACAAAACAAATCCAGTAACCAAATGCTTATAATGTAACATTAAGCTACTAAAAATAATTTATAGTTGGCAAATGGAAAATATTGAGAGCGGTCGGCATTTGAGTCCGTCTTACTCGTCATCACTCATCAGTAAAAGGGTATTTAATGTAATGCCAGGGTTAGTAGATGGTGGCGAGCACCAGTTATAGGAAAAATGTTTATAATTGACAGCCCACAAAATTAACTTGAATAAAAATTAAACTAACAGAGCGCTGCTTGTTTGTTTATTTATTTTATTTTATTTGATTGATTGATTTATTTATTTTACCTTGACTTGTGTGTAGAGAATTGGATGGTAATCAAAGGGATGCTGAAGCGAATTTCAAAGTAATTGAAGCTTTGGCAGCTACTTCTTTCCGAGACGAGTATCCATCATCATGGACGACACCCTGATCATTTTTTAAATATCCTGGATGCTCCCACATTGCCGATTGAAGGTGTTTTTTTTGAGGTGTCACATCCATCTGTCATCTTTTACACCACGTTTGCCCAGTGTAGGTTAACAAAGGTGTTGGACTAGCCGAACCGAGCAAGCGAGTCCCCGCGGTTTGTAAACCGTGACATTTTTAATTGTGGTTAATCCTGAACCGGTTAATCCCAACATCTCTAGATCACAGTGTGGACAGGACATCTCTCGCCACGATTTTGTTTTCAATGGCGAAGTCTGCATAAAGAATCAGAATGGAAGGGAAGCAATTAAGAATATACAGATATGAGTATAAATTAAAGAAAATATATTAGTGTGTTCTTTTTTCTTTTTTTTACTTGATTGAGCCAGCCAAGAAGCATTTGCTGTCCCTGAGAGTTCATCTGGTGTGTTTTAAATCCTCTGGCTTGTATCAAGGATAAAACACTTTTTAAAATTCAGATTTGAGGATGACAGGTTGTGATGTGTTTATTTGCATGGAAAAATGCATTTACACAAATCCTCCCCAGCACCCTGTGATTACAGAAAAAACATAATTTTACTGAAGTTAAAGCCTCACTAGCATTTTGTCTGTCGATAGTCTTGAACAAGTGCACTAGCTTTGGAAGGGAAACACTTACACACATCTTGCATGCACACACACACACACACACACACTAATACACGTCCTCCTGAGATTGCCCTGTCTGATGCTGCAGACGGGTGTGGCCAACGCTGGAGCCAGTGTGTTATTAGCGTCGACTTTCCCTCCGACCTCCCAGACAGAGCTGCCTGGATCAACCATTACTATTCTCCTCAAATACACATACACACACACACACACACACACACTCTGCCTCCATTAACACTTTAGAGTCTGCAAGCTCTCACCTAGGACTGCTACTACGTGACTTGGTTGGATGGTTTGAGTAGAGGAGAAAACTAGTACTGCATTAAATAATGCATCCCACCTGAAAGGTCTTGAAGAATGGAGAAAGACAAATAGCAATGCATGTGAGCAGACAACCTCGGTTGCTGAGTTATCACCACAGTAGACCTGACAGTGTTCTCATACTGTATCCCCTCCTTCGCACTGGCCTGTTCTCATACTGTATCTGAGGTTCCTTCACCTCATACACTGCATCTCTGTCCAGAGACAGAGGTTTTCCTGTCCATTTTCTAGCAGCTGTTTGCAGAACGAGCTGTCTGGAGCCGCAAAGCTCTTGCTTTGGTCCGGTTTTTTAAGGTTTGATGGTCTGTCCCAGAGGGACATACAAAGAGAAAGAAAATAAAAAGGAGAGAGGACAAGAGAGGTGGAGGAAGACAGATGAAAAACATCACACACACACACACACACACAAAAACCTCACAATATCCCCAGCGCTAATTGAAAAGAGAGCAAATTAATTACGGTAATGAAGCAATTAAAAGGCTGTCACGCACCCCAGCTTCTCGTTTAGGCCAGTAAGCATTTTGTTTTTCCATCCATTCCCCCTGTGTCCACATGCAAGAAGCGTGCCCTCCTCACTCTCAAGACTTTTCCTTCTCTTATATATATTTTTTTCTTAAAGATCAATGAGATGAAGACTGGGCATGAAGGGGTGAGCTCAGGGTCACTCTGTGTACGTGTGTGTGTCTAGGTGACAGGCTGGTTTGTCAGAAGGTGAAGGACACATTGTGCTGCACATAAAGAGAGCAACCTTTCTTCCCCACCGTCCCCACTGGTCTCTGATGGAGTTTTTTTTTTGCCCATGTGCCGGAGCTTAAACGGCAGGTCAATTAGGACATTTCATGGACGACTGGACACCACTGATTCATCAGTTTTTTGGGGGGGAGTGTTTTTGTGTGCACATGTGAGAAGCAGAAAATATTAGGTGCACTAAATGTGATGCAAATCATGTGTCAAAAAACCACCATCTATTCTATTTTGCATTTGAGTTTTATATACAAGGAGGAAATTATGATGCATTACGAAAGTGTGTTTGCCTGATGTGGTATATATTTATGAGCAGTGTAAATTTCACAGTTCAGACAAATTGAATGAAAATCTCTTTAGGGGCGTCTGCACTCAGGCAGTTCTCTCTCTCTTTCACACACACACACACACACACACACACACACACACACTCCTAAACCTCACAGTGTATTACTGGTGTAAACAAATTAGCCTCTGGACTGTAGACATGTAGTTACGAATGGAGACCCCACTGCTCTCTCTCTCTCTCTCACACACACATTCATCTATCTAAAGATGAGTCCCTCATCAGGAGACAGATGTCAAAAGTGTGTGTGTGTGTGTGTGTGTGTGTGTGTGTGCGCTCTCCTCTGCATGGGCTGAATGTCAGCTTTGATACGCGCGGTCCGATGTGGGACAATAATGGAGATGATGTCATCAAAAGCAGACAGCTTCAAAGACTCGAGCAGCACTATTTGATGTGGCCCTTGTGGGTCAAGGAGCCTCCAGAGAGAAGAGCCTTCCCCAGTCCACCTGCGCCCTCTACACGCACCCCTGCTGCCTTCACCGACCCTCTAAACACGCCCCTGCTGCCTTCACCGGCCCTCTACACACACCCCTGCTGCCTTCACCGGCCCGCTACACACACCCCTGCTGCCTTTACCGGCCCTCTACACACACCCCTGCTGCCTTCACCGACCCTCTAAACACGCCCCTGCTGCCTTCACCGGCCCTCTACACACACCCCTGCTGCC
>JAOUQW010000001.1:10646196-10658921 GCA_028565825.1 Olivaichthys viedmensis
CTGCTGCCTTCACCGGCCCTCTACACACACCCCTGCTGCCTTCACCGGCCCTCTACACACACCCCTGCTGCCTTCACACAGCATGTGCAAGATCACCCATCTCTGCTGATTACACCACCTGACATGATAATGTCAGTGGCACATCAGTGTAGGAAGGTAATAGTTTAAATTAGCTATATTATTATCAGTGCATTGATTGGATTCGAACCATATTTAGTGTTGATATGAAAGGTGTTAAAATGCTTGCAAGAGTCCAGAGTAGCTTTTTTTACCACTACCAAAAGCAAGCCAAAGCAGTTCATATTCCATGCTGCCATCTGACTGCACACCGAGACACATTTTCTACGCCATAACTGATTATAGGGACGAAAAATGTGTATCACAGTACATCACACACGACTCGCGTCTTTCTGTTTCCACACACACGCACTCAATTTCTCACATATATGCACAGTCTTTCCCACTCCCTCGCCCTCCCTTTTTACATTCCTGGTCTCTGTGGAGTATCTAGCAAACTTTTAATGTGAGCATGTTACTGTGAGTCGTGCTCAGCAAAGTGCCATCTCAGCATCAGTGCTTTAATGATTAATGCCACACTGATGTCCTCAATTAATTTCCTATTATGACACAGAAGGCCGCAACCACCCGATCCAAATCTCTCGCGTCTCCCCATTTGTTTAAGAGCGATCTCTATTCCCATGGCAGATGCCTGTCGGGAGCCTAGTGCGTGTGTGTATGTGTGAGAGATAGAAAAGATCTCAGCATAATATTTACTTCTGAATTACTAGTCAGACATGTCTGAAAGTTAGAAAATTCTCTTAAGACATCCGCTTCTCTCGTGTGCTTTTTTCTTCTATTTGTTTGATATAGATTTGGTCTGACACATATATTCGCAGCCATCAAATATCCATCCGCTCTTCATAAACCATCGAATCCAATTGTATGCATTGGATTTTCCTTCTTGTCTTTTTAAACAATGCTGCCCCCTCAGGACAGCTAGAGTAGTTCAGCTGAGAGGCTCGCTGTGTACTCAGAGAGCTTCTGAGAACGCTGCTCTTTTATTCCATTATGGGCTTTGAAGACAGCTGATGGAAGATTGCAGGTGAAGTGTCTGGATCTTATCGACTAGGTGCTCCAGTTTATCGGAAGAAAACAGCCTGGCACCGTAATTATCGCGAGTCCAGTGCCCAGCATCAGACAGCTCTGAGGAAGAATGCTTCCCCCAATCCCCCATAATCATATTCATTAGGCTAATAAAGGCAGGAACTGATCCTAGACTAGTCTGCGAAGTTTCATATATACAGAGAGGCGGCACGGCTGGGGATTGTGTGGGCTGCCGGCTGACCCGCTGCTCTGTAATGATGTGGGTAGGCAGGTGAAGATGGTCTGCTCCATAGGTTTTAATGCACTATCACTACATCTTCATGCACACATTTTTGTGTCCACGTACATAAAGCCCTCAGCATGTGTGGGGAAATTGCCCTTGAAATGTATGTGTGTGTGTGTGTGTGTGTGTGGGTGTGTTGGTGTGTTAGTGCAGTGCTCTGGGCAGCGAGCTGCTTAATGATGGTCACACAGTGCCATCCATCATCACACGCACTCTGCAGCCAGGCCAACTATTAAACACAGCCTAGAGCATTGCATTGCACACACACACACACATACACACACAAATACTCATCCAGATGCCCACACATAAGTATAGATATACATTTTGTATGAAGTGCAGCCATGCAGCTATTAAACAGCCCGGGGTATCCTGCTGTGCTAGAGACACATGCACACACAACAAAAACACACACAGCCTGGCAAGTGTCTGATACGAAAATACATGATAGAAGCACACCAAAAACACAAAAAACGTTATTTCTTCTGAGATTCACACACTGTGCCATGTGTGCTTACTTTTCACTAGGACGAAAAGAAGCGGGATCCTTCTTTCTTCCAGTGAAAAGTGATTTACAAGCCTATTGAGAATCTACATGGTTGCTTGGGAGAGTCATGTGTTTTGCTTTCTTCTTCCATCACATCGAGGCACTTTTTCTGTAAGCCTAACCGAGACTCTGACACGGAAGTGACACATGAGCGTAGCCTAAAGGCCAATTCACACCGAAAGCATTTATGATTGTTTTTTCGTCTCACGTCTTACACAACAGATACAGAATTTTTTTATAAGGCGCGTAAAGACATGACTGCGTTTTTTACACACCGTGTCTATTTCTTTTTCATTTGCACATGTGAGTGAAGCGTAAACTCCATAAAAATCCACTCGACTCACAAACTTTTTATACGTTGTGAACTTATAATAGCGCACTTTGTCTTTATAAGAAAACGAATGCCGATATGTACAACAGTGTTAATAGAATATGGGGGGTGAGGACAGGGAACGGTGGGCCAGCTGTAATTACAACACAATTCACCTAAAATTGTGACATGAGACACAGAACAAACTGCATATTTGTATTCATTCTGATTTTCCATGTCGGTGTAATGAGGATCATTACCGTACAAACACTTTGCTCCGCAACTGCAGGCTGCACAGTCATGACATCAGGGCCGTGCACAGACATATTGAGGGGCAGTGGCTCAAGCAACTGAATTATCCCCCCCTTTAAAATGTTTTAACCATTTTAATTTATGGTTAAAAAAAAAAAGCAGTACACTGTTTCAAGTTGTAGCACACGACTAATGATGTAACGTCAAGCTAAAGTGACAGACTTGTTATTAGCTAACATGGTGGCAACTGTTTTTGCCAATACTTATTTCTTTAACTTGCTTGATAAAGACTCAGACTCAAACTACGTTTGATCGGTTCGCTATCGCTCAATCAATCTTGGAAGCTAGAGCGTCACTTCACTCACGTTGCCCTATCCTCTGTCATTAAAGTTTTAGGACAACGGCAATTGATCATTTATAATAGCCGAAGCAAAAACAACATAACTATCATAATTATTATTATTATTTATTTGCAATAGGGGAAAGCAAAAATCTATATTTATTTATGAAATACAATATATATATAACAATGCGTGTATACAATTTCTTAAACAGGCCAAAAAATATACACATATACACACTGCAAAGGTTTAGGCATCCTTTCTAGCAGACACATTCACGTTTGATTTGATTTGGTTTGATGATTTTATTTTGATCATGAACAGTCACATGAACATATATGTTCCTGACAATCCTGAACACGGCTGAAACACACTGTATCCTGGCAGCGCGCGTGACTCATTTTGCTTTAGTGACAGCTCAGATGTCAGCTCGTCACAGACGCACCGAGCAAACGCACTCGGCATTATCCTTCGAACCTGAACTACATCGGGTTTATATGCTTGCACACTGCATACAATATTATATCGTCCTGCAGCTCATGTACATTTGATACAAGAACACAAATGCAATAGAATTGGGTTCTGTATTGTTCCTAGCACTTCAGAAAGATTCTATTAACATGGATATCTGTGGTGTGTGTGTGTGTGTGTGTGTGTGTATCAGACAGATTCTCAGCTGCAGCGTTAGATGTAGTAGAGGCACAGAAGAGCGCTGGCTCCAGCCCTCTATAGAGAGCCAGTGTTTACACACACACACCTGATGCTTGACACCCTCATATACACACAAACCAGTAACCCAAAAGTACACAAACCTAGAGAGAGAAAGAGAGGCAGAGCAAGAGAGGTTGTTCTTCTCCAGTTAATTTATTGCCTTTGGCAAGATGGAATGCGTTTTTTGTTGTTATGTATTAGAAAGTGTGTGTGTGTGTGTGTGTGTGTGTGTGTGTGCGTGGGTGATTACAAAGACCTGTTGCCAAGCTACAGCAGCACGAACAGCCTGCCGTGAGCAACAGCAGCTCTCCTACCGTGGGAAAAAAGGAGAGACAGCAAGATTGTTTCAGTTTTATATTTTATTTGTTTTATTTAATAGATATTAATACGGAGGCATCAACTGAGGCTGAGGTCAAATCTTTAGTGAAGCCATATGTGCCTCAGCATTAAAGCAAAACAGTCAACGCGTCGGCAAACAGAGTAAAACAAGGCCAGTATGAAAAACATACACACTGCCTAGTGAGGTGGCTGTCCAACACAGCTCTTAGATGATTCAGTGGAACTAAGCACAATGTGTCTTTTTGCTCATATCTTTAATTGAAGATATTTCATTTAATAATAATTGTCCCCCACATCACTACATTCAGTGCATATTAGCTTAGCTCAAAGTGCCTCTGAACATGTCATTTTAAATTATTGAAAAAATATATATATACAGTAGTGTGCAGAAGTCTCAGGCACATGTAAAGAAATTCTGTAAAGCCAAGATGCTTTCAAAAATAATTCCATTAAAATTTCAAAATATCAAAGAAATACTATAAAGAGCAGTAAACTGTAAAAAAAAAAAAAAACTAAACCAAATCAGTGTGTTGGTGTTTCGCAGCCTTTGCCTTTAAAGCTGCATCAATTCTCTTCGGCACACTGTCGTGCAGTTTTATAAGGAAATCGGCTGATAGGTTGTTCCAAGAATCTTGTAGAACTTGTCATGGTTCTTCTGAAAAGTGGTCTATTACTTCTAATGGTGGTCCAATATGTCAGTGCTAGTTTACTAGCTTGTATTTGTCACTGATAAACACTAGCAGGGTTTTAATTTTGGAGTCTCGATTTGCATCGCCATATTCTGAGCGATTTATTTTTACCTGTCAAAATATATCTATACAAAATATATATATATACAATTTTGCTCATAACTAATAATATCAAAATTAGCTAGCTAGCTTAGGACACAAGTCCTGTTGCTAAAAGTTTTCCTGTTGGTATCCTCTAAGAATTTGCATGTTGGACTGTAATAGGTTCAAGTTGTTGAGCCTATTTCATGAGATCACAAACTGAGCTCCTACTTAGCTCTTCGCAAATACAGTTTTATAGAAGTAATGACAAAGTCTCATGTGAATTTGGCCCTGTGGTAACAACCCAAAATACAAATCTATATTACCAGAATAAGCCGAGATGAGTTCATCATTTAAAACCCTGTTTTTGAGTGCAGGAGCACTTTAAATCTTTATCGTATGGTAACAGGACCCAGCATGAAACCCGTAGAGACAGTTTTAGTCAATCTGTATGTATTGGAACACATTTCATCCTATTTTTTTTTTTTGTTGTGACCAGGGGTCCTGATCCTGTGAAGGTTGGCGCTTTCTCTCCCCACCACTGGTGAATGTTCTGCCCCACTGAATCTAAAAATCTCGGTTAGGCACTGGCTGACGTGCACAGTGTACAGAGGCAGGAAGCTAAATGTGCTCAGTGCTCTTTCTCTTCTGACCACTGCTAAAGACGGAAGTCTAACAAATCCATCAATTTAAAAACACAAAAGTAAAAACTCACAGTTCTGAACCTACTCAACCCACAAATTCATGAGGACCAAATCAACCAAAATGGCACGCTGACGCAGTGTTAACCCTGTAGAATGAACTCATACTATCACAGAGATCTGCTCAGTAGCTGTCATGTGTGGTCTGTTGCCTGCTGGTTACGCCATGTCCTTTTTTGAGTAGTGTTTATTTCTTGTATGAGTCTGTGCTCCTTGGGTCGTGGACACCATGAAAACAAGTGCTACATAATAACGTTTGCATTTCAGGAATAGTGCAAGATAGTTGTATAACGTAAGAGAGGACGCTCCAGTGCAATGGCAAAAGTTAAAACAGGCAGTGCAGGCTTGACAAAGTACAATTCACTCAGCAAGTTTTATGACAACTAGGCCAACTTTGCCGAGGGTTTTGTCAGGGTTACCATTAGATGTGTTTGTTGCACCCTAAAGAATCAAGGTCACATCTTACAGGTGAAGCAAGAATGTAATTCTTTAAACCAGTTGTGTTTGACTTGCCTGGAACAAATTAGCGAAGAGTTGTGGTCCTGGAAAATAGGAATAATTTGCATCAGTAACAATGCATTTGTTCATCAATTGTAACTTGTCGTCTTCAGACAGGCCTCTCAATTTATTTATTCACTTATTTTACAATTGGCATGACTTTCCATAATTTGTTGCTTTGATGCTCATTAACAATTCCTCTGAGTTCTTGCACAAGTCTGGAAAAGTTTAGAAATAGAAAGAAACCTAAACATAGAAAGTCTGAAAAGTTTTTTGTTGTTTTTTATCAACTTGGTAAAATGGTCAACCTTTAAATGGCCTAGATTTATTTTTTACATTAAAATGTTATGCACAAATTGTTGAAACAAAATGTACTTTGTTTCTCAATTTGAGAACCCTGGCACTTGAGATCTGTCCCTTGGGTTACTGCTGGAATTTGTATCAATGGCTTGTAGCACAAGCTTATGCTTGATATGCAGAAGCATCCCCTCACAATGTGGGAACCGACCAGTTATCTGATTTCACTCTAAGCTGTTTTGAGCTGTATTCCATTTTATAAAGCTTGTATGTTAGTTTGGTCACCAACCAGACCTCAGCAGTCATCGTCTAATACCTGAAAGTGGTTCTAAAGTGTCCAGTGTGCTCTAGCTTTATCTGGAGTGGACGGTCATATCATGTAAGCTGGAACATTAAAAGGATAAAATGCTGCATGCTTGTAAATGGGTCTCACAACGCTGTGAAATATTCAAATCAGCTATTTGTACCAATTACATTTGCAATAATTAGTAAGATAAACATATATCATTAAATTATGCAGCGAGTCATTAGCTTTATAAGTATGCATACAAAAAATAATTATTCAGTATTAAAAGAGACATTGATAAATTGACATAATGATACAGCTTAAGTTAACTCTTCCGGTTCTCCTAACCTGCCCTCAGAATCACTGGAATCCCTGTTACTTTTATTATCAGTCTTGTAACTTTACATCTTCTACTTCCACTTCTACTTAGATCATCTAATCTGTTACTGTCGTTCCTAAGTATATAAAGCAAAATATTACATCTAACAAAATTTACAAACGCCTTTCATTCAAATACGAGTGATCAGATATCTGCTATTTCTTCTTTTACCTTTCATAACCGAAATGTTCTATAATGACATATACGCAAAAACATTTTAGATATAAATATGGGGATATGAAGTAAAACTTTCATCTGGTCTGTGTTATTTGCAAAGTGAACAATAGAAAAGATTATTAACCAATATAAAGACAGAGTTGTCTAGTAAATCACAAAAGTGGGCCTGATTGTTATAACTGTTGCTGTAGAGCTTGAAAATGTAGAACAAGATTATCCAGCATACTGCATGTTTGGGGAAAAGGAGAATATGCAAATTTGAGTTTCAAGCGAGAGACTATGCATTTCTAAATGTCAACACAGTTGTAATATAAAGCAATTCATTTCTGTAACAAAGCCCACTATGTTGCTAGCAGGTAGTCTTGCTCTGTGCGTTGTTGTACTGAAGCTAGAATCTATAAAGTGTGTGTGCACAGTGATATAAAGAAAGCAGTGGAATAAAGTATTATAGGAATAAAGCAATGTACTTCACACCCCAGCAATAAGTCTGTAGCGTTTTTTGAAATGTATACCTCCATACCCATTAAACAATTGATTAAATAATTTCTCTTTGACATGGAGAACAGCACACATTCGGTTTTCCAAATCTTTCCTCCTTACGTGTATGTTCCTTCCTCCTTCTGAAAGCATGAGAGCTCAAGGTCACAACTCTGCCTCTGTCTCGGGGTTCAATAACAACACAATGCAAAAATCCAATGAAGGTAGTGTCACTATTCACTGTGCACCATTTATATCTTCACCCCTGTCTGGGCTCACTTCTCACAGCTCAACTCTTCTCCTACCATCATTACAGTGGTGGAAGTAAGCAATCCATACAAAATGTACCCCCAATCCCATGCAGTTCACAGTAATGCACAGCCAATAACCTGCGTTGCAGTGGTGTAATTCACACACAATCGTTTGTACCTGTAAGGTAGGTACGGTGAATAAAAATGATTAATATGTACAGACGCGGCGTTTCTTGTTCTTATTATTTCCCCCCATTAAGTCCTAAAATCAGTAAATAGAAGCAATTGTGTACAAAAAAATAACGTTTAGCCTACATAGGGAAGAAAACGCAATCCAATTTTGTTCTTGTTTGAGATGGAGATGAAATCTGCTGCCTTTTTTTTTTCTTCTTTTCAAATCCACTGTAGTTATTGTGCGAAATACCTTGAAATATTCAATTTCTCCCTCCAGTCTGGCACCTAGTGCTGCAAAATTAAAATGCTAATATGACCGTCAGACAGAAGGCAAGAGAGGAAAAGTTGATTCGTTGAGTCTTTCACAGAGCCTTGAAGAACTTTCCTACTCTGTGTAGGCAGGCAGGTGGGCTGTTTGAAGGAATTGAACTGTTAAGGCGAGACAAAGACAAAAGACTGTGGAAGTTAAGATTCTTAAATGGTGGAGAACCTTCAGCACACTGCTCTTGTTGTGTTAAATTGGTTGATGATAAGATCTCAGGAGAGCGTGCCGGTGTAATGGAGCCATTACAGTGATTAGCTTACTCAGTGAATGCAGGAGAACTAGAGTGAGGATAGAAGAGTTCCTAATGAAGTGATGGAGGCAATCGAGAGATGTTTTATTCCTCGTAGGGGTTGTATATGTATGAATTTGTGTATGTGTGTATACAGAGGTGCCTGTGCAAATTTGTAATTGCCGCTAGGTGATAATTATATGGCAGCAGCCGTGCACACTCTCAAAACCTCTTAAAGAAATAACTGCAGATCCGTTTCGGGAGTCTTCTGCTTATGCTGTAGGGAATCCCTCTCTGTTATTACCCCGAACCCATTCACACAGGATGTGTGGAAAACTATTAACAAATGTTTCTACCTGACACTTTAGTCCAGGGATGCCAACTTCTTCTTTTTATATCTAATCTTAAACAGTAGACATTCGAGTTGTATGTATTAGCATAGCTCACGGACATACAGTCAAATAATTATGGGCCCATTCTCAGAGAATAAACCGTGAGATATGTCCACCCTGTCATGTCATGCAATTAAAAAAAAATAAATTATTGAATACATTCGCCTATATTTATTAACTGATTTTGATAGTATGATTGAAATATTGTTGAACAATATGTGTGATAAAGTGATTTTTATGATGTGACATAAGATGTTATGACAGTTGTCATTAAGTATGTGTAAAAACATCTGTCTTAAACCATAAACTAACTAGAGAGCAATTAGCAAAAATCAGCATGTGACATAACCTGTCATGACATCGAACATTATGACACCTATCATGACAATTACCGGTAACGGTGACATAACGCTGTCATATTATTGGACATTAACTGTTATGACAACTCATGACAGCATATGACATGATGCATGACCCGTTTATGACATGGGAACATACTTTCGGGTGTAGCGTGGAAGGGCACTTTGGTGTTACTATAAAGGGACTTAAACATCTCATATCGCTTGCACAATTCATAAAATCTTTTTTTTAATGCCACAGCTACGTGTTAGCATTGGCTCTTCAGATTGCAAACACTGTGAAATCAGTCAGAAGGCCAAAAATACTCTTTTATATGATGGCGTCCAGAACACCACAATTCCCATCAACTATTTACAAACTCCTGCTTTAAAAGCGTAGCATCATGGTATCAGCCCTGTGTCTGTTGTGTGATCAGGTTTTTATTTGTGCTTTTTGGGCGTGCGTGCATGTGTGTGTATGAACGAGAGAGCAAAAAGAGAGCGAGACAGCAGGAGTAGATTGATTGAGGAGGCGGCGATGCTGCACAGACCAGCAGCGGGTGGGGGATTTTTATCGACCATTTACCATTGACAAAGCTTCAGATATTACTCAAACCACTGCTCCGGCCCCATCTCTATCACGATGTACAGTTTGTGTGGGTCTGTGTGCGTGTCTGTCTGTATATGTATGCATGTACGCACTAGTATACATATTTTCTGTTAGAAATGCCCTTGTCTCATCTGAAATCTGGGAAAACTTCTTGCCGTTCTTTCTGACCACCAAACGACATGGAGGATCTCTTGGCTCCATGAAGGCTAGAAAGTATATAGCACACTTAACACGAAGTTGAGCTTAGAGAGCCTCTTATGTCCATAGTGTGAATATGAGTCAATCGGTGCATTTCCTTTGAGTATTCTTGCATGAGAGAATTAGTTTGATTACTCATTTGAAAGGGTTTGTAGCCGGATTGCGGTGGTCCCTGAAGCTATTCATATCCCCTTCACACGGTCGATGTAGCCCATGCCAGCTTAATGTGCTTTAAGCAATACCTATTACTCATACGCTGTCAATTTAGGTAATTTATTGCTGTAATTCTGCCCTAGTATGAATCGTGGCAGTTCAGAGTTTGTAAATACTTTGAAGTTAATTGAGGGCATCAGTTCCTGGGAGAACGAGCAAGGTGTGTGCGAGAGATTTGTTCTGCAGTGCATGCTTGCCAATTAACAGCTCCCACCTCCTGCCACCCATCTCAAAACAACTCAGAGGCCCAGCATTTAAAGCTTTTACTTCCGCAAGCTTGTTTCCGACTCCTTGGAGTATGTTTGTGGGGACATGTCATCGAGTGGGTTAATTTCACTTCTTGCCGATGTGCAGTTTGTGTCAGATGAGCTCAGGAAAAAGCTTTTCACATCCCATTCTGCATGTTTTCTATGAAGACACAATGTTTTATTCAAGGGGAGTCCTCCAACTCCCCCCGTCGTAGACCAGTAAGCGGAGTTTTCACGCTCTCTATTAACTAACAACCTTGACCTATCACTGTCTTCCTTCCTTTTCAATTTCCGTTTGCTTTTGTCTCCTTTGACTGCCTCCTCCTCCTTCCCATCTCGTTATGCTCACTCTTTCATCTCATCAGAGAACCATTCCCTCCTTCTCCCACCCTCTCTCTTTTCACTTATGCCGTGTTCCTTGTCACCGTCTCTCCCCAGAACCCAGACATCGTTCTGGTCCACTACCTTAACGTGCCGGCCATAGAGGATTGTGGGAAGCCATGCGGGCCTATCCTGTGCTCTATCAACACAGATAAGAAAGAGTGGGCCAAATGGACCAAGGAGGAGCTCATCAGCCAGCTCAAGCCCATGTGTGAGTATTTACACCCTCTTTCAGAATATCTTAAAGGAGGAGTACTGACCTCCGAGTGGATCTCCACATGTTCTTATACCCCCAGTCTTCATTAACTTCTAAAAAAAAAAAACCCATATAATACGCTGTATCACTTACATCGCAATTATAACATGCAATTAGAGACTATAAATTTATCCAGTCATCCATTCAACTGGAAAGAATATTAAGGCCGTAAATCATACGGTACTTTTTTGTTTTTTGTTTTTTTCTTTTTTTCTTTTAGTGATTTCAGCAGTCCATCACATCTCCCAAAGTGGGGAGAGCAGATAGCCATATGCCTGACAAACTAAAGATCACCTCTGAGTAGTTCTGACAACACTCCTTGAGCCTGCTGTGCTTATGACCTTATATAAGCCCGTACAGTGGATTGACTCACTCGATACATTGACAGGTAGCTGTCATTTTCAGTGTAAGCCTCAAAGAGAATGATAAACTTGTACTGCGAGTGCGATCAAACTTTTAAAAGTCAGACTACAGAAGTTTCTGTTATGACTCAGAGTTGACTTTAGTCTCGTCTCGTGCGGAGAAGTCTGTCGAATCACTAAACAGATTTCTTGGCCGCAGCCATTCGCAGCCGCTTCATTCCGTAGTCTGTAAAAGTGTCTGTATATTTGAGTGACTTTTAAATCTCAACACACTTCACTGCGTCATTAACTTCATGATGTGGTGTGGCAATGAGGAAAGGGCAAGCAAACACCACTCACATCAAAATCTCTTTGACTGACCTTCTGGCACAAATTAGGTTTTTTTTTTTTGTGATGCAATACTGCCATCTAGGGATTAAACAGCGGTATTACAACAGGTATTTTTTTTCTGCAGACTCAGGGAAAAAAACAAGAGGATCTGCTGACTCTTCTCCCTTCACTACCCAACATCAAAGTCATGCATTTTAAACGAGTCAGTTATGCACCAGATCCTGAGGTTAAATGCCCCCTTGGTGTAGCCCACATGTGCACTGGGCCCTTATTTGGTTATCCAGACTTGTGTATGTGTGCTTGCTTTAAATTTTAAACTTATTGATTGCATCAATTAGTAGTCATGTCTGTTTTCACTCCAACAGATTAAAAAGGATGTTCGTAATCGATGAGGTACATGCCTGTGCACTGGAATTCAGAGTAAGGAGCAGGCGCGATAGCTTTATAGCGCTTGCTCTCTGTTAGCCCTTGTTCCGCTCCAGTACCAATCCCATCACAGCGTACTCAGCACATGGACAGCACGGCTACGCTCTTGTACAGGATTCCAATAAGAAGCCATGGTACATAGAGATGTTAGAACCGTTCAGCAGGTGCCACCCTCACCTCCAGTTTGCTTGATTCGCATGCTGGCAAAGTACAGGCTGAATAAAAAAGGCAAAGAACACAGCCAAAAACAAGATTTATGTGCATACATAGCCTATAACACTATAGTGTAGTATATTATTATATATTATTGTGTGTTAGGTTTTGTTAACATGTTTTTTTAATTGGATCCCAGTCAGTATTATACATACACTAGCGTTCAAACGTTTGGAATCACCTGTCATATTGTCAAGTTCTTTAAAAGTCATGTAAAAAGTGAAATGATGAAAATGTAATGATAAAAGGAGAAATGACTCTACATAGATAATTCCAGTTTATTATTTAAGTCTCCACTTCAAGATTT
>JAOUQW010000001.1:10673329-10693287 GCA_028565825.1 Olivaichthys viedmensis
CACACACACACACACACGCTCTCTCTCCCACACACACGCTCGCTCTCACACACACACACACACACACACACCCCCACACACACACACAACCACACACACACAACCACACCCCCACACACACACACACACACAAAGCAGCCACTCATTTAGCGCCATCATGTGGATTTGACTTAGTGAAATGGCTCTTTCAGTTAAAGATCAATAACAGGTCTATTGCGCATCACGCTGTCCAAAGATGAGAGCAGCAGTGTGAAAAATAACTTGTGTCAAAGAGCTTGGGTAAAGGGACCAGGATGCCGGCGTCGGACATTCAAATTGCGTCTTCTTTCTTTCTTTCTTTCTTTTTCTATTATACGGATGGATATGCGATTTTCTGACGGAAAAGGGGGGAGCCGCGGAGAAATGTGTGGCGAATTAAAGCGGGTTATCTGTGTGGCTCCGATGCATCTTCATCTCTTAACGTACATATCTGTCCAAACGCACACGGTAAGAGGTAAACGGAACACCGCGAGCACCGGCGCGTTAGGCTGCGCGCTTTACGCGGCGAGAGGAGACGCAGCAGCGCGGATGGAGGAGGAGGAGGAGGATGAGGAGGAGGATGAGGAGGAGGAGGAGGAGGAGGAGGAGGGTCTTTATCTTTCTCTCCACTCCCCTCACTTCCACTTTGTTCTATTGTTGTTGGGTCTGTTGGCGAGCTGCTCTTGTGTAAAAAAGCGCTGGAGAGGCATCTGTGAGTGACAAGAAGCGTCCCGAACCGTTTCGGTTAGTACACCGTTATTTGATCAGGTTTTTTTATTTTTTTTTATTTTTTTTTTTATTGCATATCTTTGCGTTTTTGTATTTGAATTGTCGTGGGGTTTTTTTTGTTGTTGTTGTTGTTTGTTTTTAATCAGTGGTCTCCATCGGGTACAGCTGGTGTGGAGCGCACCAAAGTTTGACCGCGCGGCGTTCAGACGCATAAGTGCTGAAAGCATGCTATTTGCATGCTCGTTCATTAATCTTGCCCAAGGTTTGCATTCGTAAGCTCTTGCTCTCTCGTACCCCATAGTAACTCTTGTTTTTGCTGTTGAATGTGTGTCACACGTGAGTAATGCAGGTTACTATGCAGGGTCAATGCACTTGGCTGCATGGGATTCCCAGCTTAAAGATACTTTTACCCTAAAATGCATTTTTGCACAAGTTGCTCCACAAATAAGGAGGGCAGACAGGCGTTTTCTGTCTGCTCTTACCTTGATCAATAGGTCCTCAAATGGACGTGCATCTCATAATTGTCAAGCATTATAAATGCCAATCACAGCAAGTAGCGGACACAATGTTTGGCTGTCCCTGTGTGAGATAGTCACGCCTTTAGCTCTGGACGTGGTTAAGTCACCCCGATCAAGCTTTGTTCGTTTTCAGACAGTGGAGATATATAGGAGGAAGGGGGGGGGGGCTATCTGTGGTGTTAAATACTGTTCTGGATTTTGTAATCACCGGTCATCACTGATTTTAAATAAAGATTGTTTACTTGTTGACAGCTTTCTTTGTCAACAAGTCAGAGTAAATTGCTTATTCTAGTTGGAGCAAAAACTATAGTTCATTTTGTGCCCTGTTTCTTCCTGAGAAGGAAAGTTGCAACTGGGTCGTTCTAATCAGGCCTTTCAGCAAAAGTTCAAAGTTCCCTGTTCCACACTGATGAGATTTCCTGTGGAATGCTTGGATTTGTTATTAAGGCTTGAGTCTGGCCTCTTACATTAGTGTGGCTCTGTACTTGAGCTTATTTGTCAAGCTGTCTTGTTTCAAACGGCCCTTTCCAGAACACACTCAATTGAGACATGCACGCTTGTCATTTGACAGAACTGCAAAAATAATGAGCTTCCACTTTTATCCCTAACCAAGACTAAAAGATTCTCCTGAGATATTGTGTTTTAATACTCTGCTGATGCATGCAGACCATTAACAATGATCCTGGAGAAGCAGGAAACAAAAGATTTGTTCCATCTTCCATCTTGTTTTATTCTGCTTTCTATATCAATAGGGACACATTTTCCTTATGAATGAGGCACTATAAAGTAAGTGTTTCATTTGTTAGAGATAGTGCGGGAACTGGAGTGCAGTGGCAATATATTTTCATATAAATACAAAAAAACGATATTGTTTACTTTGCAAAGTAAAATATACGTATGTATGTTCCTGCTCTTGCTCCTGAAATGAAAACTGTCTCCGCAAGGTCTCCATGATAAACAGCATCATTACAAAATGCACAGTGCCTGGGGAAAACAAAGAGGGAAAAAAAAGAAATCACATAACAAAAGTACTCTCGTTCTCCAGTGACCTAGGTCTTTACAAGCTACAAGCCTATGTTCTCTGAGTTGACACTGGTTGCATTGCCTTAACAGAGGAAGCAGATCAATGCTGGTTTGGGGCAATGGAACCACAGCTCACAAATATAACTCCTCTAGGTGTTGTACATGTCCTGGGTGTTCAACTCTTATGACACATTGTCTTTAAAGAAGAACAGCCTGGCAGAAAACCAAGCGTGTCCATTGTTATGCAGTCTTGTGTCCTACATACAGTATTTTGGCTTAACAACATAATATCAGTGCTGGGATTATGATGGCCGAGGTAATGGCATTACCCTAAAGCCGTCTCACCTCCCACTATATCTAAGACCACAAGCACCTGTCCGGGGGCTGTAATTCACCAACATCCACAGAATTAGGACCTGTTATCCCAGCTTTCAACCCTTGCAGAGCTAAATCCTCCTGAGACACAATCACTAGATATTACAACTCCAACTCAAATCCCCAGGATACACAATCCCTACACTCTACAAACCCAACCCTGTAAAATAACGGTTTGTACACGTGTTGTGGATTTTCGTAGTATTTTTGAAGGATATATTGTGAAGGTAGTTCAGAATGCAACATGTGATTTCAGATTTTGGGCAAATGAAGAAAGAAGATTTCCTTTTTACGTATTGTATTTCACTTCTAAGCCACACATACGGCATGTTCCAGACTTTGGATTACATCCGATAGTGTTTCAGTGAAAACAATTCCATGCTAGACACGCTATTACTGAGTCAACTGTGGATTAAATCAGTAATCAAACAACCAGGTGAATTTCCTCAAAACAAGCAGCTCCTGACTGCCGAGCAGCAACAAGTGTGAGAGCGCCTCAGTAGAGTTTAGGACGAAGAAATGGTGCAAGATCCCCCACTTTAGAGCATGATGCAACATCGTGATGAAACAGAGAAACTGGGCTCTGCAGTAGGGTATATTAGAGTGAAATACACAGAGAGCCTGGCAACAGCGGCTTTAGTGCCTCCATGACAAGTTGGACTAATGCTAGGCACATGAGATCCAAGTAGCCAGCTGGACTGCACGGGCCAGTGGACTTCCTACTCTGATGCAACAACCTGATAAAGAGGGTAAAGCTGTTATTATTATTTCAGTATTTTTGCACTACTAGTTGAGTTATATCCTATTTGTTTTTTGCATTAGAGTGTCACTGTAAACATGGGGTATTTATGAAATTTGACTGATGTACAAATAGCTTATGGCATACTTTTAAGAGACTTATGGGTGGCATGGGAGGACGTGTGTTTCACATTTGACATCTTGTGGATTCTAGTGTTCATTTTTAAAGAAAGCATAAACAATACTGAAAAGACTATGATGCAACTGATTAAAACAATAAGGTGTGCTAAGGACAATTTTTAATTAGTGAATTTGCTTTAAAAATAACGTGTAAAAAAAATTTTTTTAAAGAAATGTTCATTTTATTTGACATTTAAGCGCAGACTACTAAACGTGTACTTAAACGCGACTTTCAGAAATGTATGTTACAATATACGTTTAATCTGGTCTTGACCATACAAATTTTTCCATACTATTTAAAGCACAGTATCACCACGCAGTACAGTTCATAGTCAGGTGTGTCTTTATTTAAGTGTTGCCCTTTACCGATTTGAGCCCTGCCACAAAGCTCTCAGAATTTAGTAACCTGGTTGCTCTGTTTCTGCCAGCCTCTGATTCGCTGTCTCCAGGCTGTGGGAGGTGTCGTGGAGGGGAGGGCTGAGTGTTGATTATGTCAAGGCATTGTTGTAGTATGATGTGGTCCCTCCTCAAACACCCTCCTCCTCCTCCTCCAACCCATTTTTGGCGTACGTGCGCCGCATTCTGAGTCACTCGGAGTGGACAGAGAGAGAGAGAGTGAGAGAGTGAGAGAGAGAGGGAGAGCTAGAGAAAGAAGGAGGAGGGGAGGGAGAAAGAACCAACAGCAGGTGGAGATGACATCATCTGCACTGCACCAACACTGCAGCACTGTTTGAACAAAGGCACGCTGTAGCCACTACAGCTAGCACAGTGCTGCTCTCGCTGCCTGTTGATAGGGTCACGTAGAAATATGCAGAACATGCACAACTGTGTACATATTATCAGAAGTGTCTTGTGTTTTTGTACTTCCTCCTATGTAAATATGTTTAAAAATATATATATATATATAGTCTTTATTATTATTATTATAGTTCTGAATTGTGTTTTCAGTTTTATGGATTTAAACTGGACATGTCTCGAAATAAACTTAAAATGTATTAAGCCCAAAGCCTCGTTTTATTTTGTCATGTGTAAAAAAAAAAAGACTGCAGTAAGAATTCATCCATGGACATTTCTTCAGTCAGGTGAACCCTATCGATGGGTCACTGTTAGTGTCACACAGATGATCTTAGCGAGCAGACTTTGAGGTGAGGCCATTGTGTACCCTAATTGGCTCCTCTTGTGTCTGCTCCACAGATAATCAATTCAGAATGTCTATCCTGGAACGTCTGGAGCAGATGGAGCGCAGGATGGCCGAGATGTCTGGCCAGCAGCAGCAAGGCAGCGGAGGAACATCTGAAAGTGGAATAACAGGAGGAGGAGGTGGAGGAGAAGGAAGAGGCAATGCTGACCAGACACAGGTGTATTCCCTCGTCCTGTTTCTTCACTTATTTGTCAATTTATTATCAGTTTACTGACAGGGTTAAAGAGAAACCTTGGTTTTCTGTGTTGCAATGTAAAAAGATAAGTAATGTGTTAGGTAATGAAAATGATAAAGTAATGTAACTACATTGTAACTCGGAACCAATTTCCCCTCAGCTGTCCCCCGGTCAGAGTCAGGGACAGGCTGGAAGCTCCTTTGAAAGTCGTGTGGTGGTGGTGTGTGAGAAGATGATGAACCGGGCCTGCTGGGCAAAATCCAAGCACTTAATTCACTCCAAAACGTTCCGGGGTATGACCCTGCTCCACCTAGCAGCTGCCCAGGGTTACGCAAACCTGATCCAGACACTCATCAAGTGGCGGTGAGTGCTTATCTCAATGAGCACACATGAGTTGTGACTGGCCTAGCACTGATCACGCGTCTGAGTTACACATCTGTGCTAATTCTTAGCTCATTATTTTCACAGCACTAAGCATGCAGACAGCATCGACCTAGAGTTGGAGGTAGATCCTTTGAATGTGGACCACTTTTCCTGCACCCCTTTGGTGAGCTTTCAGTGAATTTGTTTTTGAAAGATTTTGTTGCCTTAAAGTAAAGGCTATTTTAAATTGATATCTTGACTTTTTTCTCTTTAGATGTGGGCTTGTGCTTTGGGTCACACGGAGGCAGCAGTGGTTTTGTATAAGTGGGATCGGCGTGCCCTGGCTATCCCTGATTCTCTCGGCCGCTTACCACTGGCCACAGCCCGATCCCGGGGCCACACAAAGCTGGCGGAGTGTCTGGAAAATTTTCAGAGGGAGGAACAGCAGCAGCAGCCAGCTGCACTGACTACAACTCACAACATGCCTTTTTCCTCGTCCTCTGAAAGCTCTGCCACAGAGGGCTGGATGGATGTTTGGGGAAGCGAAACTGCTTCTGGAATAAGAGGAAGCAACATCACTAGCTCTACCCCGAGCGCAAATCCAGGTGACCAGTGACACTTAACCTGCATGATGCAGGTTACAGCATGATCAAATACAGCATGATCAAATTGCACGACTGACGAATCTCAAATATAATAGGTGCTCTCAATTACAGCATGTGGTAGTAGCTGAATTTCTAGTATCAGTCCACTAAGGCATCTCTGTTGCTTTACATCTCTGCAGATTTGAGGAGACCCAGGTCTGAGTCTTCCAGTTTCTACAACAGTGAAGGCCAAGGGGATGCACCATTAACCAAGAAACACAAACCCAATCCTGAGATCCACCAAGCAAGGCCAAGCAAGCCCAGCTCTACCACTCTTGGGTTAGGAGAGCAGGTCCACAAAACTAAAGCATGCCCTGCTAAAGCACCCAGGGCAGGAACTGTGGACAAAGAGCAAGGAAAAGGAGACAAGGCTCAGACGAAGCTGGGCTCAGCTTGTGGAGGTGGCCGATGGAGTGCCAGACAGACTGCAGGACGCAGAGGGCCAATTGGAGGACTTGCTAAAGAAAGGTTGGCAAACAGGCTGAGGTTACGAGAAGCGTCTGGCACAGGGACAGTCTCAGAGCTGCTGGCAAGCCAAGAGGATCTGGAGAACACAGGGGACCTACAGGTAAAAAAAGAAGGCACTTACAACACATCACTATCAAAACCAATTTGTTGTTTAATACGTCTCAACCAATTGACTGCAGTGTATGAAAATGAAAAGCTTATCAGTGGTGGCATAAATTGAGAGCTGCTATTGTGTGCCTTTCAACCTGGTATCCAAGTCAAGTGAGAATTAGAAAACATGCATCAAGTGCATTCAATAGATCAACTGCTAGCATGTTAACTACAAAAACATCAGCAGTCAGTAACGTTTTATAAAATCTGATCACACCTCATCTTTTTCATGATTCTTGCTTTTGGTTCCCTGTCAGCTAAATTACTTTCATTGTATGCTAACGATGTCATTAAAAATTCAGTCTGACATTTAGTTATGCATCATGTATTAGCCGTGTTCCTGGTCTGTTGGGAATAGATTTGACATGCTCAATTAGATTCTAAACCAGGTTTACGATGTCATGGCCATGAGACTGCATAATGATACACAAGCGAATCTTCCAGCCCAGAATTAACTGACTTCCTCCATGTTTTTTAGTTGAATATGATGACTCTGGCCGAGCACATCATCGAAGCAACACCAGATCGCATCAAGAGTGAACACTTTGTCGCCACAGAGCCAGCACCTCTGGACAGTGTTGAGGTCAACAGCACTATGAGCTGGTTAGCCACTTACCTTGGAGATGCAGAAAGGTACATTCTGACACGACTATTTAGTGTTTGTTTATCGTCAAGCAGCACATACTGTGAATAATCAGTTTGGTTTAGTATTTGATACTTGATGCTGTATGTAGAAATGTTGTTCTACCATAAAGGACGTTAGACAGCAGTTGTTGTCATTTTAATTTTAAGCATAGTTTCTTTTTTTTCTCTCCATTTTTTCCAGGCCCCTGGCGTGCTCCACTGGATTAGATGGTGGCCATGCCGGCAGCCATCCGGAATCTGAGGGCACTCTTGGGAAACTTGGACTTCCTTCTCCAGCAGACTGGAGTGCGTTTCTTAACGTCTCCCACAGCAAAAAGGAGCGTGACCTAACCCAGCTGGCCCTGTCCGACCACGAGCAGAGAGAACTGTACGAGGCAGCGCGCCAGGTCCAGAGCACCTTCCGCAAGTATAAGGTAGGGCAGGGCCCCATCCAGGTTCAGGGACATCTCTGTATCACTGCTCATGTAGGCTGTCATGGTGTTTCCCTTTGGTGTTTTGCCAGTGTTCATTGTGGCCTGGTTTCAATCATTGTGCTGTATGGTGTGGTGTTGTAAGGTAAACCAGAGATGTAAACCAGATGTCTCAGGTCCTGGGTTCTAAAGGTGACAGGATGGTTGCTGTTTGGAGTTGTGCTTAAGAGGCAAATATAGAATCAGTGTTGCAGTTAAGCATGGGGAGACTTGCTTGAGCTAAGCATGGCCTGGCTACAAGAAATGACTGCATTGCTCTCTATATACAGTTTGTGTTACGATATGTGCCCCATTCCCAATTCTACAATATACTGATTGTTTGATCCAATATGTCCTCTCACATCTTACATCTCCAGAGGATGTCAAACACTTTCAGGTACTTCTTGGCCAGCCGAAAAAGGGAATCTAATGCCATCTCCGTGGTCAGGCACTTGCAGGCCCCCTGTGAATACTAACCTGTCACCTCTCCTGTCCTCTCTTCCTCTCCTTTCCTCTCCTCCCTCCTTCCATGCCATCCCCCGTTCCCTCCCTCCTGCAGGGGCGTCCACTCAGAGAGCAGCAAGAACTGGCAGCTGCTGTTATTCAGCGCTGTTATAAAAAGTACAAACAGGTAAGCTCAGAACCTTGGTGCTTTTGTATACCCCTTCACTCTCGTCAGTAGTGAAATTGTATTTGGTATGCCTTCATCTCCTTCCTCTTTCTTCCACAAGCTGACATGGATAGCCTTGAAGGTAATATGACCACTTTTAATGGGAAATACAGATGCTTGACTTTGCAAACTATTATACATACAAAAGGATGTTGCAAATGGGTCATACGTATTTTGGCATTCACCTTCTTGTTTATTCCTTTCGGCAGTATGCACTTTATAAGAAGATGACGCTGGCCGCCATCCTTATCCAGAGTAAATTTCGCAGCTACTATGAGCAGAAGAAGTTCCAGCAGAGTCGTCGGGCAGCCATGCTAATCCAGCAATACTATCGCAGCTACAAGGAGTTAGGCCGACCCAACGCACACACTCATGCTGCCGCAGCTGCAGCCCTAGTGCAGCACAAGCTCAGGTACAAACATGTCATGCCTCCCAAAAGGAAACATCAAATCCAAATTAAAGCCCAGATCTCAATATATGAAGTACTATGGTGAAGTATTTAATTTTTTAATTTTATTTTATTTTATCGTATTCAACTCCCATCTGAATCTGAATGACATATTTTGGGGAGAATAAAAGTACTAAATTGCAAAATTGTTATTCAGAATAACGGCCCGCATTACAATTTCAACATCAAATGTTTTAAAGAACACAAAAAGTCGCAATAGAAATTCAGATTACTGTCTCGCATGTTTTTAAGAATAATACGTTATTGACCCAAATACATGAAAGGAAGTTGAGTTCAGAGCGCAGGGTCAGTTTCATGTTTTTGGGTCAAAGACGAGATGTTTTTTGTGCCTGAAGGCTGTTCATTTTTACAAAAAATTATGAATATGCATATATACTAAATGATTGAATCCACTCTTGCCTTTTGTGGTCTCTTAAAAATATATATAATAAGGGAGAAAGCTTTAAAGTGCAGAATAACAGTCAACGTCAAATGTTCAAAAGAACATAAATAGTCACGATGAAATAAACCTTTTAAGAATGTTACTTTTTTTTTTAAAAACCCTTTTTTAGTATTTGACCTTTTAACATTAATCATCACTCTGTTTCAGAAAAGGTCTACTAACCAAGAGGCAGGACCAGGCCGCCAGAAAAATAATGCGATTTCTACTCCGATGTCGCCATAGGTAAGTCATAGGAGGAGCCACCGTCACGGTGCTGATTAAGTTCCTACCACATAAACACAAAGCCAAACTCTCTCTTACTTATTGTTACTTATTCTTCAGCTTCATCTTAAATTAAACTTTAAATGAAGAATCAAAAGCATCGAAGAATTGAAAAAAACTCTCTAAATTAGATTTATGTCATAACTCCTGTCACTAACACCTAATCTTTATTGTCAGGTTTAAATAGTACAAAACGAAAACCTTAAATCACATCACTCACTCATGGATCACATTGAACCCCGTTTTATGTTGGGCCCTCTCCTTCCCCCACCCACCTGAACCTCAGTGTGTGCTAATAGCTATCTGGTGTTGTTTTGCTGTTTACGCAAAGCCCCTTGATGGACCATAGACTGTTCAAACGGGTGAGTGCAGCCTCAGCGAATCAGTTTGTACCCCTCTGACTTACTGTTTTACATCAGTAAAACTGTTTTACCCCTCCCCTGTTTACATCTTGTCCCTATACCCTTCTCTTCTCTGATCAGTCTCTTTGTTTTTCTAAACCTCTAAACCGCTCTACCTGAATCTTAATCTCTTTTCACTCAATGACTGTCCTTTTCAGTTTAAATCTCTCTCTCTCTCTCTCTCTCTCTCTCTTTCTTTTTTTGGCTCTCTCTTTCTCCATCTCTCTATCTCTATTGCTTTATGCCTGCTTGCATGATGGCCAACTGGAGCCTCTGAATGAGAGAGAGGGGACTATTGGTCTAGCTAATGATCCAATCCAGATGACTCATATATGGCAACACTGACCAAATCGCCCTCTCTTGATTCATTTCTCCTGCTCAATGTCTCCTCCATCTCTCTTGTTATGAGGATGCTTTTGAGAGCACTATGGACTGATGGACTGCTGGATAGTGTGGATGGCATTGCATGATGGCCTAAAGGAGGCCTTGCTTCTTTTCGGGGCATGCTATAAATGATATCACTTCCTTTAAGGAAAGGTTTAGCTCTTGAATGCCTGGCTGCCTGTTTCATATACTCTATTTGCCTTGGGTTAAACAGCTTCATTGAGGGGTCGGGGCAGGGACACTGCAAATGTAGGCTGTATTTGTGATTCAAAGGGCTCTGTGTTGGATACAATGGGGTATACTGTATTTGCAGTAATACAGAGATGACATTACTATGCGTATGCTGATTGTTAACTTTTTGTTTTCTTAAATCCCCTGTTACCATATAAATAACCTATTGTTGTGTAACCGATATGATTCATTGTGCATGTGTAGAATAAGTTACTAACCACACTAGCAGTGAAACTTTTCTTTTAGCTGTCATTGTAAAAAAAAAAACAACAAAAAAACATTTTGAATTTTTATTCCATCCTTTTAAAAGGTTTTGCATGTAGTGTTTTGTTCACCATAAATGAACCAGAAAAAAAAAGTATATTTTCAAATGTGTCTAAACTCACAGGGAGACTCGAGGTGGGAAAATTGTATGAATAATAACATGCTCTCATTCGTTTCATCTCCATTATTTCCGTGATTGTCAACTCCAGTCCTGGGGGCTCCCAGCAGTGCATGGTATCATGTTTTCCCTGCTCGAACACAGAGCTAGTATTGGACACAGTATTAGTACAGGAAAGACACAACACAACAGTGACCCTGATGACAGAAGGAACGCTGCATTACATGGAACCATTTCAATAAAGCTGTAATGTCATTATTTCTCCTACACGTTCAGATTAACAGCGTTAGGGTAGTCGTGTGAAATGACGTACTGCATAATCTGGGTAGGAGCTGACAGTGACGTGTATCTCCTGCTGATACATGTTTGCGAGAGAAGAGCGCTTATTAGGGGTCTATCTAAAATACAAACTAACCCTACATTCCTGTCTTTCATCTCTTGTTTCTTTCAGGGCGAGAGAATTGAAAAAGGCCAAGGAACATGAGAGCTCGCCAAAGAGCCCCGTCACAATGTAACGTCCACCTCCAGACTGTTCCCCCTGTCCTCTTTCTGTTTTTACACAAGATGAACAATTTACCAAAAGGCAAAAACTATTCAAGAAAAAAAAAAATGGAAGCAAGAAGATACTAGAACATGGTTACATTACTGACAGTAGTCCAACTGATTCTATCGATTCGGGTACTGCCACAGCGTTGCGTATTTTTCCTCCCCATTGGGGGAAAGTGGGGAGTTCTGCTTAAATGAAGACTATATCTGGGAAATATGACATCCTCATGCCATTTTTGCACTCTTCATAGATTTTTTTTAATTGAGGAACGATTGCCATGGAGCTGAAGGCTTTTTTTTTTTCCTGACAGTGCTTGTAAGACAGTTTGAGAGGATTAAGAAACACATGACATTGCATTAACGTAATCATGCTGGAACCTGCTTATGATTATTGCATTTTTATATTTTGAAAGAAAGAAAAACAACAACCGAATTGAACAACAACAAAAAAAAAAGAGAACAAAAATGACAAAAGCAAACCAAAAAAAAAAAGGTCTCATCTCATTGATCATATGCATGCAGAGTTTTCAGTCAGCTCAATGTATCGACTCCACAAGTCTTTGTTTCTTACTAGGCCATCCTTTTATCCAGTGAAAAGGGATGGGCTTCACATGAATGTAGATGGGGTTTAGGTTAAAAAAAAAAAAAATTCTGGGTTTGAAATATCAGTGTCTTACTTTTTGTGTTTTTGGAGAAAGGGAACTAGTGACAATTTGGGACAGAGCCAAATCTCTGTTGGGTAAACTGTTTGTGTGCACTGTTTTTGACTTTCTAAACGAGTCCTTTTCTTAATGTCACCTTTCGCTGGCCTGACTTTGTGAGTCCCGTGTTTGCTGAATTTAATCCGGAAATAGTGCATGTATTTGAGCCAAGTGCTCCTGCATGCTGACAGAACTGTTTTGTGTTTTTCGTTTAATTAACCTCAACATTGTTTCTCTGTCCTGTCATATGGAATATAGGTCTTTATTACTTTTTGCCTTACCTCATTTACCTCTCCTTTTTGCATACATTTTGCTTTCTATATTTTTTTATTGAATTTATTTATTTTATTTTGTTTGTATAGTTGTCAGTCATATTATGCTACTCGTTGTGCCACAGAAACACTATTTTTGCTGGGTTTTCCTAACTTTTGCTGTGTGTGTATGTGTGTGTGTGTGTGCTGTGACATGGTTTCAGTGGTTTTCATTGTTGCTGTTTGTTCATTTTTGAGCATCCCAGAAAGCTGTCAAAGGCTTTTTATTGGAGATTCACATAACATTGACTTCTTAGAGACTTTTCGAAGGGTCCCTATACACAAACTCCAAGTGAAATTCATATTTTTGACGAATGCGCAGTCCCTGTACATAACGAAGACGAGAGAAGGTACACGGAGAGCCAGAACCCTTACCAGAAGAGGATTGTAATTAATAATATATATTATTTTATTCATAAAAAAGCATAATAACGTGAAAAGAGACAAAATAACAAAAAATATATTGTATAGTTTTGTTTGACCGCCCAAGATGTACGGTTGTATTGTTTGTAAATAATGTAAATACCTGGTGCAAAGAAGGAGCCATGTGCATGAAACCTTAAGATAATGACACAGAGCATAATATAAAGAAAAAAAAAGATGTAGTGGTTATGATCTGTAAACAAATTGATTCTGTTTCAATATAAGAGTCTTTTATTTGAAATGTTCTTATAAAGAGCATTTACTAAAGCATGACTTTGTTGCAAAATCATGATAAAACATAGAGTTAGGGGAGACCCAAAAAACCTTATCAGTTACAACCTGTTTATAGAGTTGTGAGAAAAAGTTTGGGAACTCTTAGGAACCATATAGATTTCTGTATGAATGACTCCAGAAATGTGATCTGAACATGTGATCTAGGACATCATAAATAAAGGCAGTACTGTTCACAAGCAACACACATGACATCATCATACATGTCTTTATAGACGTGCTAAGTCTCTTTTGAAGAAATGGTTTAAACAATCCAGGTCAATGATGGAAAAAGTATGTGAACTTCGTGGATAATGGCACTCTGAGAAGAGGTTACTGAAGTCTGGTGTTCCAAGTTCATTCAGGTTCGGGTTTGACCTGCCCTGGCATGTAAAAACACACAGTTCTGGTTACCTTGCTGAATTCTGTTCAAACGCAATGAGGCTTGATCAAGAGATTTTGGAGGATCTTGGAGGAAGAAAAGTTGTTGAAAGGGTTCCAAAAAGGTTTCTATAGATTTGAGCCTCCATCGTTCCACCGTCAGGCCGAGAGTTTATAAATGGAAGAAGGTCAGCACTGTTGGTGCACTCCTTATGAGTGGACGTCCTACAAAGATCAGTGCAAGGACATCTTCAAACAAGTGACAAAGAACCCGAGGGTGACAGCTAAGCATCTGCAGACTCCGCTTACAGTTAATAATGTCTGTGTTTATTAGTCTACCATTAGGAAAACACGAAACAAGAGCTTTTCATGTAGAAATAATCTCCAAAATAAAACATTGCTGCCCATCTCTTGTTTAACATACACCACCTGGATGTACCATAGCACTATTGCTACAGTGTTCTGTGGACAGATAAGACAAAAGTTAAACCTTTTGGTAAATGGACACGTCATTATGTTTGCAGAAAACAAACCGCTGCAGAGACAATTGTGAAGCATGGTGGAGGGAGTATAATCATTTTAAAAATGTTGCCATTACAGAGGGACTAAATGAATACCAAGTTGTATCAGGAATTTTTACAGCACAATATCAGGGAATGTAACACAAGAGTTAATACAGAGTGGTTCAGACAGAAAATATGTATTTATATATATATTTTATAATGGCCAGGTCCTGACTTCAATATATATACTTATATACTTTTTCCATCAATGACCTTGATTATTTAAATTGTGGGCCATTCATGCAGAAATCCAGATGATTCCAAGCTTTTTCTTCTTTGTTTTTTCCACAACAGCAATTATTTTGCCAATAGTGCCATGTTATTTGTATATTTATTAATTATATTGCTCCACAGATGATAACTAAGTTATTACCACAGAAGCAGATAATCACAGAGTAGAAGACGAAACAACCTAAACTCGTTACACAATGCCCAGCGAAAGAGATGCCTTGGTCTCACTATAAATCTGTCCTTTCACTTATCACGTGTCTAATGCTCAGCATAAATCCAGAAATGGAAATGGACGTGAATTGAAGCTGTTCTGAAATCATGTTTCATACTATGAAGGAACAGGCTTGAAAATTAGCAACAGGTGTATAAAAGCATGTTGAACATGTCGGAGAATTTTGTAAATGGCAGTCTCGAACAGGGAATCTCCCTCCAGATTGTCGGGGAAACGAAGCAAAAGCATAAATAACGGCCAAGCTATTTATGTATAACAGCTATGCCATTATTTATGCTATTTATATACTGATTTCATTAGGGTCACAAAACATATTACATATTATATTATCTAAGAATATTATATTACTATAATCTAAACTAAGCCTCATCGGATTTTTATACTGGCTCTTAAATCAGTTGAAATGCATCAATGCATTGAGATGCATTAAGAGAAAACCTTTGGGTAAAAAGCATGTCCTAAAACCATTTCATACACGTAGTGTGCCTACATAAGGCTAATACTTTAATTAGTTTGAGCCCAATCGACACCACATCCTGTGTAAAGTCCTTATACGAGTAAAGGCTCCCCTTGATTGAGATTCAACTGATCAAGCCTGCCATGTTTTTATTAAGCTTTGACTCATCTCATTATAAATTCTATTTTTCTTAGACTGAACGTGTTTATGCTGTGTAATAATGGGTCTAACATGGCTCAAGTTATGAAATCATGGTCAATTTGTATTTATTTATTTATTTTATGTTGTATCAGCAAAAAGAATGCAAGGGCTTTGGTTAAACACTGGATTTTTGAGGGTGGTTGGACAAAAACATTTAATATCAAAGCATTCGACATATGAAACGGATCATTTTTACTCACACCAGCAGCTACATTGAGAAAGTATGGTGCTCATTCACAGGTTTCTGTCTTATGGCTATTATCTTATATCTATTTCAAGCATCTGTTTTCCTCCCATTTCAGTCGGATTCTTCGATGATTACTTCTGATTTTACATTTTCATTGTTCTTATCATCGCAGAGATTTAATATCAGTATTATTGTAGAAAGTGCCTAAAACGTGACCTCCTGAGAAAACCGATTTCAGGGGTTTATTACTTAAAGTGACGGTCAAAGCTGATTCCTCTCTTGTTTTTTGATACGTGTGGATATGCAAGGCTAAAAAAAAACAAAAAAACCTGGTTTTATTGTTCGAACAAAAGTTATGATATCCCTTCCTAGCCCAGGTCCATCCTTCCTCTTTAACCATACCTCTTCCCTAAATGTGGAAATTCCCTAAAAGATTCTGCAAGCTTTGAAAAAAGAAAAAAGAAAAACCCTGTTCTCCTTTATTTGGAGCGTTGAATCGATTCATATAGCTATTTGAAATAATTTATTAGATTGAATATGCGTAAAAAAGGAGCCAGGTAATAGAGCCTTAGAGAGAAACGGAAATGCACGGGGCATTTGCATGAGAATCAGATTTCGAATGAACTAATAATACACTAAGCATGCCTGTTTTTCATCTCAGTACTCATATAGGCTAGTAGAATAGAGAACAGGACATGTTCTTATAATGTCGAAACACTCGTTTCATATCACAGAGCAGTTACTTCGTATCTGGTGCAAACGCAGGCAGAAACAGAGCAGCACTCATACTGTCAAGCTTATTATTATTATTATTATTATTTTAATATTACCGGGATACTATTAGTGTGATCTAAAATATTCCTCATAGTCGAAATACGTTCTTCCAACACTGAGCATGCAAACTTCAGGAAGCCATCACCAAATCTCATTAAACACACAATCCATACACACGAAGAAGGGGTTCCCATTTCCGGTTCTGGATTCGCCCCTGCACTGCACATTTGACTGTTTTCTCTTCTCCAAACACCTCTGACGCCACCAATCAGATGATTAGCAAGCGTGTTAGATCAGGACAACACTCAAATGTGCAGTGCAGGAAAAACTCCAGGACCGGGACTGAAGAAAAAAAACCACTGAGCAAATGAAAGCAGTATCTGCCTCACCTTGTCTTCTGTGTCTCAAACGACTAATGAGTCTTTGAGCTTCGAGAACGGTCTGCCTCCCTTTTGTAATTTTTACTCAGGGTGCCAAAATGGGGAGGGAGAGTCAAACCTCTGTTTAGACTAAATTAGAATAGGTCGGGGCTTTGGGTGTAGCTCAGAATGAACAAGAGAAACCATTCCATTAACATTCTCTTCGTTGCCACGCATTGCTTTCACAACCCCCCCCCCCCCAAGTCATTAAAACATCGGGAAGCAGGGTAGGTCTCGTATTACTGCTGATTTCAAATCATCATCGCCAAACTGACCAGGGAGCATCGCTTAAGCATTAGTCATTTAACATTTCCAAAAAAAAATGGAAATGTCTGGAAAGAATACCTCAACGTTTGACACGTAAAAGGCAATCTGAATATCCTTTCAGATTCCAACACAGGCTCGTTAAGTAGACATTACATTTTTTATACTTGATCATTGATTCCGTGTTTCTATGTGAGCTGAGAGAATCACGTGCTTCATCCAACTCATCATCCAAACTGAATTAATTTCCCAAAGCCTTGTCCATGGTAAACAGAGCGCGGGCTACTGTGCGTGTTACCATAATCATCACTAAACTCGTAGTCTTGTATTGGTGCTGAGCTAGTCTGATGTCACACACTTCTCTAAAGGCTCAGATAGAGATGGATGAACGACAGGTTAACGCTTGGCCAAGACTGAAACATGCCAACCGTTCGTGTACTGTAACAGGAAAATTGCTTGTCCTGTTTCCTACCCCACTGATGTATTCGAAACGTAGAGTAGGTCTAAAATGAACCAGTCATCACTCTTCTTATTTACAAATTCAGAGCAATAAACAGTTTCAGTTTCTTTTAAGCAGAGTGCTATAGATCAAAAGGAAAGTTTAGGAAAGTTAAAAAAAGAAAAGAAAAAAAAGTAAAGACATGCTTAGTTCACTTCCTCTTATGCAATTAGTGGTACAGAAAGTCAGGCATTCAGTGATCTATGGACATATGATTTCATATTTCCCGAACCCTAATGCACGTTTCATCATTTTCAAATGAAGATCAGAAGAAGAAAAAAAAAAAATAGGTAAATATAAGCCCATCTTTCTTACAAGGCAATGGGGCAGTCAAAACTCTGCATGTAAAACTAGTATTAGTCCCTCTCTTTTCCCCCTTTCTCTTTCTCTCTTTGTTCCCTTCTTTCTCTCTCATTCCCTGCTTTGTATCTCTCTTCTTCTTCCCTCCAATGAGTTTTCCTCATGTTCTGTTTTCCTCAGCTGTCTCTCTTTCTGTCCTTCTTGTGAGATTTATTTTTCTGTAATTGTGCATGTAAGAGCATCACTGAATTGTTGGATATGTTTAAAAAAAATATTCAGCTGCTGAAGCCATGCAAAACATTTTGAATTGCCCTTAAAAATATGGAAAATGTTTTCTGAATGCTTTATATAATTTCTGCTGTAAAATAAAATCTGAAAATGAAAGAAATGCACATTATTCGCACATTATTCCACTCGTAGTCGTTTTTTTTGTTGCTATTTGGGGTTTTTCTATCAAAATATTTGTATATTTTTGTATAGTTTCCTACTATATCTCTTCAGTTCAAAAAAGGAGATTGCCAAAGCTAAAAATGCGCACACACACACACACACACACTAATCACAAAGCAGTCAGGCAAGCTAATGATCCTGTCCTTTGATACTGATATGATCCCTGATACTGATATTCAGTATTAAATCGGTGCATCCCTATACCCTACCTCTACATATTACTGATGTACATTTAGTGGTTGATTCGTAAACAAAAATTCAGGTGAGATGGTTGGTTCAAACAACAGATTGGTTAGAGGTACAGCTAAGTTTAAACACTGACGTTTTTAGAAGTCTAAATGTCATTAGATTTCTCTGGAAATGCCCTAAAATCCATTTCACATGGAGAAAACTGCTAAAGAAAGCCTATTCCCTGGCATATGTCAAAAAATTCAAGCCCACATGAACCAGTTAGTTAGTCAGCCTACCAACGTAATAACCTAATGCATGTGACATGGTGTAATTAAATATTAAGCTCCAAACATATTGCACTGGTTAACGCTGGTTATCTTCTTGATAAGGACAGTAAACAGATCTCTTCTGGTGTGCCATTTCGGAAGATAATCAGTAATAGACATTGTGAGTAATATCACATAATGACATTTATGTGAAGGGGTTGGAAAAAAAGGGGATGGCAGCTTTAAAAGGGAGATGATTTTTGTCTCTCTCTTTTTTTCGTGGACACGGCATCCTCTTGCGTCCCCCAAACACTGCATATACTGCTATCACTCCTTGGTTTCCTTTTATACACTCTTAGAAAGGGGGTTCTTCAAGGGTTCTTTGGATGGTTAAGGGATCTTATCTTCCTACTTGAAACCCTTTCTTATAGGGAAACACTCAGCTGTAGGGTTCTACATAGAATCTTTAAGGGTTCCCCAAATAACCCTTAAGAATTACAGGATGCACAGTTTGTCAGCCCCTCTCTACCCTGTCCATGAGTGGAAAGGGACCACCACTGACCAGATATTATTTGGGTGGTGGTCCATTTTCAGCGTAGCAGTGACACTGACATGGTGGTGTGTGTGTGTGTGTGTGTGTGTGTGTGTGTGTGTGTGGTGCTGGTGCTGGTGCGAGTGTATCAGGTACAGCAGTGTTGCTGGGGGTTTTAAACACTGTACTGCACTTTATTACATACTCTTACCTTGTTGGTCCACTTTGTAGGTGTACAGTTAGAGACTAGAGCTCATCGTTTTTCATGCACAGTGCGTGTTAATCGTCCTCTACTCTTCATCAGTGTCAGTTTCTGACCACAGCACCGCTGTTGGCTGGAGTTTTTGGGTTGGTGGACTGTTTTCCAATCCAGCAGTGACCTCGAGGTTTTTAAAAACCCAACGACTTTGCTGTAGCTGATAGACTCACACCAGCACCACACACACACACACACACACACACACACACACACACCATCTTTAAAAGCTGTAAAACAACATGTGTCCAGAATCATGACTCCAAAATGACTATAAAACTTTTATAGCATCAACAGTGATGTTAATAGAAAACATTAATACCCAGAATGCCTCTTTTTTTTTTAGGAAAGCGGTGATCAAATCTTGAAGTGGAGACTTAAATAATAAACTGGAAATGATCTGTGTGTAGTCATTTCTCCTTTTATCATGAATACCAAACAAGAGCTTTTAGGTGTGTGGTTTATATTAGATATATTAGATCTACTACATCGTAGAAGAGTTCAGTGACTAGTGTTTCGTGAAAAAGACACTTGCCCTCAGGCCCTGAAAAATAAACCAATCATCAACACCAAGAGTAGCAGAAAAATCAATACGTTTATTGAGGATC
>JAOUQW010000001.1:10706309-10716782 GCA_028565825.1 Olivaichthys viedmensis
AGTAGGAAACTACAGCTCAGCTCTGGAGACCTGATTCATGGACTACGTCCTCGTTCAGAGGCCCCCTGCAGACACATAAACAAACACACATTTTCAGCATTTTAACATGTGGATTGGAAGTGAAACATTCCGTGTTTACCACCTGAATATTTAGCTATAGTAAAACATGTATATGTGTAAATGTGTGTTTGTTTATGTGTCTGCAGGGGGCCTCTGAACGAGGACGTGTTTGCTGCACAGAACAAGGCAGAGCTTCTCGTCATGCATGAGGATGTTAAAGAACTGCAGGCCATGATCTACAAGCTCTTCCTGCAGGTGAGACACTGTGCACACACACACACACACACACACACCGGGCCTCAAAGCACAAGAATACACCAGGATGTACACATTTCCGTTTAACGTCTTCACAGCTTGGTTATTATCGATTGACCAATCCCAAGCGCCACCTCATTTTCTTGGCCCTTCAATCACTGCTTAGCGGCTGCTGCTATGCACCATTACCTTGGTCGGGCTTTCAGCACTTTAGCAGGCAGCTAAAATTGGGAGCTCCAGCTATGGCCAAAAGATGCGCCTTAAATTTTTACTTGGAATTCTGCTTTTCTCAAGAGACACAAAACATTAGTGTCAGCCCAAACTGTTCTCACAAGCTATTCTATTGAAGCTACACTGGCTGCCTGTTAAGTTCCGCATAGACTCCAAAGTCCTGCTTATGACATTTAAAGCTCTAAATGGTTTAGCTCCGGTGTATCTTGCTGATCTTCTGAAACAATATAACCAATCCCAAGCGCTTCACTCAGATGGAGCCAGGCCTCCATTTAATCCCGAGCATCACTCGCAGCTCAGCCGGTGGAAGATGTTTTTCTTATATTGCCCCTAAACCCCTAAACAGCAAACGTTGCTATGTGCCATTACCTTGGTTAGCACTTGAGCAGGCGGATAAAATGTGGAGTTTCTCTGGCCAAAAGATGCGCCTTAGATTTTCACTTGGCATTCTGCTTTTCTCAAAGGACACAAACGATTAGTGTCAGCTCAAACTGTTCTCACAAGCATCTTTGTGTGTGATTGAAACAGTGGAACACGACATGGTAAGGCCACTGATAGCCATTACGTATTTCTTTCTCCTCCTTTAGCCAGTCCACACTAACGGCTCGAGCGGCTACGGCAGCCTGGGCAGTAACGGCTCCCATGAACACTACATCAGCGTGGCCTCGTCCAGCGACAGCAACGGAAACCTGTGGGAGGATTCGCACCGAGAGTTGGTGCGTCTAAAGCTGCATGCAGTCAGCCCACCTTCACCCCACTGTCAATATTATGCTTTCACTGTAGTCCAGTGTTTGACTGTTTAAATAGTAAGACTATTAATAAGATTATTTGTGAGTTTGTGGTGCACTGGAACATTGGTTGGATATTTATTACTGCTGCAGTGTTCTGCCGGTGGTGAGCTGTTGTATATAAAGAATATGTTTGTGGTATTTTATAGGTGTCCCTCCAGCAGATATGTGCTAATGTTAATAAGGTGAAAAGCGGCGGCCAGCAGGCTTATCTGAAATCCTGGAGAAAACTCAGACCAGCAAGGAAGGTGACTACAGGTAAGCCAGGCACATACCATACATTCACGATCTACAGACCACTAGTAGTCTAGCCTAGCTAATTCCATGTAGTTCCACTTGCATTATTTTTTTTATACCCAGATAAAAATCCTAATGAGTTGCATTCTCCATATTGAACAGTAATTAAAAACAAAATAAGTTCTGTTACCTCCACTGTATGTGTGTGTGTGTGTGTGTGTACTCACTTTAATCCTTCTCCTGTGTACCACAGAAACTCAAGCTCATGTCCCTCATGGTGGTCAGCGTGTGAAGGTGCATGGTCTCCGAAGTTCCCTCGAGGACTCGCACAGGAAGCAGACGCACATTCCGTCTTACCAGCAGATTAACTGTGTGGACAGCATCATTAGGTGAGACACACGGCCCTCCAACGTTTAGCACAGAGCTTCACCCGTACGAGAAATGATATATGACAATATATTGGTTTATTAAAATGCTCTGGAAATGCACACATAGGAATAGGGCTTGGGAATGTGATATGCTATTGGGTTAAGAACAGTTAGGAGGCATTAGAGCAACATAACTAACTCGCTTATCTCGTGAGTTATTTGCTCCTAACGATCTCTTTTTAAATTTTGGGGGTCATCATGGTAATTGTATTTAAAAAGAAAATAGACAGTCGAATATCATTTAATAAAAAAAAAAAACTGAACGGTTTCGGCAATAAGTCCTGTTTACTGATGAATCTAAGTTTGAGCTTTATGGCAGTAACAGAAGGGTTTATGTAAGGAACTGAACAGAAGAGAGATTGATACCACAGTGGATCAAAACAACAGTGAAACATGCTGCTGGATTTTCAATGTGCTCTCACACTTTTGGACCCCACTGTATATAGGGCCATATGTGACCATATATCATATTTTCAGATCTCTTTGTTGGCTTTGCTTGGCATGGAGGTTGTTTTATTAACTAATAATGGTCCTCCTACCTTCTGCAGATACTTGGAGAGCTCCAGTGGCCCAGCCCTAAAGCGGAAAAGCAAATCCTTATCCATTGCTACCTCCTCCTCTTCCACCACGTCCGAGGAAGACAAGACTCCTGCGGCCCAACTGGAGGAAACGACCAATGCTGACGGTAAGAAGCCTCTATTTAACACTCAACAACTGCTTCTTGTCGTCATGTCCACTGGAGTGACCTTATTCTTAGTAATACCTCTCCCCTGCAGAACCAACCATGGAGGCAAGTGCTGGTCTGGAGAGCCAGGCTTCGGCCAGATCAGCGGTGACTGTAGCACACACCACAGCAGCCGTAGTGGGAGCTCCGCTGACTGACATCACGCTGTCCACTAAAGCCATGAGTGTGGTGTCGGTCACCAGCCAGTGCAGCTACAGCAGCACCATCGTGCACGTTCCCCAGCCCGAATCTGGTTAGTGACCATAAAACACACACCTGAAATATTTCGTATAGTTTTAGTATCAGCCATTCAGGCCATTTTGTAATATCTAAGTCAGGGCCACTGGATTTGAGCAGTAAAACCTCTTCCGAATTTTAAGTCCCGTCACCTTGACTTTGCTCTAATCTGAGCAACTAAACACTTATGAGTGGGTCGTCCAGTTGTTCTCGGCTCAACTGAATTCTCTGTCTGTTTCTTCCAGAAGTGACGGCTCTAGAGGATGCGCCAATGGGTAGCGAGCCGGCCGACCGGGCTCCATTCCGGCCAGCCCCCAGCTCCTCCACCGCGGCCCCTGAGGAGTTCCAAGTGGTGGGGCTCACCAAGGAGGTGCTGTCTGCGCACACCCAGAAAGAGGAGCAGGAGTATGTGGACCGTTTCAGACATCGCATTCTGGAGAGCCCCTTTAGCTCCTACCTCCAACAGGACAATAGCAGCATGGCCCACTCCAACCACAGAGGTGCCTGGATGCTCAGAATTAATTTTTACATGGATGTGTGCGGTCATAGATTTATTGGATTACTATAGGAAAATTTCATCATTCCAATTTGGCAGAAAATTTTATTAAAATGTAAAAATATCCCACCCACACATGGTTACTGTTGCTATGTAGGTCAGGTCAGAGTCATTGAGTTATTCCAGGGGCCACAAGATATAAAATATAAATTTTGGGGATCAGGAAAGTTTACGGGTAGAAGCCGACAGCTAGGCCTTAGAAGGAAACGTACTGTAAATGATGTTAAATTGCTTTAAAAACGAATGACCGCAAAGCGCAAAAGAAAAATTGAGACCAAATGCTACTGCCCTGAGCTAGTGTACCTTAGCTAACTTACTTTGTGGTGAAAGCAGCATTAAAGGTTTAGCTTTACATTAAAAACAAAGATTTGGTTGGTTCAGCAAAGATAAGCTAGCTAACATTTAGCATGCCAGCCAATCTAGCTATGTTTGGTAAGTAATATTTCGAGGGAATCACAAACTATTTGTATTGCATTACTTAATACTGCCTTTGAGCTAATTTATTTAGCGTGTGTTTGAAAACTAACCCCACGCTATCCCATCTTTCCTTCTCTCATAGGTGATAATGTCTTGAGGCCACTGAGTACGGGGGACCGGAACAGATCCCACTCAGGCAAACCCAGACACAAGCGGCCGAAGCCTCAGGCCTCATCCGACAGCGACGGATTGCGCCCTGCCAACTTCCTACCGCTGACCTCGCCTGCTCCCAATAACTCGTCATCCGAATCTTCCCAGCCCAAGCCCAACTTTTTCTTGCCCATGGTGATGCCCATTCAGCCCCCCTACTACCCCATACCACCTCAGCCGCCTGGTGTGCAGCCCATGATCGTGCAGCCCGAACAGATGCAGCCCATGCAGCCGATCATACAGGTCATGAATCCATTCATGGGCCCCGTCATGGCTGTCATCATGCCCTACCCTGCCAACTACGCCATCTACCCCCAGGGTGTACCGGGCATGCCCGGTCTACCAGGCGTACAGGGTGTAAACCCCGCTGGATTAGCTCCTCCTCCCCTCCCCAATCTTCTCTTCATGCCCCTGATGGACAATCCTCCTGCTCAGGCAGGCCCCAGCTCCATGCCCTTGACCCCCAGTGCGCTGCTGTCCTCACCAATCTCGTCTCCGTGGACGGAGGAGGACGTGGACGCCGCTCAGCCCACGGCCCTGTTCTCCAGTTCCAGGTCCAGCAGCCCGCTGCAGCTCAATCTGCTGCAAGAGGAGCTGCCCAAACCAAACGGCCCGCAGAGCAGCACGGGCCGAGCCGAGAGCCTGCACGAGCAGCACGCCAAGGGGGTAAGACACTCACCTTTACACCACACACTAGTGAGGTGTGGGAGTGTGTTTACCCACGGGCCAGTAGGGTGGTCAGATATGACAAAAAAGATTGTGGTCGACGGATGTGGATTGATGTATGGCCAAAATTGAAACATCTGATATGACGATATGAGTTTGCATACCCTTAGGACAAAATGAAGAAGACAAAAAACATTTTTTTTTATATTAACATGGCATCTAGTGTGTTAGGTTTCACAGATGCTTGGCCAATCTTTGCACATTCTTTCTGACATATCTGTTCTAACTCGGATGCCTCGAATTTTCACAAGGGTTTTGATTGTAACTCTGTGCCATCCATTATGTTTTTAAAGGAGGACGCTCCTAGTGATTCTGGTAATCAAGACGCTCAGTCCACCTCCAGTGTGCTGCTGGACCTGCTGCTGCACGAGGACGCTCGCTCCGGCACCGGCTCCAACGCCTCAGGCAGCGGATCTGGAGAGTCCGGAGGTTCTCTGGGCTCGGGTTCGGGCCTGTGCTCCAACGGCACCTCCAACAGCCGCACAGGTACAGAATCAAATCACATACAACGTGGAACAGTGTGCCAAAAAACAGGCACAAGCTTTTGGGACGGGGCAGACATATTGTTTCTTTAAATGTTCAACATTGACCCTCTGTTGTTGAGCAGCTTGTTTTTCTTAACAAGTCCTTGACCCAAATCTTCTGTTCCCACAGGCAGCAACAGCAGCAAGTACTTCGCCAGCAACGTCTCGTCGGATACGTCGCGGAAGGCCAGGAAGAGCCAGGAGGCCCCGGGGCGCGCCAGCTTCGACAAGTGTGTGGAGAACTCGCTGTGGACCATCATCCAGCACACACCAGAGCCAGTCATGATGAACTATCAAATCCATCCCAGGTACCCGAGTCCTGGCAGGCCCGAAGGGCGTCTCTCCTAAACTGGTGTACCCTCTCATTCTTGTGAGAAAATGAGACGAACGTTACTGTCTGGGCCATCTCTGTCCACAGGGGAAAGAGTTTAGCGCGTGACCAGTCACACTCGCCGAGGTAGTTCTCTCCAAGGTAGTTGTCTCGTTGCACTGTCCGCCCTGTTTTCCCTGAGGTAGGTGAATTAAGGTGATGGCTCACAATGAGACCACCGCTAATCCGTTAATTAGCTGGTTGAGGTGACTTAACACATGTAGCACAGTTTGTGGATGGAGAAGTAAAACCGAGGCTGAAGAATCTCTAAATGAAGGTTGTAGGTTTGTGCAGAGAGAGGGTGTATAATGTGTGTGTGTGTGCATCCATATGTGTGTGCTATATTTTATGTGTTTATACCTGTGTGCAGGGACCAGGCACAGGTTCTGAAGGAGGACCGAGAGAAGCTGCTCCTCCTGCAGCCCATGCAGCCGTGGTTCACCCAGGAGCAGAAGGAGGAGCTGGCCGAGGTACATTCCTGGATCCACCATCACACTGTACCAGAGGAGATCAACATGCAGGTTAGCAGCTCCAGAAAACTTCACAGAGTGATGAAGTGTATTAATGCTTTACTTCACACATTTTGGTTCCTACTTTAAAAAAACCCATCCATCTTTTTGTTTATAATTAAAGGAATACTCCAGCATTTTTCAACCTAATCTCTATCCACCACATCTGTAGCATATGTGAGATTACCACAGTCAAGAACTTCGACACGTTTCTCTGTACGACGACAAGAACAAAAAAAATCTGTTTATTCCAAACTCACTTGGGCTAAAGTTTTGGTTTTGGGATAAAATATCCCAGAATTCATGATGCCATCGGTCTTCACAAGAGCTCCTGGACTATCAGCCGCAAAACAGATCGAAAGCATCACTGTGCCACCTCCATTTTTTACAGTGGGTTTGGGGGCATTTCCTTGTATTCAGCGGCCATTTTGCGCCAGACATGCCGATGGTGTTTATGGCCAAAACATTCAACTTTGGTCTCTTCTGACCACAAAACACGATTCCAATTGTAGCTCCAGTTACTCTTGGTGAGGTTCAGGTGCTGCTTTATGTGGGTTTCTCTCAGGAAGGGCTTCTTTCCAAACAGCTTGTTATTATGGGCGTGGCATGTAATAGCTGATTTTTAAAACTTGACAACCCAAAGAATCAACTAAACTGTGCAATTCTGAAATGGTGATCTCTGCGGGTCAGTATGCTCCTGCGGCCAATTCCTGGAATTATTGTGTGTAGTGTTTATTTTTGCAAATTTTTATGAAGGGTGCCAATAATTCTGGAGGGATTCTGGTGAGTTTTGAGTAACAGGTTTTCTGTTCTTATCTCAGTAAGGGGAAGTGGGGTGTTCCTTTAATATTCTTTTTTTTGCCTCATGGCAATCCTGGGCACTTAGATGGTTAAAGGAATAGTTCACCTAGAAATGTGGTTAAAAAATAGATGCAAATTTATTATTGTGGAGATTTTAGCTCATTATTATTTTTAGCCGACTGGCTTTTTTTTTTAAACCATTCTGAACCTGTATATACTCATTTATATTACACATGCTTTTGTTTTCAGGGACGCGGAAGCCCACTCTCCAAACCTGCCCAGTCCAGACAGCTCGTCTGCTCGGGATTGCCCCACAGAGGACGTCAGCCCCGCCGCTGACACCTGAAAGCCCCTGCCCTTGCATATCACTGCAGGACTCCAGGTTACCAGCCTCACCCCCATCACTGAGCTGGACTATGACTCACTATGTCTCACCCAATCACGTTGGCCCACTCAGTAGGGAGGAGGTTAGAGGCGGAGTTTGTGTCACTGTGCCATTAGAAACCGTTAGTCTTTGCACAGACGTGAGGACGTCGGGTGTCTCCTCAGTACTGGAACTTTACAAAACTGAGACAGTTCATGCAGCAAGAGAAGAAGAACCCATTCTACATTTGCACCTACACTGTCTCTCAAAACTTGCAGTCGAAACTGACCTTCGTTTGTTCCAAATGACGGAACCACACAACTGTGAATCTTTTACCCTCTGTTAGTGAAACTGTATTTATATCAGTAATGATTTCTTTGAGTCCTATTTTTGTATGGTTACAGTTCTAGTTTGGGTTCCACTGTGTGTTTTTTTTATATGACGATTTGACCCTCGGAGCCTGAAGTGCATCAGTTTGACCGAGTTTGTCGGTGCGTGTTGCAGCATTCACGAATGCCGTAGTGTCTTCTTGTGTTGACGCATGGGTGAGGAAGTGGGAATAACGCGACGGCCGTTCTGCGTTCTCATTTTAGAAAATGCACGTTCATCAAACATCAAGCATCTCGTCTCCCACCACTGAACTGTGCTCTTTTGCTCAACGAGGAGTCCGATGAAGAAGTTGCACTGTATATTGCTGCTTTAAGCTGTGATTTTTATATTCCTATCCCTTTCTCTAGTGTCTTGATCCCTATAGGCTGAAAACCTCAGTATGTTGGTGTCCATCCATAAAAAAAGCTGAGTGTGTTTTTATATCCCCCAGTCATGCACAGAAACGCTTTCCTTCTGCCTTGTTACTTGGGAGCATTTGTGTTTTCGGAGCAGATCAAGTCTTTTTGCTCACTTTCTTTTAGCCTATAGATTCACTCAGGCATTATTAACCCAATTCGAAATCTACTGCCGTGTTTTATTCTGGCCAGTCGGCACATCCTGTAAGAAAATCCAGAGAAATCGAGGATTGGCTACAGCTCTTGGGATTCACCTTGACACCAAGACCTTATGCAATAGGACAAAATTCGGGGCCGTACAAAGCCGTGCATGCACTTAACACTGAGAATCAGCACCGTTGTTTTGTTTTCTTTGTTTTTTCGTTAAATATAAAGATTAAATGATTAATTTACTTATTTTCTAGTTTAGTCCCAACCAGGGCCCAGTTTTCCGAAAAGCACTGTAAGCAAAAATTAATCTTAACTTGCAGAGAGAGTGTTCAATGGGACGCTCGCTCGTCCATTTAACGATGGTCTTTTGGGAAGCTCAGCGGCACCGTACTGAAATTGAAAGGAAAAAAACAGAAAACTGTTCTAGACGAAAGAAATTGTGATTTAAGATTATGTAAGGTTTTTTTTTATTTATTTTATTATTATTATTATTTTACCTCACAGCATTTTAAAGTCCTTTAAAAAGCTGAAGGGGAACATTTTGGTGCTAAAGTTCAGCCTTGAGTTCATCCAGGCTGCAGATGACCCAGTCGTTGTGGTGTGTTGTTCAGCTCTGCAGCTCTTTAACTGGTGGTTTTAATTTATATAATGTCACCACAATACACCATGTTTTGATTTAACCTGATCCGGGTCTCCCTTTCTTAAAAAAATAATAAAGGCGTGTGTCTCTAGCCATGTGTTCTTGGGATGTTTCTCTTCTTGTGATAAGTTAGTGTTTAATTAGTTTTCCCATGATTTGTTGGTCATGTTGTAATTGTATGGCCTTGGTGTCGAAAGCATTAGGGGGGCAGCGTGATGGACACACACGGTCAAGCACAAATTTGATGTTTTCTACAGTCATGCGTTTGGAATACACAGGGTATTTTTGTACAGTTTTTAGCCACAGTATATGTATATAACAGTGCTATGTATTTTGCACAAAAAATATATATAAATGGGCATCCAAAAAGAAAAAAAATGTATACTAAAAGCCATTTTTGTCTTGGATTCAGGAAAGTATTTTGTGACACCTTGGATGGATTATAAATGAAAGACCACAGTGACTCCCCCCGTCTCCTGCTCGTGACTTCACAGCAACTTGACATTTGATCATATTTTAAACCTTCCAACCAAAGAACGAGTGGACACACATTTTTTGAAACTTAAAGATTTTATTTATATTCTGTATTTAGCTCAAATATTGTTATACACACTATTTACTTTATTTACACCTGTGCCAAAGTAGATGTAGAAAATAAATTTGCATCTATGATGGTCTACTTGCACACATTCGTTTTTTTATGTCTTTGTACGATCAAAGATCCAAAACATTTTTGCATGTGTTCACAGCCTGCAAGCGTGCATGTGCAGCGTTTTTGTGTGTGTGTGTGGGTGGGTGGGTGTGTGTGTGTGTGTGTGTGTGTGTGTGCGCATGGGTGGTGTTTTTCAGACACAGTACTTCCAGAAGCACTCGGTGTTGCCCCCTCGCTTCTGGTACTGTTTCCTGCCAGACAGGAAATGGCGGCGTGGGTTCAACAAGGGCTTTTCCAACAGAACCTGCACAAGACAAGATCAGATAAGCGGAAACTGTGATATCAGGTATCAGAAATGACGACCAGACTGATTTACTTCATAGTAGTCCACATTTAAAATGCACATTTTGATTCACCTCTTTCACCACTTGGCTGGGGACGAAGCCGGCTGTTCTGAGACCTGCCAGAAAGAGAGCAGAGAGCTGTGATTATACAGAAGGAGGAGGACAATTAAATAAGCTTGTATCAGTGTATCTGCGGGTCATTAAAAAGATACACAGAAGTCTTAAATTTGATACACAGAAGTCTTAAAATTCTTTAATTTTAGTCATTTTACCCAAAATAGTTCATTGAATTCTGATTTTCACCGATTCTGTGAAACATTGAGGTAATGTTACTTGTGTATTTATTGTTCCGTGTATTTATTGTTCCGTGTATTTATTGTTCTGTGTGTTTATTGTCCTGTGTATTTATTGTCCTGTGTATTTATTGTATAGTGTATATTTGCACTCGTCCTCACTGTCGTGTAT
>JAOUQW010000001.1:10733158-10747667 GCA_028565825.1 Olivaichthys viedmensis
TTTATGTACATTCAGGTGGGTCACACATTAGGCACTAATTCATAGCCAATAAGTGTACACATAAGTAGTAAATACAGCAGTTATTTGGCAACATTAGCAGCTTTTTAGTGCTTATATTCTTTACCTTATATTGTAGGTTTTACCTTCTCCTCCTTAATAATTACTGTTTCTGGAAATGCATGGGTCCCTTAATGTAATAGTTTTAATTGTTTGAGAAAAACCCATGCGAAATGTGAAATCTATCTAAATATCCGGTTTATACATCATTTGCTTCGTTTTTGGTAATGTCTCCTTTAATACCTAAAACCTGTCAGGCATTTATTTTGTGTGTCATTGAGTTTTACTTGGTACTTACCATCTTTTTACCTGATACACAGCAACGACCCAGTATGAGAGATAATATAAATATGAAATACATATGAGAGAAATTTAAACCTTTAATTGAAGTCAATTTTATTCTAAGACGATATATAACCCTTATCCAAATTATTAGATTTTTTTTTTTTAACAAAACCACATGTCTCAATTATTGGCACCCCTGCATTTAGTACCTCCTTTTGCCAACATAACAGCACAGAGTCTTCTCCTATAATGCTTGATGAGATTTTAGCCTCTTTAACCATCCTCCTCACTGTGTGTAGGGACAAAATACACTTGTGTCCTCTTCCAGGCTGGTTCATCACAGCTCCGGTTGTTTTAAAACTTATTAATTACTGCCCTAACAGTGGATACGGGCATTTTCAGGCGTATATAGCTATTTTTTTTAATAGCCTTTGCCTCATTTATGAAGGTCAACACACTTTTGTCTGATTCTCTAATATTCCCCATGTTGATGAATGGATTAAGGGAATTTGGCCTCTGTGTCACCTCATATTTATACCTCGGTGAAACAGGAAGTCATGGATGACCGCTTAAGAGTTCCTAAACACTCAGGTGAACTTGAAAAAGTAAAATAAAAATGGGAACATGCTTCAGTTACATTTTGTTCATAAGAATTTCTAGGGGTGCCAATATTTGTGACACGTGGTTTTATTTATTTTTTTAAATACATTTTTGGATAAGGGTTTTTATTTTTTATTTATTTAAAGTTTCTTAGAATAAATTGACTTCAATTAAACGTTAGATTTCTCTCATATTTTTTTCATAACCTTTTTTAACCCATCTTTACCAAGGGTGCCAATCATTCTGGAGCCGACTGTATATATGGATAAATCTATCTGTGCATATTAACATCCCCATAGCCACTGCATTCACTATGTTGACCGTATTTCTCCCATTTTGCACAATGAAACACAAACCCCCAAAAAAGGTCCAGATTCATTTTCTGATTTGTTTATTTTCTTATAAGTCCATTCTAAGCCTTGACTTTGCATATAGCAGCCAAGGCCAACTTTTTAGAGTACCACAATGCAAGACAAATAAAAAAACAAAACATTTGTAATAATAACTAGATTTTTTTTTTATAAATGGGTTAACAAATAAGTATTTTATAGTTTATTTACAGAATATTCATGCTAGAAAAAAAAAAAAAAAAAGGCATACAGTACTGAGTACTATGAAAACACCAATATGGTAAACTTGGATATAAAACTTAAAGATAAACAATTAGTGATAAAATATTTAAGGCTTGAATGTATAGAAAATTATATAATGGCAGTTTTTAATACTTGGACGTGATAATACATGGATGATGAGACCAGATTTTGAACATGAACACATGTACACACAGGAGACATGACACAGTAATTGACCCTTTTACGTGAACTGTGCAGAACTGTGCAAAAGTCTTCGACCACCTGAGAAAAATGTGTTTAAAGCCATTTATCTGGGAACTGACTTCATTTGCTTGAAAAAACACCACAATATGCGATTAGAATAAAAACTTTAATACAATAAAAAATATACGATAATAGTGTTTGTGTGACCTCTATAAGAAAGCACAATTAAAGAAGTAATGTTGTAAATATTTCCAAACGTAACGAAGGATTTGCGATAATGTTTATGTCAGGGGTCTGAGGTGGACAATTTAATTCTGTAAGACTGGGTTGCACCAACAAAGGGTAAGCTTTAACCTGGATTAAATTAAAGATGATACATTTATTACGCCAGCTGCACCAAATTTTAAACTTTGTTTAAAATAATCAGGGCTGCATTTAAGCCAGGACAAAAATGTTACTATTTCCATTTTTAAAAGATCGGCTCCAAAATAGTATCAAAAACATAAGACTTTATAAACCATTGAATTTCAATATTATTTATTTATTTATTGTCACCTTAGTTTTGTGAAGTCCTATTTTTAATTAAGCATGAATTAATTAATGTTTTTTAGTAATGTTTTCAACATGCAGTTATTAATTAATTAATAATAATAATAATAATAATAATAATCCAGAATTTGGTTTGCAGGTTTTCGGTTTCCGCTCAAGTGTGTCCTACATTTTGGTGTCCGTTTCAGCCAAGAATTTTTATTTGCATTTATTTTGATGCTATATAGTGTTTTTTTTTTTATTTGTTTTTTTTTTACAAGCAAATAAATTCTTACTGTCCGGATAAATACCTGGATTAAGACTTTTGCACAGTACTGTAGAAAGGCAGGCGCCGCAGCGTAGCCCGAAATAACATGTCAAATGTATATTGTTAACTTTATATATCAGTGGCAGTGTGATCATGTGATTATGTACACCAGAGTTGAAACACCAGCATCTTATGTCATTTTGTATTGTGTTTTTGGCACATCATTTTTGTGAACTCTCGAAACGTGTAGGTTCGTACTGCATCTTGTAGCAGTTTGACGTTTTATTCATCACTTTGATGAATAAACACACAAAACAAAATATATAAAACGTCCAGAAAGTATAAAACGGAATGACCATTTCATTCTCAGCCAGAAGACACATTTTCTGATCAAGACTTTCCTAACACGGGAGACAAGATACAAAAACTTGAAAATAAAAAGGTGTTGGACTTGGTCCGTGCTCTAAACATCTCAGGTCTAAGCATGAGTTTATAATCACTGGATGTAAACAAGACAGTTTTTTTTTTTTTTTTTTTTTTTTTTTTTATAACTGCATAACATCTAATGTCCAAAATTTTAGCTGCCAAGAACTATTCCTTTACTGTCCAACAATCAGACTGAATATTTTTAATTTTTTTTAGCCACAAGGCCTCAAAGTGCTGCAGAACTGTCTTTGGATGTCCCTACTATTCCCTCGGCTCTCTCTAACTCCACACTGAGGTACAGAGAGCGAATGTGTGTGAATAAAATACTTCTAAAACAACTCGGCCTCCTTCGGTGAGAGGCGTTATGAATACAGTCTAATACGTTTTTGGAATGTATCCCAGAAAATAAGGAATGATTAAGCGCACGAACGCACCACCAGGTAGAGGCGATTTGGTTTTGATGACGCTGAGGTGGGGGACTGACCGGGTTCAGATGAGCGAGATGCGGATGGGGATGTGGGGAGACTCGGCACGAGGTGGCGAGTGCTGGGTCACCAGGTGCTCCACTACTGTGTGTTTAGACATGTGCTTCATCAGATAGGTCTCCTAGAGGGGAGGAAAAGGGGGACAACAAGTGGTTAGGGACACTTATTGTCCACAATATTGTATTTAAAAAAAAAAAAAATAATAATCTGTACCTGTTCTCATTGGCCAGCATTTTACTTGTAAAGGAATCTCACTAAGGCCGAGGTAACTACATGTACGCGTGCGGACGCCGCAGCTACGCGAGCGTCATTGATCACATGCTCGCTTTGTATATCTGGAGGATTAAAACTTTGTCCACTAGGGGACAGGTCTGAGCCGAAACATCGCCAGCACCGGAATATCTTCTTCGACCACTTCCTGATTTTGCACAACGATGTAAACGGTGATGATGGTGGAAGTTGAGGAGGCTGTGATAATGATAATGTGTATCTTGAGAAAACGGCAGAAACAGCGGCGCCGACGGTGTATCAGATCATTAAACCAATCTCGTCGCCACAACAGAGAGTTTATTTCTCTCGTCCTACCGAGCGGCGCGTTGCTTCACTATACTGCCCCCGCCGTTTACGCTGGTATTGCACCACACGCATGCGTTGCGTTAATTTTTTGGGACGTGCACAATCGACGTGCCGAATGAACGCAGGATACGTACGGTAGCCATCTTGCGTATACGTATGCGTAGTTAACAGCAAGTATAACCCCGGCCTAACAAGGAAGTGAGGCCATGTTACATTTAACCATGAGAAAACAAAAGACGATTGTTGAGTTCAAGAGAACCCATCATTGACCACTCTAGACTGCACATCAACGGTTCCACCAGGAGGACAGTCAAGATCTTAAAGTTCGGAATTACACCAATGCTGTAGCACATGTGATTCAGCTAATCAGTGGCTTATTAAGTTCTATTAAGAATCTGCTGGTGCTTGACTTTAACAAATACACAGAACAGCTGGAGGGCTTTAAGGAGAGGTTCTTCTTGCCATCTCAAATAATACAAAGAACTTTCTTTTTTCTTTTTTTTTTATAGCAAAATGCAAGAAATTCTTGTGCTGAAATGCACCAATGAGGAAAAGTCTCAGAAATATTGACGGGAAAAGTTCGATTTTTAAAACATTAAAGTATCGAAACAAATCGCTTTATAAACCATTCAATTTCAATATTATTTATTTATTTATTTATTTATTGTCTGCTTAGTTTTGTGAAGTAACGTCCTATTGAAAGGACTGAATTTTTATTAATTATGTGTTTTTTTTCATTATCCTGTCGTTTTTCAATGAAGCATTCATTCATTCATGCTTTTAAGTCATGTTTTCAACATTCAGCGGCATTGACCACTCTACACCGCACATCAATGGTTCCACCTGGAGGACAGTTTCTTGCTGTGCACATTGCAGACGACCTCACCTGCAAACTCACCATTATACGTTCACACTAGCAAGCGACAGGGGACTAGTTATTTAATCTGCAAATTCCCGACACGAAGCGGCCATTCCCAGTGACAGAATGACGAGCAGCATTTCAATTAAGACTTTTTTTTTTATTTGATGCAAATTAGTTAACCCCTTAAAAGCCCAGTTTATTATTCAGTTATGATTCACTTTAAAACATATTACTCAGTAAATACTAACAATTATTCAGCAACTCCTATTAAACTAACAGGAAAGGTGTATCGTTACAAGAGTGAGGAATGTTAAGTCTGGTTCCTCGGCCCCATCCTGTGGCGTTGGCTGTCTGACGTCCCTCAGTTCTCTACTCTCGCAACTCCTTGGTTTTATTACAATACGTTTTAAACAAAAGGAGTACTGTGATATGCAAGTTTCTTGGGGATACACTACAAAACATTTTGACCAATAACGTTTCTTATCAGGACTTAAAAATGGCTGGACAGTGCACGCCCACAGGGAGACAAAAGCTCTGATGGACAGTGGGACAAGGCGGGGCCATTTAAGCTCGCGATTGAGATTTGATTTCACAATCTCCTAGCAACAAGGCAAAACCTTACCGGCAGCGACGCGACAAAGCGGCAGGAACTCTACAGCGACAGGAGGCGGAGCGACCGTTAGCGACGCAAAGTGGGCGGGGAGAGCGACGCGACAAAGTTGAGCGGCGTTTAACTTTATGCAAATGAGATTTATTATTATTATTATTATTATTATCATCACACTGCTGTTGCAGTTCCACAGTCCTCAGCACCCCCACCTTTTATGTCCCTTCCTGTATTTCCTTGTATGCCGCACCATGGTCCTGGAGGTTCCATATTTCACCCCACAAAAATCTACTTTGCTTGACTTATTGGGAACTTGATGCACATCACGTCTGACGAGGCTGCTGTAAGCTGGAGTGTCCTGATTAAAAGCATGGTCATATGAAGGTAAAAGCCTGACTGGACTTACGGAGGTGTAGGCTCGGCCACACATGCTGCAGCAGTAGGCCTTTGCATTTTTGATGGCGTGAGCAGCTAAGTGGATCTGCAGAGAGGCCGAGTCGGAGTAGGCGCGGTAGCAGTGGGAACACTTGTATGGCTTGTCTTTGTTGTGCGACCGCTGGTGAGACTGCAAGGTGGAAAAACCAGAAACAGTTACTATCATAGATCATTCAAACAAATTGCATAATCAAGGTTCGGTCTACAATTAAAGCACACTAAGGGTGAAACTGTAGGATCCAAGCCAATATCACAGTTCTCAGTTTATTACAGCACATTGACAGTGTAAGTATTCAATTATTTGGTTAAGAGAGGCTGCCAGAATAATTGATTTTTTTTTAAAAATTAAACAATAGAGAAATACCATTCTTTCCTAATCTTTAAAAACCACATAGCACATTTTAAAGGGCACGTTGCATGTGGAAATAATGATGTTTTTTATGAGACATTATCATCTTTACCGGCACAGCGCAATGTTGATATTTAAAATGTCAGTGCAAATGTGATATTTCCTTATCATGATATCATCACACCGATAAATATATATATCGTCACACCCCCTGGTATACATAGGCCCGATTGATAGCAATAGCATTCACACTTTAGGCACTTTAGGCGTTTTTAAAAACACAACAGCTGCTTTCCGGGGAAGTCTTACCTGCAGATTGGAGAGTTGTGTGAAGGCTTTATCACAGCCTGGATGGACACATTTATACGGCCGATCGCCTGTGTGAATTCTGCACGTGTGTGAAAAGAGAAATGAGCGGATCAGTTCTGTTCATCACTTTCCAATCGACAGTGAAATGAGCTAAATAAGATATTCATTAGGGATGTGCGTTTTGCAATTCAACAGCTCGAGTACTTGACCTTGATGCCTATGCTGTCTCATGTGTCTTAGAAGGCAGCGCTTCAACAGCTACAAGGAAACCTCTAAGGAAACAGTTTAAGAGACGCCTCAAAAGGCAGCAATACGCCACAGCGTTGCCGAGACACAGACATATGCAAAAGGTTGCTAACCCCAGAAGTCCGCTAAGCCGGATCGAATAAAGTACAGTTGGAGAAAATAGAACAAATATTCTGTGAATATACTATTATATGCTATTTCTTATCAGAAAAAACTATTTCTTATTTGTCCACAAACTTGTCCCTGGTATTTTCCGCTGCCATTTTTGTCCAGGCTGACGCACAGGATTATGGGATATGTAAGAAAACAAAGAATACATGTACGCTGCCTTTAAAAAATGGCCAGATGAAGGGATCCAAAATTTGTTTTGGTCATGACTCGATGCCTTCCTGCCTCCGATTACAGGTTCTACATATTTAACCTTTTTTTCCTAAGAGTGAAGGAGAGAACTAGTCAGTGTGTGGGAATTGGTGACGATTAAATTGAGGGGAAAAAATGGGACAAAATAAAAAGATGTTCCCTTAAAGGTTTTCCATAAAAGATGTTATTTGCATCAAGCATCATTGTTTTGGCTTGACAAAAGAGTTATATAAACAGGTTTGCACTGCATCATTTGCATTACAATGTATTCTGCTCAGTTCGTGTCCACATACAGCTTTGGGCTAGAACAACGAGCTCCAGTCTCTGCGGTTTCTGTAAACCCTAAAAGTTCCCGCCCCCAAGTGCCACTGTGACAAATCACAACGTTTTAAATGGAGTTACGTTTTGTTGCTTGGAGTTCAATCATTCCCTAATACTGAACTTATAATCTCACCTGGTGTGTTGCTGTAGGTGTGAGAGTTGGCGGAAGGATTTCTCGCAGTAGGAGCAGTGATAAGGCTTCACCCCCAGGTGGATGCGTAAATGCTGCGCCAGGTAGGAGGCGTTGGCGAATGACTTGGTGCAGTGAGGACATTTGTGTGGCTTGGCCTCCGTGTGTGACTTGGAGTGAATTTGCATGTCTGACTTGGAGAAGAAAGTCAGCGGACACACTTTACACCTATGGAAAAGAACACACACCGTCGCAGACACACCTGAGTTTCAAGTTCATGCAAATCACAGGCAGCTGATGTTACAGTGCGATCAATGACGTGGAATATTTCCTGTAAGCAGTAGAGCTTTAATATAATAGAGCTTTTCCACCAGAAGGTGCGGCACGGCATGGCTCGGTAACTAATCCTAACACAGGACTATCCATACCATGGTCTAGTGCACGTGTCCAGTTCCCATCACACAACACTACCTGTGATAAGTAGGAGGAGTAAAATACTACCTAAAATTCGCAAATAGATTTTCTTAAACACACAAAAAAAACCCAGCATATAGCTTATTTTACGTTAAAATTTCGCGCTATTGAGCACGAGACACTTGTTTTAATGCCAAATGAAGCCAAGGGTGCCAATACTTTAATCTTAGTGAAAATAGAACGAATGTTTGTGTGCAAAGTTAATATACACAACAAAAATACAAGGATCTCAAATGGCCTTCTATGGTGCATAGAGTGCACTAGGTAGGGTGTACATTACGTTATAACCTATGTAGGGAGCAAACACAGGAAATAAGAAGCTATTTGGGATTCGGCCCAACTTAAAGACGGCAGATTTGAAGTGGAAATGTAAAAAAAAAGGTCAGTGACAAGAGAACAGTACTGTGGATAAAAAAAAAATACTAAAGAAACTAGTCTTAAACATTAAATTGGATGATACAATGGTGATGTTGCCTCTTAAAGTTGCCAGAAAAAGGACATTTGAGAAGAGAAAGAAACTTTTCCAGTCAGTCACTACACTACTGAAGATGCAGGACGATTCAGTCACGATTATGTTTGACCAATCAATAGCCTGCACCATTCCTAGCTCCGCCCACATGTACCGTCTCTGCGCGCATGGTACCTGGGCAAGAAGGAGAAGGAAATTCAACACGAGTACTCTTGGCAGTGGAAATAACGACGATCACGGTTAATTTGCAGAGCCATGTCATGCTGCACTGTCTGGTGGAAAAGCGCATTTAGACGTGTGAAAGTACACAAACACAAAGTACCCTACCCAATTCCAGATTCGGTTTCTAACCTGTATGTCTTGCCCTCTTTGGCAGTGATCGTTACAGACGACTGGTCAGCTCCTGAAGCCAGGATGGGGTAGGGTACAACCAGCAGAGGACCAGAGGTGTTTTCTGCTTTGATCTTCTTGCGGCCTCGTCCCCCGGTTTTCGGGGGTGGTCCCAGCAGTCCTGCCAGCCCGCCGCTGTTTTTGATTGGCTCGATCCCAGGAAGGCTGGCCAACCCTGAGATGAGGTTTATGGAAGGCATCGATCCCTGGCGTGCTTGGCTGTTGCTGGATGTGAGCATGGCAGGGGTCATGGCCTCTGATGTGTTCTGGTTCCCGGTACGAGAAGACAGCGCTATGCCTGACAATCATACAATAGGTCAACAAATTTGTCAAAAATAAATAAATATGTTACAGCAATAACTGGTTAAAGGTACAGTCAGTGATTTTGACCCACTCCCATCGCCACGCCCCTAAAACACTTGCAAGTACCCTCTATAGGCTAGAACGCCTGAATGCTAGTGCAAAAGGCGGAGCTTTCTGAATTGACAGGCAAATAAAGACGCCTCCTCGTCCTGATTGGTTGGATGCTACTGGCCCACATCATTTGTTTTTATCTCCCGTCTACAGAGCCTGGGGCGCCACAGAGACCAGAGTTTTTCTTCTGAGCGGACATTTTATTGACAGCTGAACGAGAGCTTCACTAAATATTACAAAAAGAAATTCAGATTAAAAATCACTGACCCCACCATTAAAGCTGCAATAACCAGCTCAATCAAATAGGTAATACAGAAGCCTACATTGGGAAGTTTGATACACACGACTGGATTAACACCAGCGTTGTTACCTGACAGATGGTTCACTCGTGACGGCTGGTCTATAATCTGCCGTAAATGCCAGTCCTCCCACAGTCCTCTAGCTTTTAAGGCCGTCTTGTCATCCAGATTAAAGTTCACATCGCCAAGAATACGTCCTGTGAGAAACATCAAAGGAAAAATAAGTCCGTTGTCAAAGGGCTTGGGGAAAACCCCATTTAATTAATTTATTTTTTGTCATAGTCACTTCCTTAAATACTTTATATAGTATGCGTGTTGTTGGGGAAGTGTACGTTTGTGTTACTTTCTTAAATCAACTTCCTGAAAAATCATTCAACGTGCAGGCAGTGGAATGATATAGTGATATAATGCATCCTTGGTGCTAATATACCGAGTTGCCAGTTTATTAGGTACACATATGTAATGGGTAAACTTTGTAGCTATACAATTACTCACTGTAGCCCATCTGTTGCTATGCACAACATGTGGAAAGGGACCACCATAGGACCACTGCTGACCAGATATTATTTGGGTTGTGGATCATTTCTGAGCACAGGTGCGAGTGTTTTTAAACACCTCAGTGTCACTTATAGGTTGAGAAACAGTCCACCAGTCAAAAACATCCAACCAACAGCGGTGCTGTGGTCAGAAACTGACACTGATGAAGAGTAGAGGACGATTAACATGAAAAAAAGATGAGCTTTAGTCTCTAACTGTACACCTACAAGGGGGACTAAAAAGGTAGGTGTGTCCAATAAAATGGACAGCAAGTGTATTCATGTTAAACTTGTAAGTAATACAGCAACATTTTTGCAACATTTGGCTTTGGACAAACAGCTTAACGGAAGGGCTGGGCGATATGACCAAAAAAATCTAATCCCGATTACGGTGTTTCATTTTCCAAAGCAACATACACGAGAAATGTATCACTTAAGGGCAGCAACTATTGAGTTTTACGTGAGTTTTGTCTCCATTCAGATTGTTGACTCTTTGCACATGCTAAAAATAAATAAAAGTCAAATATTCTATAGACGAACAATCAAAATGCAGTATTATAGATCATTTTCAGGATTTTTATTACACTGAACCATGAGAAACAACCAAGCATTCAATTTCAAAAATTGAACAATAAAAAACATATATGCAATCTATGGAACCTGCAAATCTGGGTAATATAAAAACTCCAAGCACAATGAAATAGAGGGGAAAATAAACTTTCAAGTTAGCTTTAATATAAGTGTCAAGTGCAAATTAAAGTATCTATTCACTTTTTTTTTTTTAATAAATAAAACTTTCTATGAAATAGTTCATATTAAGTGTATGTAGCAAATTCTTTCAAATTGCAAAAACGCATACCTTTACGTGAATCAATGCCCTGTATACCTATGAATAAGATATACCGCCCATCCCTAATTCCCACACTGACGCTATGGGAAATTGACAGTTAATTATTCGTGTATAATGTTTACTTTAAATTTGTATTTGTAACAGAAATCAAACATTAAAGTCTTGGTTAAACTAGAACACTCGTTAAAGGTACATACTGGTCATAATCAAAAATGTATCCATTAATACAGCTGTAACAGGGGACTAGACGTGTTTACAACAGCAGTGACGCAGTAGCCTCCTGAGTGAGGTTTCCAGGTTTGAATACTGGTAAAAAGGCCCTTCTGATGACACATCATGGAGGTGGAACCTACAACCGAGGGATATTTGTATGTATGAAGTATGAAGGGATTGATTTCTTGGAGTATGACGAATGCAGTATGAAGGGATTGATTTCTTGGAGTATGGCGAATGCACTTGGAGCATGACGAATGCAGTATGAAGGGATTGATTTCTTGGAGTAGGACGAATGCAGTAAGAAGGGATTGATTTCTTGGAGTATGACATATGCAGTATGAAGGGATTGATTTTTTGGAGTATGACATATGCAGTAAGAAGGGATTGATTTCTTGGAGTATGACGAATGCAGTAAGAAGGGATTGATTTCTTGGAGTATGACATATGCAGTAAGAAGGGATTGATTTCTTGGAGTATGACATATGCAGTAAAAAGGGATTGATTTCTTGGAGTATGCCGAATGCAGTATGAAGGGATTGATTTCTTGGAGTATGACGTATGAAGGGATTGATTTCTTGGAGTATGACGTATGAAGGGATTGATTTCTTGGCGTATGACGAATGCAGTATGAAGGGATTGATTTCTTGGAGTATGCCGAATGCAGTATGAAGGGATTGATTTATTGGAGTATGACGTATGAAGGGATTGATTTCTTGGAGTATGACGTATGAAGGGATTAATTTCTTGGCGTATGACGAATGCAGTATGAAGGGATTGATTTCTTGGAGTATGACGAGTGCAGTATGAAGCGATTGATTTTTTGGAGTATGACGAGTGCAGTATGAAGCGATTGATTTTTTGGAGTATGACGAGTGCAGTATGAAGGGATTGACCTCGATGTCATGTGCGTTACCTGCGACGGAGCTCGAGGCGGGGCGGGCGTGCAGGGCCACGTCAGGCTGTGTAGGGCTATGAGGAGGGAGCCCCGGCATTTGCTGAAGCTTTGGGACTGCCATGCTGTGCTGCCCACCTTCCGTAGACGTGGGGGGGACCAGCAAAGGCTGCTGGGATTGGATCGAAGTGGGGGGCAGGTGTGGAGGTCTGATTTTCTCTGCCATCAGCTGCTCTTTGATCTTGTTAATTAGGACAAGGTTGTCCAGCTGAAAACATGAGTAGTTCAGGTATAAGAACAGAATCTGAGATAAAACTAAACATGTTAAAAGACCAAACCCCTTGTTCCTGATGACTGCTAATGTAATAGTGTTTAGCATCTTAAAGTCTTGCTGCTTTTTGTAGCAACAATGAAAAATTCATGAGGTAAAAGCTCTTACCTGGCCAGGCATTGCAGGAGGTGGAGGCCAGAAGTATGGGTTATTAAACCGTGGCTCAGCCATGCTGGAATAAACAGAAACACTCCCCGTCACATTCTGTTTAAAATGTATCCACTACAGCTGTTCACTAATACACCAGTTCACTAACTGCTCAATAATAAAGCCGTTCTCATACTTCAATACGTTAAATCAATACTTATATAATGTTGTTATATACTGTGCAAAAGTCTTAGGCACATGTAAAGAAATTCTGTGAAGCAAAAATGCTTTTAAGTGAAAAGTTCCGAAATATAAAAATAAAAAAAAATACTATAAAAGCAGTAAACAGTGAAAAAACTAAAATAATGTGTCGGTGTGAGCAGCCTTCGTCTTTAAAACTGCATCAATTCTCTTAGAAACACTGTCGTGCAGTTTTATAAAAAAATCAGCTGGTAGGTTGTTCCAAGAATCTTGGAGAACTTGTCACGGTTCTTCTGCAGAACTTTGGCTCTCGCTTGCTTCTGTTTCTGCAGGTAAAATCCCAGACAGCCTTGATTCTGTTTTTATCTAAAACGTGCTCTAGTACTGAATATCTTACTTTCTTTAATGACTTACAAACATTTCTCTGTAATTTTTTGGGAAAAAGTGAATGTTTGGAAATCTAAAGTAAAAAAAAAAAGTCTAATATTGAAACTACCTTATTGTGATATACAGTACATGAATAAGCACTTGTGAATACAAAGCACTGATTTCTGCTTTAGCTTGACGTTCCTCTGTGCACTTACACTGCACTTATTTTTGTTGGGTTGATATTTATGCATGTACTGCTCTTCATTCGTGCACTGTGCTTCGTTTGCCAATTTTCTTTAAAGGAATGCTCCAGTGTTTTTCAACCTAATCTACTGCACCTGTAGCTGCATATATGCGATTACTCCAGATAACAATTTCAACGCATTTCCCTGCACTGAGAAAACAACGGAAAACCTGTTTACTCAAAACTCACTTATAATGGCAGTTGTTAATAATAAACGTTTACGTGAAACACGTCTTTTTGTAGAACGCTTTCATGAATTCTTCAGCCACAGTATTTATAAATAAAGCTCTAAATCTGTATAATTCGTTCTTTCAAAGATTTTTTTAGAAGAAAAAGGTTTTGGTTATACTTTACCTAGTTTTGGTTACATAGCTATGTGGGTCTGATGGCGCATGGATACCACAAAACCCTTGGGAAAGTGTAAATAACTGGAACTACTTTTTACTGTATTGTTGGAAAGTGGAATAAAACTCCATAAGATCAACTTTTGCAAGGCTTTCTCTTATATCTGTCTCATCCTGAGAGCTTAGAGTGTAACACTGGAGTTTTAAACTTGCGTAATATATAGTTGCGTATTTTAAACATCTATTGACGCAGTTCAACAACCGCCCTTAGACGACAGCGAGTGTTGAGAAAGCGGTTTTTCTGTTCTTTTGTCAGTACAAGGAAACGTGTTGAAATTCTCGTTTGTGTTAATCTCACATACGCTACAGACCCGATAGATAGAGATTAGATTGAAAACATGGTGAAGTATTCCTTTAAGGGATCAATAAAGTAAGTATTTGTGTGTCCATGTAACTGTCTATGTCTCTATCTATCTGAATAGACCTGATACAGTTATAGATCATTAAAGTGAAGTAAATTGTTTGTCTGAATATTTAGCTGGTACCGAAATGGCTCTTGCAGTTATATGAACTGCACACTTAAACAATTTAGTATTTATTACCGGTTAGGGTCCCGTTATGGGGAGTGTGATTTTATCAGTAGACGTATATAGAACAGTGGGGTCCAAAAGAGGGTTCAAAAGTCTGAGAGCACACTAAAAATCCAGCAGCATGTTTCACTGTTGTTTTGATCCACTGTGGTATCAATCTCTCTTCTGTTCGTCTCCTTACAT
>JAOUQW010000001.1:10747767-10760317 GCA_028565825.1 Olivaichthys viedmensis
CTGATCGTGCTCTGGATACGACTGATCCAGTTTCAGCAAAGCGTTTTAGAGTGCCGTACAGTGGCAATGAAAAAAATCCCAAATTTTTCAATGTGCTCTCAGACTTTTTGGACCCCACTATATATATGCTGTATGAGGTGTTTGTAATAATACCAGTCCTGATAAGACGTCATGCTAGTGGAGTTAGAATACAAGTGATACTAAGATGGAAGTGACATAGCGACCACAAAGGAAATAGTAAACGATGCGAGCGATGCACAAGAACGCAATCTGAGAGAACCCTTTATCTGCTGGTGTAAAATACTGACACGCTGATACACTGTTATACTGTGTTTATAGCCGTTTCCCATATTTGGAGGGGAAAATTCTTCTTCAGCTTCTCTCAGCTACACATATCCTTTAGCCCACTGAAGTGAGGCAATGCTAGGCAAACGCTAGGCAAACAGAGCCCCTCCTAGTCCTCCATTCCCTAAATCATGACCCTGCAAACAAAACTGGCAACACACCCTCCACCAGTCTTGAGCAAAAAATACAGCTCCTGAAAGAAAGCATCAAATGCGTCTTATTCTGCGTGTATATGCATTTACACAAAGCCATGGCGTTCCACAGGCTCAAAGCCTTCCCCTCAAGTTCCAACAGGAAGTGAAACAGACACCCATAACCTCCATTAAGAAAACATTCTGCAAAATCTGGGGTTCATACGCCTGGACGTATCGTCTTTTATTATTTTTGGCTCGTGCGAATGAGCTCCTCTGTGCGGACCCTCTAGTCAAACAGCCTTCAACCCAGCAAGCGCTGCCAACACATGCACAGCCTAGTATTGCAGGGCAAAAAAGAATCCATAATGCATGAAAATGATATTCCTAAAATAATCCTGCCGTGTGGAAAGATTTCTAGAAGGCCCGGGTTATTTGTCAGAGAAAAGCGAACTGAAAACTCGGGAGATTGCGAAGTCTGCCGGCAGAATAATAGTCGGCCTTGTAATGAGGGGCATGAATCAAATTGCGAGCACAAAGGGAGTTGCAATAACGTGCAATATTTTTTTTTTATGTGCAAAAAAACTGTATATTAGACTCATTTTAGTTGTTGTGCTAACATGCACTACGGCTGCACAACGTAGACAAAAATAGCATATTGCAATAACGTCACTACGCGCTGTGATTTAGGATTCATCATTAAAACAAACTGGTAAGCCCCCTGATGCGTCACGGTTAAAGATGCATGCATTTAAGCCTAATAATTTCTTTTAATCACACCCATGCCATGATTTATAAAAAACATTAACAGGAAGAAGCAAAGAAAAAAGAACCGAGAGCGCTCACAGAATACAAAGCGCAAATTGGAGCTCTCGTTTGCATATTACAGGCGATATCGGTATTGTAAAGGTCAATATCGCGATGACGATTAGCAGACGATATATTTGCGCAGCCCTAATGTGCACTTTTACAGCTGCCACACAATGCATTCTGTCATTATTAGCATTATTTGTGCTAGGAATTTGACCACGAATGATACCTCCTGAGTTCATCTAAGCTACGAGGCTTTAATCACAGTGTTCTTTGAGAAGCATGGAGCAGAAGTTGAACAAAGCAAGGCATTATATTGCATGGAATCACATCCCCATGTACATTTCTATAGGCCTATAAGCTGGAAATATAGCCAGACTACACAAGGAATGGACTGCAGTCACCTACTTAGGCTTTACTAAGCTCTAAACAAATGGCACGTGCAATGACATGCATATCAAAGGTGCATGTGGTAACGTTATTTTGATGCCTACTGGATGCCAAGCAGGCTTTCTGCAGCGTTTAATACCCGTGCAATGCAGAATGAGTGAGGAGGTGCAAGGGCTCGCGCATTACACCAGTCCACCAGTCCACCAGCACTGACAAATCCGTGTAAAGAAAAGAAAAAAAAGCAACATGCAAAATACTCGATGATTACATGCAACCATTTGTAACATACATACGATGACACCGCGCGCGCCGATTTGTCGCACGACTGTCTTCTTTGAAATTCAAAAAAATTCAACAACAACAACAAAAAAATCCCTGATCCAAAAAACAAAAACAACAACAACAACAAAAAGAACCGCCGAGATCAAAGTTCGGCTGCTTAACTTTCCTCCTTTTGATCTATCGGCATCCTCAAGTGGTTCGCATTGCTTTCCAAAAAAAAATAAAATAATAATAATAATAAAAAACATATATATATATATATATTTTGTTATTTTCCTTTAAACACAAACGGGTTGAAACGCACGCGCTTTGAAGGCTTTGCTTGCTTGCATGCACGCGCGCGCGCCGCGCCGCGCCTCTCGCGGGCCGCCTCTCCCACATTCTCAGACAGTTTTATTAAAAAATTCAGACAAAAGGAAAACAAAAATGGCAGCCTGTCTTATTTTTGTATAAAGGACAAGACGCCATATTCTGCAGATCCCACGTTTTGCGCTTGGAGCGGGCGCTTGAAGCGGGCAGGTCGCGCGCCACTTCAAAGGCGCCGTCCATTTATTTCTGCATTAAGCGCACGAACGATTGTTTACTTAGATCTGCAGGTTTGAATAGCCCGGCTCGAAGAGGGGGAGAGGGGGGACGAAAAAAAAAAGAAAAAAAAGGAGACAAGACTTCCTACAACAATCGTGCAGCAGGCTGGTTTCTATTTCTAACGCCTTTCACACAACAGCACGGAAAGCACCGCATATGTGCACGCGTGCACCGCTGCAGACGTTCGCCTGCTTTAAGGGGTTGTTGTTGTTGTTGTTGTTGTTGTTGTTTTTTATTATTTGAACTTTTTCGAGCAACTGGGATGAACTCCGGACAAATCGCACAACACGATGCAGGAAATGCACGCACAAATAATGATAATAACGACAAAGCCAGCAATAAACGAGGAAGCGTATACTCACGCTGATGGGTCGGTTCTGATTAAGTGGGGGTGGGGGGGGGGTTATTTAAAATAAATAAATAAAAAAATAATAATAATAATAAAGGTTAAAATCCTCTTTCAGCTTGCGTTTCAGTCGGGAGTTCAGACCTTCCGGGTCGCCTACCGTTCACTTCTGGGTGCTGCAGGCACTCAAACACTGAAACACTGAAACACTGAAACACAAGCACTGAAGCATTGAAACACTGAAACACAAGCACTGAAACACTGAAACACTGAAGCACTGAAACACTGAAACACAAGCACTGAAGCATTGAAGCACTGAAACACTGAAGCACTGAAACACAAGCACTGAAACACTGAAACACAAACACTGAAGCATTGAAGCACTGAAACACTGAAGCACTGAAACACAAGCACTGAAGCATTGAAGCACTGAAACACTGAAGCACTGAAACACAAACACTGAAACACTGAAACACAAGCACTGAAGCATTGAAGCACTGAAGCACTGAAACACAAACACTGAAACACTGAAACACAAGCACTGAAGTACTGAAACACTGAAGCACTCAAACACAAACACTGAAACACTGAAACACAAACTCTTTTCTTTATTTATGTCTCTTTTTATGAAACAAACCCAAACGTGAAATAATAATTAAAAAAACACACACACTGAACATGAGGAATTGATATTATGTCAGATGAAATCCTGTAAAATGCTGTAAAGTGTGTGTAGGTGTGTGTGAACCCTGTGAACTTTCCTTTAGGACGCGGACATGCCAGTTATCAAGACAGATCCAACACGCTTTTTAACACGCCCTTGTCGACTTCCCCTCATGACTCAGAAGTGTGTAGGAACTCACTTAAAGTGTACACTTGGAGCACAAGGGGAGGAGTGCGCAATGTGTAACCCTCAGCTGTAAGAACAATGCGGCTGAAACGATTTCCTTGGCAATTTGTGCAGAGTCATATCGTCTTGCTAATTAGTTGGCTTGCTAGCTAACTAGCTAGCGTCCTAACTCCAGGGACCGGTGTCACCAACAGGTCGTAACTTAGCAGCTAAAAGCTAAGACTAATTTATAGAGAGGACTTTACGTCCGTTGCACCAACCAAAGTTCGGCCTGGGCGTAACTAAGGCCTGTCTTATATGTACGTTTATGTTGAAGAGTTGCTAAGCAAAACTGCACACAGTTAACTTGCTAATTAATGCTAATAGCAATTGAAGACAAATGAGCAAAAGTAAAAACTTTCGTTTTATCGATCAGGATTTGATTGACTCGGAGGCCAAGGCTAATGTTGGAGCTAACCCCCGCGAGCATCTCAACATGTCACAATGGTAATATTTCGTTTTGGGTGAAATGCCTCGTACACAACGACGAATTTCCCGATATTCCTCCTTCCTCAAAATGTAAAAATTCGAGCCACCGGGGACGTAGCCATGGTATTTTGGGGAAACATAACAAAGGTTTTGGTGATGAACATCCAAACATGCACTTTCTGCTTGCTAATCGGTATCGCTGTGAGTGCGAGCTAACTCAAGGGGGAGGTGAAACCGTTTTTGAGATATGAGGCATCAAAGTTTTGACATTTCAGCTAGCAAAACTCTAATGTACTGTAATCTACATTTACAGCTCAACAAGGCCGACACTTTGAGGTTACTAAAAATTTACATTATCAAAATTCTGAGACACTTATAAAGTGGATTTTTGAACACTGGCCAAAAACAGATAGAAGCTTATTATTCTATAAACTCAGATACGTTTTGGTTTTATAAGGTTCCTATCTGACTGGTTCTCATTAAGCAATTCCTTTAATATCAATAAATAACGAATAAATGATGTAAACTCAGCAGAGAAAGACATTTTGAAACTTATTAAGACCACATTATGATCATGTATTTCTTTTCAATTAGTTTTATTTTTCTGAATGTATTCTCTAAGATCTAAAATGCAAAATATTATACCTTCAAAATATGAAGTTGTTCCTAAACTAACAGCTAAAAGTCAGGGCGTAAATAGAACGTGGGTATTTATTGGCCACGGCCGCCTATGTTGCATATTCATCCTGGGTGATGATTGGCTAGCTGATAGAACCTTATAAAACCAAGTTTATCTGTGAGTTTGGAGATAGAACTTTTTTTTTTACTTTTTCAAATATTACATGTGGTTATGATGTATTATGTGGATAATAATACATTTTCGGCCAAAATGCCAGATACAGAACCTTATAATGCTGAGGTGCCGAAATATGAAAAGACAGGATATTTGATCATTTTTCAAAAAAGAGCACTGCTGTGAGTCAAGTCATTTGAACAGCACTGCAATCTGTCACACTCATCAGGATATATTAGATGATTTAAAGCGTGGGAGTAGTTTATCTCAGTTTATTTCAGTTTATTTTCAGCGAGGCTACACTGTTTCGTATTTTCTGAGGGTTCTCAAAGCTTCGAGCGGTTTTCAAGTGCATGCTCTCATAACAATAAAGAGGATAAGAATGAGTACCGAGTCGCCACCTCGCGCATTACCTGCCTGATGGTACAATAGTTTTTTTAAAGGGCCGGTTAAAACTGGCGCTGTTAATAACCCTTTAGAAATTAGCATTGAAACACGATTTTCCCCCGCAAAAATTTTATTCTCAGAGTGCCATTTTTACAGCAGTTTTACAGCCCAGCTAGCATTAATGTGTCCCCCAGTTGCCTAATTACTCCCGCGCCCTCGGTTATGGCTCAAAATGCAAAGCCGCTCACAAACCTACGTAAAATCGATCGCTCGAAACAATATCGTGTGATGTCACGTGTGTCTTATTTAACACTTCGGTTTAACATAGTCCTGTTTTGTAGGGTTGACATGAACCACATGAATTACAGCCAAAAGAACCGAATAAACAAGAATCGCTTCTTTGGAATGGAAACATTTCACAGGTCCTTATGATGACCAAAGGGGATTCAACCAAGGGGAAGTGGATGAGGGGAAGTGTTAAAAAGAGTATTGGAATACCAACGCTCAAGGCAACAGAACAGATGCCGTGGTCTCACACACACTGTGGTGCTGTTTTAGTTCATAAGTCTCTAGAATTCCACACACTCGTTCCTTTCTACATATAAAAGACTTTCGTGTTGTCCTATATTCATTTATTGCAATGAGTCGTTGCCTTCAAGAGGTGGAATCTGTGTGCCTACGGTTTATTTACATCCAGCATGTGAACATGGTGTTTTGCTTCCTGCTACGATTTCCCCATATTTTACAAATACTTACTCTTTGATTGTTATTTTTCGGTTTAGCAACTATTATATATAAGGTGTGCCTGCCTTTAAATAAATTGCTAATTAGCTATGCTAACAGGCTACCACATTCGAGCTAGATTGCTGCATTATCTGGCTGAATCCCAAACGCTAGTGTTTGGTAGAAGTGCCCTTACTAGAATCTGGGACAGTCTACGTAGGTACTGCGTCACAAAGAAGAGAAAGAGTAGCTAGCTAATAACCTGCTAGCTGATTAGCAGTTAGTGATACTTAGCTAAAGACAAAACACATATGACCCTCTTGTTTCTATGTTCCAGATAACGTAGCTAACTTTATTTCAGTACACACTCACTTTAATGTTACATTTGTAAACCGACTCGCGGTAAATTTCCCAGGATTAAAAACCCGACGTACATATGCAGTGCATTATGGGTAACACACACGCTCCCTCACACACCGAGAACAACACCGTATGATTGGGTATGATTGCTCGAACCTAAAAATAACCACTATCAAGGAGTCTCATTGGAACCGATTCTGTGTTGTAACGTTTGGGAAGGAGCCTTAAAGTGGTCGACTTTCTAGTAAGAACACTAACTAGTCGTGAATTCTAGCGTTTGGGACTGAGCATTCGTTCCTCAGTAGACTATATGGCGTCAATGATTCAAAGTAAGCATGTTGTGGATAGAATCGCAAATGTACGCCATCTGACAGTTTTCTGGTCTCTTCTGAGCATTTTTTTCTCTTTCTGTGGATTCGTGGTTTCGGTGATGATGTCATATTAAGGCGTCAGGAAATCAGGATGATGCGTCATCTCCGCCTCCTTTACCTCTGGGCGCACTTAGTGTCTCAGTGTTTGTATGTATGTTTTTGTACTCCATTTAAGGAAATCTTTCGTAGTCTGGTTGAGCAGGAAGCATGGCGTAGTCAGCAGAAGGAGCGTGACGTAAGGCACAGGGTGAGGTTTTTTTTTGGTTGCTATGGGAACTCCATGGCATGGGTGGGGCCGGAATCCGCAGGGGCAGCCCCATTTCCCTCGTGATCGACAGCCGGGCCTTAAGGAGTTACTCATGGCTTCGGCAAAGGTGCACTAGAGGAGGAGGAGGCAGAACGAGAGGCGGAGTCAGGACACGCCAAAGCATGTCATAAACATTCGTTATATGCAGTGACATCACAATTAAGCAGGAACTACACAACGGATAGAAACAGACAGCCACGCCTGGAGCAATGGAACAGAACACGGCTAAATAGTGAACACAACTGAAAAAGAATCCCTAATTCCTACCCCCTAGATCTTTATGCCATCCGAGCCGTAAACGTTGTACCCTTCTCTGTAGGTGGCTAGATTCTGCACACTCTGACTCGGGCTTGGCGCCGGACTGAAGTTCAGCTCGGCTGATTCGGCTTGCTTCTGCTTCCACTCGTCCGCTTGTTTCTTCTCCTCTGCTCGCGACTTGTAGCAGAACTCGACAAGTGCCACCAGCATAGCGAGGCCGAGCCCGCCCACCAGGATGTAGAACACGCCCGCCACGTTGCTCAGGCTCAGAGCCTGAGAGCTCTTATCCTGAGAGTGTCCCGCGAGGACGGAGGGAGAAGGGGGAAAAAGACGAGTGTCAGGGAGAAAATGACACATTTTTACATACAGACTCAATATGCATGAGGTCTTTGATATATTATTGTAATTGCCATTTTAACTAGCCAATTTAGTACAAATACTAACTGCGGGCACAATTGTTTAAATTGGTTAATTAAGTGTTTCAGTTGGTCAATTAGAGGCTCTGCCACTAAACAATTTTGTCATTCAAATAATACATTTATCTGATATTCTGATTCTAAAGAATGCAAACATTTATCATATTGCATTTGTTTTAATTGGTTAATTAATATTTAAATTGGCTAATTAATATATCGTCGCTGTCCAATGAAAAACATGTATCTTTTTTACTTTTTATCATATATGGAATGTGGGCAAAAACCTCTATTTACCCCACAGCAGTTAACATCTAAATGACCAATGAAAAGCTGACAAATCACACCGTCAATTTTGGATTTATTGTGTATGATTAATGATGTGAAAAAGTGTTTTTCGTGTTCCCGAAAAATTGGAATTTTGGAGATACATGTTTTTCATTGGACAGCGACGATATGCTGAATAGTGCATCACTATAATAAACTGAAAGAAATGAAGCTTTTGAGTATTTTGTTGCCATTTCTCAACAGTTTCACTTTTTTCACTTTAAACGAACCTTTCTTTAGGTTCCTCATATATACTGCGTGCTCCTCATATATACTCATATATACTCATATATACTTGTGTATTAAATATGGATGCTGATTGGCTAGCAGATAGAACCTTATAAAACCAAGTTTATCTGTGAGTTTTTTTTTTTCAAATAGTTCACCAAAATTTTTGCAAAATTAAAAAATAACACCACAGGAGAATAAAGTGTCCCCCAGTGATGAAGTTATAATACTGAGGTCATGACATATGCAATTATGCAGTGACCAAGAAAACGGTTAAACAAATCAAAACTATTTTATATTTTAAATTCTTAACAGTATTCCTGATGAAGCTTTGCACACTGCATCTTCTCAACCAGCTTCATTGGGGCGCTTTACCCAGGAGGCTTTTCTTAAAGTTCCCAAATAGGCTGAGCACTTCTTGGCTGCTTCTAAGTTCTAAATAAAAACTAGTTGTTTGGGGAAACAATTTAATTTTATGTAAAAACTGCTTATTAAAAATACATTTTGATTCAGAAATAAATGTATACATGGGCATTAACCTCATTATTTACATTTGTCTTAATAACAAATTTCAACTATCAGTGTTACTGAAGCAGAATGGTCCACCACCTAAATAATATCTAGTCAGTGGTCATCTTACAGTGGTCCCTTTCCACTGATAGAGGGGGTAGAGGGTATCTGACAAATATAGCATATATAACAGATGGGCTACAGTCTGTAATTGTATACCTACAAAGTGAACCAATGTGGCAGATTTACCCGATAAAAGGGCCAATGAGTTTAGTTACAAGATGAACAATTAATAAACTGGCACAAGAGTGTGTATATATATTAGCTTTGCTCTAATTAAATGTCCTTTTCTCCTTCAAAGTGGCATTTTGTCATTCAACTGCCATACTGGTTTCCAGTTTTATTCCAGTTCCAGTTTGTATTTCATGTTTTTATGAACTGGTAGGCTGTCACCTGTCCTGGGACTATAGATGAATTTTGGTTCATAGCAAATTCTTCTGTCCCTTCCAAACAAACAAATACACAATTACATATACTCTAAGGTATAATTTGTAATGGTTAGGATTTTATGAAGGTGTACATTTTTCATATCCCTTAATCAGGTGTGTGTGGATGATTTGGAGTTGTAGTAGTCATAATGGTAGTGGTAATAGTAATAGTAGCAACAGACTTTTTCAAAGTACTAGCCTGATCACAGTCATTGGATGAACGGATCAATGCAAGCTCCAATTAACTTCATTACCATTGTGCTTTTCCATATCTATTCGGTTACCCATCGCAGAATATTAAAAAGCAGCCATTATAATAAGGGGATGATAAGGTGTCATTGTATTTCATCTCTTCTACATTAGAGATCACAGAAAGAGCTTTCTTAGAACACAAAACAGCCTCTGTGGCACTGGCATTAGCCTTCATATCTTTTACTGAGACTGCCAGAGAGAGAGCGACAGAGTGAATAGATCTTAATGGTTTTGCTTTGACATAGTGGTATCCATGCCCTCGCATCCTCCATTATGCTTATGTAACCTTTAGCCTGAAATGAAGACTAATTCGATCTATTTGGTCGGCTCTAGACAGCTTGGTTTTCGCTGGCTGCCCTTTCGTGTGTTCCAGCCTCTTACAAAGGTCCACTCCTAACAAAGCTTTAGAGTCCTCATGAGCATCCATCCCTGACCCCGGCCTTTTCAAAACCCACTTCACTTTGCCTGATATTAGTGTTTTGCTCTTGGATTAAAAGCATTAAAAAGGTCCCGCTGTTCCGATTCGGTTTGTTCTTTGTTCCTCTTTGTGTGAATGAGAAATAAACTTGTAGAGAAATGATTAATTAATGCTTGATAATACAAATGTGCCAGTGAGATTTGAATTTCATGTTACTCTACAAGATCCCTTGTGGAATAAATCTTATGGGCGCCTTGTTTCTCTGTAGGCGATTTGTAATAAACGAAAGAAAAAAAATCAGATATTAAATTTCCCTCTCTCTCTTTCTTCCCGTTCTACTCTTTTTTTCTTGCTCAAAAATAAGTCATACAAAGTTCTGCTGTGTGTTAAGAAGTGGTGTAATTCTATCCTCTAATCAAGAAGCTCATTAGTTTGAGGTTATGCAGGCTCTCACTTAGTGACAAACACAACAACCGTATTACACGTTGAATGTTTGCGGGTCAAACTATTAGTAATTAGTATCAGTAATCTGTTCATAATATTCCCAAATTACACAAACAAAAGGTTGAGTCAGTACCTCACTGAGTAATATCAATACAAAGGCCCTGACTGCTAACTCTGAGGTTAGCGGGGTTTAATAGTGCTATTCTACAATGTAATCTAGTGTAATCTATTAGCTGACTAATATATATTGTAATATTTATTAAGAACCTTGTTAGTGTAGGTAATGTAGACAGGTCAGCTATAAGCAAAAACATCAGTAATCTGTCCTAAACCTCTCAGGTGTATAAAAACAAAAAATTAAGAAAGGGGCAGCAATTACTGCACAACAGTTACAGTAACTACAATGTAGTTATACACAAGTGTAACATTTGAAACATAAATAGGCCTGTCATCCAAAACTTGGTGATGAAGCCTATGCTTAATAAGAATACAAGATGTGCAATAGCCTGAGGAACATTTCACTTCTCATGTTCAAATATTGCATTTATTGCCTCTCCTAGCTCCCAATTAATGTGACAGTTGAAGAACACCTAGTGGTGATATGTGGCACTGCAAGACAAATCATTTAGCTCAGAAGTTATCAGTTATAATCTGTTAATGTCACAAGACTACAAAACTACCTCTGAGTTTACTAATGCAGATTATGATAAGTGTACATTAATTTATGTACACTATAAATTATGTGTACATAAATTAATGGCAGGCAAAACTGAACAGATCATCAAGGCCCTGGAAGAGTACAATGTCGTCTTGTTAGGTGTGTGTGAAATGAGATGGATACGTCAAGGAAAAATTCAAGAAGGAAATGTCACAAGTTTGCACTCTGGTCAGGAATAACGTTGTGTTGCAGGTGTGGGACTAGCGCTCAATCACGAATTTGCAAATAGTCTGCTTGACTGGCAACCAATTAATTACCGCATTCTAACACCGCCATTCCAAGGAATTTGTGGCAAAATCACCGTAATCCAAGTCTATGCACCGACCGAGATCGCTAGTGATATGGAAAAAGACAACTCCAAGATGTCTACAACCAGCTACCGAGTTACGAAGTTAAAATTCTCATGGGAGACTTAAATGCTCCCTTAAATGGAGACTTAAAAGCAGATGTGGCAACTGTCGGACCCTTCAGCTCAAGCAAACAAACCAACAACAATGGAGAGCAATTGATCAAAAAATTGATTTTTGCTGCCAAAATGCAATGTCTATCGGAAACTCGTTTTTCAAACAGAAGAATATTCACAAAAAAACATGGCGTTCACCAAACTGTAACACCTGGAATGAAATCGACTACATCTGTGTGAGCAGCCGATGGAAATCATCACTTGAAAATGTGAGAAGCTACAGAGGGGCCGATGTCGGTTATGATCACCACCTTGTTAGAGGCAGCATCAGAGTGAAACTCAAGAGAGTAGCCAGAAATCCGGGCACAAAGAAACCTTTTGCTACCCACAAGTTAAAGATTGAGAAGGTGGCAAATGAGTTCAAACTGGAACTGAAAAATCGTTTTGAGAAGCTCGTGGTCGAAGATAACGATGACATTAATGAAAAGTGGACAGAATTTAAAGATGCTCTATCAAATGTGGCTGAAAAAACTATTGGTAGAAGGAGGGGAACTAGAAAAGAAAGATGGATCAGCGACGAATCATGGGATCTGATCGACAAAAGAAAAGACGCAAAGAAAAGAAGGGAACAATCAAAAAGTAGAGCAGCTATCTCAGTGTACAGCAAGCTTGACCAGAAAGTGAAGAAGAGTTGTTGGAGAGACAAAAGAAAATGGCTTGAAAAAAAGGCGAAAGAAGCGCAAGATGCAGCAGACAAAAATGACAACAGAGGCCTGTACAAAGTTGTCAAAGAACTGAGTAGAGATAAATAGGAATCAAACCCCTCCAGTCAACGCCAGAGACGGATCTGCAATCAGCATCGAGAATAAACAGGATGAAAGATGGATTGAATATTTTAAAAGAAGTGCTAAAAGTAGGTACACCAGCGTTTATTGGCTTTCTC
>JAOUQW010000001.1:10765987-10777041 GCA_028565825.1 Olivaichthys viedmensis
GAGATTTATGGCAGTAACAGAAGGGTTTATGTAAGGAGATGAACAGAAGAGAGATTGATACCACAGTGGATCAAAACCACAGTGAAACATGCTGCTGGATTTTCAATGTGCCCTCAGACTTTTGGATCCCACTGTCTACTGAGCAAAGTAAACACAAAATGCAGGTTTTTAAGGTCAAGATACTTGATGAGAACTTTTGCTGTATTTGAGTGACATATCACATTAGCGTAGGTTGTGTTGAATATGGGGATATATAATACACAGTGTTACTGTCAAAGATGCACAACACAAAGGCATAAAGCAAAAAGGCCGTGATGAAAATCACGAAGGCGATTCATCTTCTGTGCGTACATCCCCATCAAAGGCTGTGGGAGGAACGTGTTGTTCTTTTTCTTTGTTTTCATCCACAACTATGAGACTGTGTTGGAATACAGATGGCGATGCTTTTATTAATAGAAAGTTACTTATGAAGATTAAAAAATGACTTTCCATTTTCTATTTAAATCAGGAAATTAGGTGTTGAAAAATTAGATTTCTGAAAGCTCTGTGCTCGTACTGAGAAATGTCAAGTACACTTTGTTCACATGAAGGGGATAAATGCCTATCACACTGCAAAGCCTTGAAAATGTTCTTTTGCATCGTGGCATCTAAAATGCAGTACGGTGTCTCCTTTCACATTTTCCTTTAGAAAACGTCATATTCCGAGAAAGGGAATGAGGAACATTTTCAAGGGCTTTGAGTTTATCTGTGTATGATGAGGGACGCATTAACACCCTTTATGAAAATATGGTATACTTCAGTATATTTTAAAGCTTACTATTAGTGGACAACGTTGATATATCATAGTATACTCAAATTTACTACTTTATATACAATCCATGCACTAGTTCTATACTTGCTTCAGACTAAATTGGGACAAAAAGTAAACTTGTAAGCAAACCTATTATTATGTTTTGAGTTTACACTAAAGAATCATTTGAAGATGCTATTCGTACACCAGCCATAAACCTATCAATAGCTGTACTTTACTTTAAATTAAACTTCATATTGACTTGAAAGTACTTTTTAAGACTTTGAAAAAAATCTATCTAGAAAATAGCTAGTTAGAAAGCCACCAATCTGGGAGGGTAAGGCTTCCACCAAAACAAGCACATTTAAAGACAAGTGTTGGCCGAATGGCTGCATAGTAATATCAAGTCAATGTGAATTTTAGTAAAGGGGTTTTAAAATCTTTTTCAATTTAAAATACTTGTAAAATTTATTCTAAGCATATAGTATACTGAACTAAAACTTCCAAACTCTCATAGAAACCTAATAAATCATTTATTGTGGACCTAATATACAGCACTGTGCAAATGTCAGAGAGCACCTTTTTGTTTATTCAATTTATTCAATCAAATGGCCATTCAGTATTTATTGTTAATGATTTGGTGGTAAACAATAATGATGGGGGAAATGCATTTAACAGAAAATCACACAAAAGTCTTCAACACTAAGTGCAGTATAAAATCTGTAAATATTTCATACTTAGTGTTGGAGGCTTCTGTGTTAATTGTATATTAAATTCACATTTACAGGATTATTGTAATTGTCTGACACTGAAAAGGTAATAATGTGTTACTGCACGGCTGTTTGACTGAAAATTAAATGAATGTACTGTAACATTTATCATCATTATAGTTTACCACCAAATCATTAACAATAAGCACTGAACGGAATAAACGAAAGGGTGCTCTCTGACCTTTGCGCAGTGCTGCATGTGCGCATACACGATCACAGCGCCGATCAGACTGCGACCGTCAAGATTCTGGAGCTTGTGGCCAGAAAAGTGTACGGCAAGTATGGACGCTGCGTGGGCCAGAAGGCGGAGCGTCCGAGGCTGAGACTACAGCGAGTGTGAAAATGCTTTCCATAATAATGAAGCAGCCGAACATGATTCTGATTAAACTGTGTGCACACGTGAATTTGACTGACAGGTGGTCACATGACTGTAGTACACCAAACAATTCATTCTCACAAGGCCCGTCGCAATTATGAAATACAAACATTGCGATTAACGATTTAATTAGGTGTTCTGTTGATTTTATGCCACTCTTATAAGCATAATAAGAGCGTGATAACACACACAGCAAGTAAATAAAATATCAGCGTGCTGTTTAGTTTGTAAAAAAAGAAATTGCAAATGCAAGACATGACACCGATAATAACCAATATATACAGTGTATTACTGAACTACAGGTTAGAGGTCACTCAACGAACAATGCACACTAGCAAAAACTATGTACTATAAAAACAGGCCAAACATACAATTTCACTAAATATTTATGCTACATGACATGGTTACGAATACGTCATAGTTTAAAAATGATTAAAATACGATATAGTTGTATCGATAATCTCATTATATTATATTTATACGAAACATAACTGTGGAATCTAACGGTCAATTGCGATCAGCTGAAATAAAATCACAATGAGCTTAAATAATTGCGATTAGGCAACCGTGTAAGCATCGTGACGGGCCTAATTCTCGCATACTGCATACTATGAGGACATGTACGCAGCATACAGTGTACAAGAAAGCCATTTGGAAGACGGTCACAGTCCAAAAGGAAACTTTTGGGGCGATATTTTCAACATGATACCATTTTTTATAAAATATCATCATTTTTGCCAACTCTTAAGCATTCCAGATTAGCAACAATACAAAACATTTAATGAGCTACGAGGTTTATCGACTCCTATTTTCATGGTTTGATAAAGTCCTGAACTATCATCATACAGATCAAACAGCATGGCATTAATAATTAACCTTGCCTAAGCCTAGTCGCAGCATTTACAACGAGAGCACGAGCAGCAGAGAAGGCTATGTTGGTTACTGTAATGCAAATCCGGACTGTTGGGACAACTGCAGCTTGCCAGTTGATTTCCAGGAAATGGAAAAATGTAACATTACCTGGACAGATATCCTGAAACAGAGACTTCCAGATTGTGTACTGCAACGGCCCCATGTATTTAGACGTCGGAAAATCTTCGTAGGTAAGGTTGGTTTCGTGTATTTTGCCTTTTATTCTGTTGAGAAACAAGAAAAAGTTCACTATGAACTGTTCATGTCCTCATTACGCAACAGGACACACAAAAACCTGACTGCCAAACAGTATCGCTCGCCTCCCAACCAGCTCTGTCATTAGATCAACCCCTTAAATTAATCACACTATTCACTTGTCCATATGGTCCCTCCTTTCCTCTCCAGCTCCAAAATATTGACTCTTAATTAAAACTTGGATAGCTTGTTCACTCCCGTGGTCCTATCAGGTCCAAAATCCTTTGTCAACTTGTCTCCATCCACTTGTCACAAACACATACCGTGAGAACACTGGATTATAAATTTTAATTTTAAATATCCTGACTTGCCTTGGTAGCTTCCACCAGCAATACCTTCCACGAATCACTTGCTCTCTGACCAGCGTTTACAAGAGAAGGAGACAAGGCGTTATAAGACTGAAAAAGCCACCGCATCTCGATCCACTATTCAAACCCCTCCCTCCCCAACAGCACTTATCCGCCGAACCCCCCTTGGGCCACCGTCCGCTTCCCTACCTGTCGGACGTGAGCGCCACCCCCTCTAGAAACTCGTGGCGGCCGGTTTCGCTGAGCTTCTCGTGCAGGATCTGGATGCCCTCCTTGACGTCACGGAGCTGCTGGCTGTAGCGCTGGATCTTATGCTCGATGTCGGACAACGTGCGAGCCGTGTCGGCCTCCAGTTCCTCCAGCGTGCTCTTCTGCCTCTCGCGCAGGAAGCGGTGCAGCCGATCGAACGCGTCACCGATTGTGGCTCGCAGACTCTTAGCTGAGGACTACAGAAAGAAAGTAGAACGTGTAATTATGAATAAAATCAGTCAGCGTTTTGCCCTTCATAGTCAATGCAAATATAATTACGTTACAAGGTAAGGAAGTAACCACCATTTGATTAGTTTTAAATTAGACGCAAGCCAGACACCGATTTAAATCAGACCATTGAGCGTGAAGTCAAGTAGCTTGAGGCAAAAAAAAAACAAAAAACACATTCAAACTGTTCAAACAACTTGGTCTAATCTTCTACACATTAAAGACTAATAGAATATCAAAAGACCAATCATTCTAGACTCTGAAGCTTTTTAAACGGGTGACAGTCAAGGCTGTCGAGTCGACAGGGACTCTGTCTAATGGCCACAGTGTGGAGAATATTGAGCTGTCTGACTATCAAACCCTCCATCTGCTGGGATTAGTCATGGACAGTCTGTATGAGTATGCGAGTGAGCTGCCAGGTAGATAAACGCTGCGTATTAGAGAGCAGTGCACCTTGTTCGGGAAGGTGAGCAAGGTATTGCAAAGCTCCCAAGACAAAACAGAGCAGGATTTTTTTTCTCTTTTTTGGGGGGGAAAGAGGCGGGCGAAGAGCAAACACGTGACGCATCAGTCGACAAAATGAATCATGTCCATTAGCGCATCAAGCATATCGTAAATCAGAGCAAAGAGATCAGAGAGACGTCGCATCCGAAACCACCACAGGGTTAAAAAAAAAAAAAAGCGCTTTCCTGAGAGGAGACTGATGCAATATTCCAAGTGCTGCATTCAGCTTCTTGACATCAGAGAGAAGCAAGGGAGAAAGCAAGTTTCCTCTCATCTCAGAGACACGTAATTAACTACAAAGCTGCATTTACCCGCAATCAATGCGTCTCGAAACAAAACAACTGCCCTCTTCAACCAACGTTCAAAGGGAAACATTATTCCCTGGCAATGGGGAGGCCGAAATCTCATTAAGATTATTTATGCCCCCAACAGGAGGATGATTTGCATTATTACTGTGGGCGGGATCGCACACCTGGTGATGCTTGATGGATGAACGGGGTTTAGTGATGCTCTGGTGATGTTGGGCTCTTGAGTTCGAGCTCCCCGAGGGGCACTTCTGTTGGAGACTGAGCTTTGAGCTATTTAAAGACCCCTAGGCCACAGATGCTCGGCCTGCCTGCAGCTTACTTTCCCTGAGCATCTGCTAATCAAGCCCATCTCCCCACAGAGCCTCTCTGACAACGACTGCTCTTCAGCCCATAAACAGGCTAAAACGGGAGTGTAAGGGTTTGCTAAGGTTTGCTGAAGGTCAAATACGTTTGGACAGAAAGCAACCCTCTAAGAAGTAATACTGTACTGCAAAGAGGAGCAACAAGTAAATGAGAGATTAACTTGTGGGTTTATTCGGTAAACCCATCATATACAGCAGGTCACTTTGTAGGTATATAATTACTGACTGTAACCCATCTGTTGCTAAGCAACCGTCAGCTCCCTCCACCCTGTCCATTAATAGAACCACTGCTGACCAGATATTATATGGATTGTGGCCTATTCTCAGCACAGCAGTGACTGGTAGTGTGTGTACCACTGATACGGTAGTGCGTGTGTGGCGCTTGTACAGCAATACGAGTTTTTTTTTTTTTTTTAACACTGTACACTTATTGGCCACACACCTACCGTAGCTCATCTTTTTCCACGCACAGTTTATGTTAATCGTCCTCTAGCCCCTCATCAGTGTCGGTTTCTCATCCCAGCAACACTCGCACTAGTGCCACACACACACACACACACACACACACCACCATGTCAGAGTCACTGCTGTGCTGAGAATGATCCACTATCCAAATAATATCTGGTGGTCCTATAGTGGTCCCTTTCCAATGATGGATGGGGTAAAGGGGGGGGGTGAAACACAGCAACAGATGGGCTACAGTCTGTAATTGTACACCTGATGTGGTAAGTGTACCTAATAAACAGGCAACCTCTTGTGATTCTTCATAGCACATCAATACTTTTTAAAAGGTCTCCCTCTCTACACACCGACAATGATAAACTGGCAACAGTCTACCCTGTTATCTCAGGGGTGGACAAATCACTAGCCCGGGAGCCCAGGACAAGTAGATTATCAGTTTTTTTTATTTGTTGTTGCCCAGCGGACAAGTAGGTTCAGTAGGCCAACAACCAGAGAAAGAAAGAAGAAAGAAAAAAAGAAAAAAACACCCTATGGACTCTTGCAAGACAATTTATCTGATGTTGGCTCATATTTCTTGGTGACGCACCTCGATGCTGCAAGTGTAGCACTACAGACATCTAACTGGCCGTCAACAGGAACCATTTTTACTAGACGGATTAATCAGCTTGCATGGATGACAAATGACGTTTTCAGAATCAAGGGCACGAAAGGCGGAAACGCTGACTGACGAACTGACTTCCTGCTGCTTTGTCTATGCGCTACATCAGACATATTCAGGAGAGCACAAGGACTACAGCTCCATAAAGTCGTCGTTGAGTACATCCTTATGCACGTCCCTCGTCTGGATTAATGAAATTAACCAGCTAACTAGCTCATAATACGTTTCCGGGCAACCAAAACATGGGACTGGCCAAGCACATTGGAGCTTTTATGGCACTTTTATGATTTGTCCGCCATATTGTAAGATATGAACAAGTGTCTGTGAAGAAGCGGTTTTTGATTTGATGTGATCAAATCCAAACCCTTCAAGTTCCTTCCTTCCTGATAAGCTGTTATATCCAAATGGCCCAATCAACATAGCAACAAAAGACAGGCCCTCATGTCTGGCCTTACCTTCACACTTCGGCCAGGAAGTTATGCAAATTATATTCTGGGAACTAGGATAGAACAAAGACGAACAGCCAAAATGATACCAAATGTTTTGTATATGGCTGTTAAATCCTGCATCACATTGTGAAGGTTTTAGATGATCGAGGTTCAGTCTGACACTGCTGAAACCGGCACTCTAACCATTCATGCTTCGTTACTGCTTTTTATTGTAATATAAAGACAGGCTTTTTCATTCAATTCAAGAATTCTGGATGCCAAGAGCATGTTTTTTTTTTTTTTTAAAGGCCCTGGTAGCAATGTGTGTAAAATGTTGGACAGGATACAAGCATGTTAATGATAGAATCTTTGCTGTACACAGTCGAATGAATAGAGGGGGAAAAAAAAAAAATTCCAAGAAAAGAAAAGAAAAGAAAAAAAAAGGCAGTCAAAACACTTCCAAACAAATCCAACATGAACAGCCAGCCAGTCTGATGAGAAGGATTTATTTGAAGCTGTAGAACAAAAACTGAGTCAGAACTGAGTCAGACAGTCGATGCACGCTGTGATAGAAGGACATGCTGGGAAGAAGACAAACTCAATCAGGTGAAGCTCCAGACTAAAAGCTGTGTTCCACTGCACGGCATGATTGAACATCAATACAGCCAGTGGGGCAGTGAACAGTGGTGCATAAAGCATGGATGCCCTCCCTAATGATAAACGAGGCGGACTGCGGACGCCTTCGACCGTCAGGAAGCCAATCATCTCCAACAGGTTAACCAAGTGAAAGAGTGAAGGGTGTGCAAGAAAAAGATGGAGACTGTTGTATTGTCGGTGGTGTCTCTCCACTGATTAACACGAGGCGCCAAGATGAAGTAGCTGCTCAATAAACCAAATTGCTTGTTGGGATTTCACCATCGACTGCAGAGAGAAAGGAAAAAGGCAGAGAGAAAGCGAGAGTGACCTGCCATGAATGGGTAATGGGACACAGGGAGCAGGCAGGCCATTTGTCAAAAGGCTGCTGGTAGGGGTTCCATTTTGGTTTCCACGCATGCTGATTGCAATTTAATGAAGGTGAAAAGTAGATGTGGTTCCAATATCAACTCCAAGAGGCTGCACACATGTGCTTGCTGTCTACAGATGTGTCTAAAGAGGAAGCTCGAACTCTCTGTAAAGGAACAGACAACAGAACAGGCCTCAAATAATTGAAGAGGTAGTTAAGCTAAATTATACAGTCACATATCCTCATCTGTTACCCACGAAATGTGGTACCACAAAGCGTTCACGCTTTGTATTTATGAGCCACAGGAGGACGTTAGCGAAAGCTCAGTGATCCGCAAGAGGGATATGACCTTGTGCTCAGGAAGTTACCTTGGTCTCGGTGAGCTGCCTCTGCAGCAGTTGTAAAGCCTCGGTGTGTCCTCTCTCGCTGTCCTGCAGGGCCATGAGTTGGTCCTTCATCTCCCTCTGCAAAAACAACAAGGCAAAACAGGAATAATCACTCGCTGACCATTAACTGGACAACCTCAAGTGTTGACAGCATTTCTAGCAGATAACTTGCCATTTCTTCAGGCAATGACTGATGAGAAAAGATCTAGTAAAAATGACTTCCCGCTTGTTCACCCTTTTTAATGCATGTTTAACATCAAACCGGATGTTATGCATTTTTCAAAAGGACCAGCGACAAAAAATCTGCGGGCCGCATAGCGCAAAGCCCAGTTGAAGAAAAAGACTTTTGTCGATTTTTTGGGGGAAACATGGTATTTGATCCCCATGAGCAAAAAATTAAGACACTACCAAGACGATGTGAAACTATTTTGTACCACTTCTCATGGATTAGCCTGCACATCCATACCAATGCTAACTTTAACGAGCTAGCTCACCCACTTAGATAACCACTGGTGCAATTGGTGCAACACATGATGCTATCACCATGGCAACATTTACGTGGATGCATGCCGCCATCGACCACCTACCGTCGGTGTTTACATCGGTCCTGCAAACACAGCATTAGCCTTTTTAATGAACTGCACTCATAGATAAATATAGATTTGAGTCATCGGGTTCTAATTCCTTAAAAATCCACCAATCGTTGATGGATGTTCTTTGGATTGCTTGCTACATGAAAAATAACTGGTCTTTCCATGAAGCTTTTCCTTATTTAATGGACTTTAAACCCTAACCCATTATAAGCACACCAATAACACCTCAATGAGATGACCATTTCCCACATTGAAGGTTTCCTCCACTGTTCTCAGAACAGTTATGACGACAAAGAGTACTTTTAGAGCACTTCTTTATCCCCTACCTACCTCTGCCAAACAATCGACATAAATCATGTGCATAATAGCACTCTCTCCTCAACATTAATGCAATCAATTCCCTCAGTGCTGAGGCTCAAATTGTTTGGTTAAAATTGAATTCAGAGTTGTCAAAAATCTCACAACAAGGTCATTAAGATCTCTATAATGGACAATCTGTGCAATCCATCCTCATGTACAGAGCAACAAATTTCTACAGCGAGTTCACCTCAATGCAATCTTGCAAGTGCTGTTTACTTCCCACAAGTCCTAGAGATCATCAGAAAAAGCGCCCTTGGCTAAAAGGCTTTTATGATTTATTGAGCAACATTAGCATAACCCATTCTCTTTATGCATGAAGAACACCTGGACTTGTTTTGTCAGGATGGGAAGCGGTGCAAATAAACAGAGCACGGTGATGCTGTAGTCTGAGGGGAGAAAAAAGGACCTGAGATGAATAAGAAATAAAATCTGAGATTTTCTTGTCTGGGGAAAGTGGGCCTCAGCCTTGGCAGATTCAAAACAACCGGGCCACCTCTGTATTCCCGCAGGCAGAATTGGGACGCATGAGGAGGCCCAGTCTGGGTCAGAAAAAAAGCCTTGATGAAAAGATCGTGACACTAGATGTCCCTCAGTGAACATTACAGTTCAGCTAATCCTGACCAAACCGTAAACAAGACAAGAGGTGAGAAAATGATACCTGATAATTGTACAAGGATTGCATCATATTGCTCAAGCTTAGTCTAATGCAAAGAGGCCAAATGGAACACATGAGCCTCATTTCAAAACCAAGCTCCGTTTTCCTTCGTGTGCATTTCACAAGCATTGAGTCATGATTTAGTCACCAATACTTAATGCTGAGGTATTTAACACTGTATAAGGCATGAAAAAAGTGCAGCAATGAGCCTCAGTGCTGTAGTTCCTGAGTCTCCTGAAGAGTGTGAATTTATATAGCTTTCAACGCTAACCCTTCAAGGACAAGACCCAGAGAAAAGCAATTTCCCATTACTCACATGGCACTTGGTTATACATTTTAACGCTAGGAGGAGTGCAACGGGATCAGCAAGTTTCACTTCTCCTACTGAGAATTGTACAGGCTTGCAGGGCCACGGCAGGGTAAATGGGCTGAGAGTAAGTCAAAGTTGCAGGTGCCGGCTCTGCACCGGTCCTGGGAGAAAAGAGCCCGTGGCCTTCTCGCCTTCACCATTTCCCATTTTTATTCTGCATACCCAAGAAGTGCAGAAAACTTGGTGAGCCAATGAAATACAGAGCCTTCAATGCTTACCGGATCATAATACAACATGAATTTTAAAGATTGCTCGTCAATGAGGTTTCCTTCCTCCCTCGCACTTGAACTGAAGCATGTCCAGAGGACAAGCACTCAAAAAAATAAAAATAAAATATTAATATTAATATTTAAAAATAATAATATTTAAAAAAAAGCAAAAAACCTTCTGCAGTGATGCTGCGTGACAGAAGCTGTAAACACATCGTTCCTGCACCAACCCTTGCCGGAGATTTGAAAGGCTGCCCACTCGCTCCCCTGTCCATCCATGTTGATCAACCCAAGTCTGACATGACATTTCCCCCAGGACGCCACACGGCAGGGAAGGAGGTTACTGCAGAGTGATTATAAATCCAAAAACCCTGGCCTCCCGTCTCTCATGCTCGCTCCGGGGAAAATAAAAGTCTAAAAATAAAGATCAGTGGCATTTGACTAAGCACTTGGACCCTCAATTTCTCTTCTTTCGTCAAGTTTCAGCACTCCTCGCTAAACACGACAGCTTGCTGAAGAGTTGTAAGCCTCTCTAGCTTGCCATTGCTAATATAGGCGAGAGATAAACAAGGCAGCACAAATAATGAAGAGAGTCAGGCATGCTTAGGATTTACATAGAGACAGACGGAGAGCTTGGGTGTTCGGGTATGTTCTGTGAGGAGCATTTGTTCTGCCCTTCAGTCAGCAGCCGAAAACTTCACTCCGCTTTGATGAATAATGCAGAACATCTTTTCTAATTCGACCCACGGTCTTACCACAGAGTATAATTCTCAAGACGTGATATAGAATAGATAGAATGCTCCTTTATTGTCACATATACAAGTACAGTACAGTGAAATTGATTCTTCGCATATCCCAGCATGTTGGT
>JAOUQW010000001.1:10806291-10817138 GCA_028565825.1 Olivaichthys viedmensis
CTCTGACCCCAGCTTACCAACATGCTGGGATATGCGAAGAATCAATTTCACTGTACTTGTATATGTGACAATAAAAATAGCATTCTATTCTATTCTATTCTATTTATGATATGTATTTTGATATTTAGTTTAGCCGGAGGTTTTGTTAGAGTGCTTTCAATAGAGGCACATTATTAAAAACTATAGGCAAAGAAAATAAAAACAAAATAAGCTGGTAAAATATAGATTTTGAAGTCCAATCAGCGATGTGTTACCGTGAGCAACATTGGAATTGGGCAGTGACGATACCCAAAAAAAGCATATCGTGATGTGATTTATTGTGATATCAATATCATATCAAAATATCATCCAGACGTCTACTTATACGGTAATCTTTATAACCTTATAAACTAACCGTAAAGTAGCTTTTATAACCTTTGCAAACTTATAAACTAACCTAAATTGAAGAGTTCACTAAATATTTTTACTCACCCCTTTTTTAAATAGTCATCAAAAATGAAGAAGTCATTTTTATTTTTAGGTGGTTATGGAGTGGTCGACCTTTTCCACCGTGCCCCACACGAAACTGTGAAAAATGAAACTGATTGTGCTTAGTTTTATATATTTATAGGGCAGTGGTGGCTCAGTGGTTAGGGCACTGGACTACTGATCAGAAGGTCGTGGGTTCAAACTTCAGTTCCGCCAAGCTGCCACTGTGGGGCCCTTGAGCAAGGCCCTTAACCCTCCCTGCTCCAGGGGCGCTGTATCTGACCCCTGCTTACCAACATGCTGGGATATGCGACGAATCAAATTTCACTGTACTGTACTTGTATATGTGACAATAAAGAAGCTTTCTATTCTATTCTATATTTACCTTTCAAGCATAAAGCTTGCAAAAGGCAAAAAAAAAACAAGCAAGCTTTAGCTCTTTCAGATTAGTGTAGTCTCAGTGTTGTTTAAAATGTTTATTTATTTTTTTAATCTTAATCCCTTTAAGTACTTTTGGGGGTACGCTGAGCGTTGAGCATTCATTTCTGTGCTTTCTTGCATTGGTTTAGTAAATATAACGTGCAAATATATGTACTGACCATCAGATCAACCTCGCCGCCACACGCGTCCCGTGTAAAATGCCACGGTGATTAACATGGGAGCATAATGGAAGTGCCGTGGCGTGCGCTTACCGTGTCTGGTGTAAAACAGGCTTAAGGAATCACGTGCGAGACTATTATCGGACGATAAGAAATTTGCGGTAAGAGATTGGTATACCATGGAGGCACGACAAGCTTGGGGAATCATCTCAAATATGTAGTAAGTAAAATAATTTGGTAATATACAGTGCTAATATAGGTTTATAAGCACAGAAATGAATGCTCCACGCGCAGCGTACTTGACGCGCGAGCTGCCAGCGATTTGTAAAATGAACACCGTCACGGAAAATATTTATTTTTAACATTTTCCATATACAGTATTAAAAATAACTTCTGTCTGAAGACCTTTGTTCATGAAATTTATTGTAGTTTCGGCTACATTTTATGTGGCTTAAAAATCGAATCGAATACTCGAGTATTTACGTTATTCGGGCCAGTCTATTCATATTAAAAGCTGCTCTTGTCCATGCAGAAAATTGTTTACATATGTGTGAATTATGATTGCCAGCAAGTGAATCTTTGGCCAGAATCTTTGGCCTGTGTTTAGCAACAAACAAAAAAAAAGATTTAGCAAAAAAGCCGGAGTCATCTGAGCTGCAGCACTGTTTGCTCGAGAGATAAACAGAAGACGTTTTTAGTGATGACTTCTGTTTGTTGTGTAACGGATATCTCGTCTACAGTATTGATGTGAGACTAGACTCCTGCTCTACTGCGTTCTCTGCTCAAATGAATTCCTTGCTGTGCCCATATGGTGATGTAACTTTGCTCATTGTTTGTGGATGCCAAGTGGCGCACAGATGGCTTGAAAGTTGTCCTTTCTAATCTAGCGAACTCGTAGAACATTCCAGAGACTGCGCACTGTGCTGTAACGGTCAGCAACTCGTGTCAACGAAAACACGTTCAAGGTTGAACTTGGGAGATAACACTGTGTAATATTTATGTAATGTATAAACAGTGATGGTCCTTATCCATGTTCATGATGTTTCCAACTCTCCTTTGTTTTCTCTCTTCCCCTCTCCACTTTTCTTTTCTTTAGGCAGTGGAGAATCTTTGCTCCTACAAGGTCTCCCCCATGTTATACAAGCAACTCCGACAAGTGTGTGAAGATCACGTGCGGGCTCAAATCCACCAGTTTAAAGAATATCCTTCTGTGTGTGTGTGTGTGTGTGTGAGAGAGAAAGAGAGACTAGAAGAGGGGAATGTGTATGAGGCCAGTACAACTGATGTAGAAAAGTGATATTTGCTCCGGTGTCGCCTCTGCTCATCACTGATGATGCTCGTTTCCAATCTAAAGCCCCTGTGAATGTTCTCTTCCACTAGGGGGCATCGTCGCGCTCCTTTCACCACATAACACGGGCCATTCTACACTATACTACGAAGGCACTACACTGAAACATCATATGTTTTGATGACAGGTTGTATTAATGAAATTGAAGACCTTAACCTGCTCTCACAGACTCTCTGGACAGCCTGTCTTTCCTGAAGAGGATGAACAGATGCTGGCAGGACCACTGCAGGCAAACAGTAAGCAAAAAAACCCTAAGAGGTAGCACTGATGGAGCTCAGTGAAGAAACTTGGCCAACTAGCTCGCTCAAGCTCACTACCACGCTACGTTGCTAGCATCAGGAAGTAAATTTTGTCATAGGATTGAAATTGTCTTGATGCCTAGTTATTATTATTATTATTATTATTTCAAAAATACAGTAAAAGTGAAGAGCTCCGTCCTACTATGTTTAGAAGTGTATTAAAAGTCTTGCTCTTGGACCGTGTCTACCCTCACAATGCGGCAGACGGACTTATTTGCATAAAGTTGAGCTCTCCTCAATTTTTGCTGTTGAAAAGCGAGCTCGATTTTTGCCACCCGGCAAACTTGCTAGTGGACACGTACCGTCAGAATGTTGAAATAATGGACTCTGATTATGCTTCCTGAAATATTTTCTCGTATCTGTGTGTATGTGATTAGTAATATGATGTATCGGTTTTTCTAGATTATGATCCGTAGCATTTTCCTCTTTCTGGATCGCACATACGTCCTCCAGAACTCCCTGCTTCCCTCCATATGGTGAGCCAACCAACCAAACCAACCCAACCTCCCCTTTTCATGATTGCAGTAATAACCTTTTTGCCGTAATGCCACAGGGATACAGGGCTGGAGCTGTTTCGGACACACATCGTGAGCGACAGTGTGGTCCAGAGTCGTACGGTAGAGGGGATCTTGGAGCAAATCGAACGGGAAAGGAATGGCGAGACTGTGGATCGGAGTCTCCTGCGCAGCTTGCTGGGCATGCTCTCAGACCTGCAGGTGATTTCTGGTTTTGCACTTTTGCAACATTGGACTGATGATGTGACCCTATCAGTCATACGCAAAGACAATATTACTGTAAATTTACTGGCCATAGTGGTACTTACTTACTTGACTTTGAAGCTTATGGTATTGTTGCATTTTTGCTTTTTATAGGTGTATAAGGAGTCCTTCGAACACAGGTTTCTAATGGAGACGGATCGCCTGTATGCAGCTGAGGGTCAAAGACTAATGCTAGAGAGAGATGTGAGCACAGATGGGTTAACACATGGTTCATGTTTGTGTACTCGTACAGTTCCACTATATATGAACCCATGCACATTCAGTGGGGTCCAAAAGTCTGAGACCACATTGACAATATGTTACTGTCATAAATCTCAAACCTTATCAGTAAATCCAGTGATCCACTGTGAAATGCTGCTATGTCTTAGCCCATGCCAAACGTTTGGCCTTGTTTCAGTTACTGAGAAGTGCTTTAGAGACGCTACTCGTCCTTGGAGACAACTACTAGCTAGCCTTCTTTTGACACTACTTTTGCTGATTGGAGTCTCTCGTTTTTTATTCAGTACATTCTGTATCTGTGCTGAAGTTGCTGTTCTCTCTCTCAGTGAACAAAGCTTCATGTATTGCTCTTCTGATGGTGAGCTCACTTTTGGTCGGCCTGATCGTGCTTTGGATACAACTGATACAGTTTCAGCAAAGCGTTTTAGAGTGCCATACAGTGGCAATGAAAATAATTCCAGATTTTCAATGTGGTCTCAGACTTTTGAACCCCACTGTATATGTACACGCACTGTCGATATTTTGCTATTTGCTGAAAACTGCCAGGAAAGCAGTGGTTTGAGTTGTTATAGGCTAAATGTAAATTTAAGTCTTGAGCAAGCATTTTACTGCTATTAACACATTTAACTTTACTACACCACTTATTAACAATAACTATAATAATAGCCTAATGATAAATCAGAGTTTTCCAAGACAATTAAAATATAACTAACATAACAGGAATCAGCAATAACAAGATTGTAAATGAGAATTACATAAAATTACAAAGTATAAGTTTCAAATATGATTATGTAAAAAAATATCTTTACAACAAATTTATCATAAATTGATCAAGTAATATATCTTTAGCTAAAGCTAACTTAACAGACATGACCTCAAGCTAACATTAGCTATCCTAAGTTACATCATGATAAACACACCAAACAAACTAAGTCAATGATGCTCAATTACAAACCAATAAACTAATATATTACCTTGACATGTACTACCAAATATTAAAAACATTAACTAAGAATTGAGGCTAGGTTAAAGAGAAGCTAAACAGTAGTTATAAAATGAAAACACGCATATTGTCAGAGGTTCACATGTGAAAAGTGATTCCTTGTTCTCTTGTTTTCTGGTGTCGGCGATTTTTATTTTATTTTTTACATCCAAATGCTGCACAGTGTGCTGACGTTCTTGGAGAAAATCTTGGTTGACGCTCTAAATTCAATTTAAGTCAATGAGCTCAAGTTCCAAGATGGCGTGTTGGCATAGCCCAATGAGGCATCTACCTTTTCATATCCATGGCTTTATCACCGTCATCAACTTAAACTCCAGTAGACTGTAATACATTTTAGACTCTGCTTTCTGCTGCTGTTTTTCCAGAACTCCCAGAATGGGAAAATCCGAGAGCCAAATGGACATAATGGAGAAAACAACCAAGCCGAGAACGCATCGTTGGACCGTAGTGGAGATCGGCCTGACCGTTATACTACTGCTGATGAGCTGCGCTTTGGCGGGACTGGTGGTCCTTTATGCCTCAGCGCTCAAAGGTTGGAAAAGATACTTGGCATGTTATTATGCAATGTGCTCATGAAAATAATTCACAAAGCACAAAATCACAAATTCTTTCAAGAGAAAGGTAGAACGTAGCGGTAAGAATTTTTTTAGCCTACAGAATTGCTGTTGAGCTTAGTCACTAGCCTAATGGATGCAAATAAATCTAATTCCCTAATCATTCCCTCATTCCCTAATAACAATTAATACACACTCAGGAAAAAAAGGGTACTAGACTACCGTTCCTTGTTGCTGGGGTGGTACCCTCAAGGGTACATCTTTTGAACCTTTTAGTATGCATCTTTCACCTGTAAACTTGAATATACTGTTCCTTTAAACATAATTAAAGGTACATAAATAGACCTTAAGGGCCACTGTTGTGCCATTTTTAATTGGCTTTTAGAGTAAAGCTTTAGTAGAGCAAAGGTACATTAAATGCACCTTCCCAGGTAAAAGATACATACTAAAGGTACAAAAGATGTACCCTTGAGGGTACAAGGAAAGGTACAGTTTTTCTGAGAGTGCATTAATTGATATTAGGGAAAGTAGCACAGCTTTATTTGCATCCATTAGGCTAATTAGCAGTGACTAAGCTCAACAGCCATTCTGTAGTGACAAGAAAAGGTACAGTTTAGTAGCTATTTTTCTGAGTGTATTAATAATAAATTTAATTTATATAGCGCCTTTCTCATACCCAAGGTCTCTTTACAATTAAAAGAAACTGAAAATGCGCATGAAAAAAATGGTAAGAAATGAAAAACAGACTGGTTAGCAGAGTCCTTCGAAAGCTGTTGCTGTGATTTGAATGACTAAGAATATGAAATTCTTAAATTAATTTACACATTTAACACTGATTGCTTTAATGATTGCTTTTTCATGTCTTTTTCAGACTTTTCATACAGAAATGGAGCTTCAGGTACAGTACATTAACAGTAGTTACAGTCTAACTAGGGACAGCTATGCGGTTTGACCATGTCCGGCTATGTTTTCCACCAATGTCTCTTTAATCTAATATTCCCTATAACGGGTGTAAAGATACAGGCCTAATAAGGAAATCTGACATGGTTACAGCCTACCGCTAACGTTAGCTCTACCAGTGTTGGTAATGACATCACTAAAAACAATATGGGGGGAAAAAATGGGAAGGTTTAAGCAGTAGCGGTTGGCGATATCATATCAAAATACTTTTTATGTTTTGATGATATACCATACGTATCATGATATTTAGTTTTTTTTTTTAGGTTAAATGTGGGAACAGACACATTTGCAACACGGCTGTGCCCGATTATGACGCTGTTTTTTCTTTTCATTCAATAATATTACAAAATAAAGTCTTAGTTTCGTGATGTATTGTGAAAATGACATGATGTTTTTACCATATTGTTCACACTAATATTGCCCATGCCTACCACATAGAGTATCAATAATATCATATAATTAAAGAATATCTGTCATTTTTGTCCTAATTTTGTATTAAGACAGCATAAGTGCATATTCTATGAGGCATATTTATGATTTCAGTTCTAGCACATGTCAGATTGTACATTAGTTTTTAGCGTAAATTATCATAAAGGGTAATAGAAAGAATATTTATTGATGCTCTGTTTTACAGGCCTGGAGTATCGCATGAACCCAGACACCACCGTTTGCACAACCCCGGACTGTGTCACTGCAGGTAAACTCATTTGAATACGCTGAGCACAGGCATTTGTTAAAAACTGAGTCACAATGCCAGGTAAAGTAGTGTAAAACCTGTCAAAAGCATTCAAGTTCTTCAGAGAGGTTGCAAGAATTATTTCCTTTTAGAGGTGAATTTTTATGTCTCATACCTCAAGACGGAGTCTCAGCTTTCTGATCATGACTGGATATTAAGATGGCCATAAACTGGGTCCTCACCGTACTGCTGTTCTTGTAGCGGCGAGGTTACTGCAAAACATGGACCCGAGCGTGGACCCGTGCCAGAACTTTTACCAGTATGCATGTGGAGGATGGCTGGAGAGGCACGTGATCCCCGAGACCAGCTCGCTCCACAGCGTCTTCAACATCCTGCGGGACGAGCTGGAGATCGTGCTCAAGGGTAAGTGGTGTCACCTTCATGCAACGTCTGCTCTCGTTTGTAGGTTGAGCCTGAATTCCATTTACTTAAATTGAATACTTAATTTGATAAAATGTTCTTTTGCCTTGTGTTTCTATGGGCTTTAGGGGTCCTGGAGACGCAAAGCGAACGTGACCGGGAAGCCTTTAAAAAAGCTAAAGTGCTCTACAGATCGTGTATGAATGAGAGTGAGTGCTGTTTCACTCGCATACTTTTTAATGACCTTGTACATGCTGTAGGACTGTCCAATTAGCTCTGTCCGTATTAGCTGTCTATATTAGCTATAGACACGCTCACCGGTTTCTCGGACTGACGGATGATGCTCATGTCCCAAATATTTACGTTCGTTTTATAGAAATGACAATTCTGTTTAATCAGTCAGCATACTTTTATTTCTGTTCAGCGACAAAAAGCGAAAAAACCCCAGCCATAGTCTGTGTTACTACTAAATAAAACTAACTAGCTGCAGACATGGGACATTTCTATTTTCTTTAATATTTATATTAAATGAAAAATAGTGACGATTAAAGCCCCAGGGAAGTGCTTTCTAATTAGATGAATGTTGGTCTTGTGGACTACAATATGCTGTTTAAAGTGTGAATAATTTCTGACTTTTCAACGTCTACATGTTCTTACCCAGAATTGTTACTTGTCGTTCCTACATAACTTTTATAAAAACCATGCATTCGCTCTTCAGGTCTATGCAACCTAGCAATCAAAAGCAAATTAGTCAATGTAGATGAATGTGATAACTCTACAATTTGGTAGGTTTGTACATGTTGGGTAAAACATTTCCCGATTCTCCATTCTTGTGCCGTTGTGTTTAGTTTTATAACACACTTGCATAAGAGATCACCAACAAGTATGTTGAGGGTTGTGTGGGATTACTGTGGAAAAAAACAGGGGGCGTTTATAGCAGGCAACACCTGTGATGTAAGTAAACTAAACTACTTCCCAGTTTTCCTAATTCCTAATTCCCTGCACCTCACTTTTGCCTGATGTAGTAAATAAGGTATTTATTCAGGAGGTTGCTACCAGATTAGTATAAATAATACCCTAAATTAATGCACAAACAGTTATTTGGGATATTGCGTACAGAAAGATGAAAATAAAATGTAATAAAATTAAGTAGTGAGCGTTGTCTCGTTTTCTGCTTTGCCCTTTTTTTGCTGTTCACCGAGTGGCGAGTCTCAGACAGAAGGATATCAATCAAGCGTGCTCATTAGAATATTAGGTCCCGCCCAACTGGACAGAAAACGTATTACATAGAAGGACTACTGCACTTTTACTGCAGAATATGTATGCTATGTGGCCTATTTAATGCTACCAAAATGCTGGTGAATCAAGTACATGGATCTTGACACCTAGGCGAAAGCAGAAGTCTTCTAGTCTCCAGGGGAAAAAATGAATATTAAAGAGCAACAAGACCATCAGATAAGGCTAAATTCCAGGAAGGTAAAGATCTAGAGAAAATTGAAGATTAATGATCAAGAGCAAGACATTGGGTGAGGCCGAATTTCAGGAAGCAAAAGCTTTAGAGAAAATCAAAGATTAAAGATCATGGTGGTTAGTTATATACCGAAGTAAGCATGGAGTGGCCAGAGGTGGTCTTAAACCTGGCTGCTTATGCTACCATTTAAAAAGGTCTGTCAGTTTTATGAGTCAAAATGATGTGGATGGTTTATTCCTGATGAGTAAATTGATCATACCCCTGCCCCCTTGCAGGTGTGATCGAGCACCGAGACTCGCAGCCTCTCCTCAAGCTCATTGACAGTATTGGCGACTGGCCCGTAGCCTCTGAGGACTGGAACATCACAGCAGGTACCAAAGATACCAGCATCCTGATTCACTACAATAGGGGACAGCAGTCTCTGCTTTATCTAAATGGGATAAAAAACAATAGCACTGAGGCTGGTCTCTCAGGGAGTTGATAAGGAGCAGATTGATTGGGAAGGCTTGAGCTCCACAGCACTGCCATCGGGTGTGTAGAGGGAGACAAGGACAGGAGAGATTCCTCTCTCTAAATTAAACCCTTTTATGTGAGCGAGAATGCTGTAATTAAGATTAATGGTGGAAGAAAGTTTAAGCATAATTAGTCCCTATATACATGTGGCACGCACACACATGCACACGGCATATGCTGACAAATTTATAATGGCGCTTTTTTTTAACGAAAGAGACAGTTAGTCTGTGCACCGCTAATTCCAGTGAATTCATGATCGTTCTTGGAAAACGTATTTTAGTAGGTTATCTGTCATCCATTATGTTATATCAGCAACAGGCTGTATTTATTACAAGAAAACAGTCTTGAAAGGCTTTTTTTGTCAATTTGTCCTCACAGAGGAGCCTTGGAGGCTGGAGGACACGCTGGCAACCCTAAACGCTCATTATAACAAGAAGGTTTTGCTGGAAATGTTCGTGTTGCCCGACGATCGAGACTCAAGCCGCCACATCATCCACGTAAAGCAAACGATCTCAGAAGCCTGTATTGGGTTGTTTCCAAGGAGCTTTACAGTATTCAATAAACATTATGATCCACAGAGTCTAATGTTTAAATGCAAAAAGCAAATATAGTGTGGCAGTACCAATCCATTTTTAATGCATTTATATAATTTGAAGAGCAAACCAGTCACGCGATGCCCCTCCTTGTGTTCACAGATTGACCAGCCATCACTAGGAATGCCCTCAAGAGATTATTACCTCAACGATGGCAACTACAAAAAGGTGGGCACCGTCTCTTTCTCTGTGATTCGCACACTCCCACCCACAGGATAATTACAGGTATGAGCAGCCGGCCTGTGTTCGTTTTCTATGGGTAGGTGCGCGAGGCCTACTCGCAGTTCATGGTTTCCATGGCGAAAATAATACGGGAGGACAGGAACCTCACGCAGGACAACGAGCGTGTATGGGAGGAGATGATGCAAGTGATGGAGCTGGAGAGAGACATCGCCAACGTGAGTAGCCCTGCATCTGGTAACGTCTGAGGGAAGACGTTAAGCGATTGAAATGTGAATTTTTCGCAGTCCACACTGCCTTTAAACTCTAAGATAAACCTACAAGGGCTGGATGAACTCCTACAGAGCTAAAGTGATTCTGAGTTGACTCTTCTGGTGACTCGCAGCATCACTCCCCGAATCTTAAAAGGATTACACCAGCGTCTTTTTAAACCTAATCTCTATACGCTGAATCTGCAGTGTGCTGTATGTGCGATTACCCTAAACAATAATTTCGACAGAAAACCTGTTTACTCGAAACTCACTTATAATGGAAGTCTAAGGGCAGCTGTTGAATTTTGCCAATAAACATTTGAAATATGTGACTATATAATGCAAATTCAAAACTACTACTATGAGAGAAAGTCTTACCAAAGCTGTTGTAATGTAGTGTTATCCAACTTTCCAATACTCTCGCAGAACCCTCTAAAAAAGTAATCCCATCTCAAAAAGGAGAAATTATACAGATTTAGGGCTTTATTTACAAATACTTTTGACTGAACAATTC
>JAOUQW010000001.1:10854927-10867672 GCA_028565825.1 Olivaichthys viedmensis
TCTTGGAGAACTTGCCACGGTTCTTCTGCAGAACTTTGGTTCTCACTTGCTTCTGTTTCTGCAGGTAAAATCCCAGACAGCCTTGATTCTGTTTTTATCTAAAACGTGCTCTAGTGCTGAATATCTCACTTTCTTTAATGACTTACAAACAAAAGTTCCGTAACAGTAAAAAAAAAAATTGTAAAATGAATGTTTTGGAAATCTAAAATGTGCTCTTTTCTCATGACATAAAATAAACATCTAATGCAAAATTTATATAAAACATTTACGATGCCTAAGACTTTTTCACAGTACTGTATATTTAGAAAGAAATCTGATTATTGACTGATTCGTGTCGACCCAGAGTTTTTCCATTATCCGGTTACTTAAAGGAGCAGTTAATCATTCTTGAAAGCCCCCTTTGCTGCTTTCGAGGCGGATTTCGATTTCCGGGCCAGAAAAATGCAAACAGAAACCTGAAACAAAGAAATTATCCAGATCCATTTCATGGCAACATTGCGAATAGCAGTTTTTTTTAATGGTATCTTTTAAATTATATGGTTATTGTGGGTCCAGAAACATTTTTAAACACTACAGACGGCACCTTTAAGCTGATAAGAGTTATTGCCAAAATCTGATTTTCAGCAGTTATCAGGTTATTTTGTACATATAAACTGTACTCGCTATACGAGTAGTCTTACTCTCTAGAAATATAAAGCTTGACACACACCCATCCACGCTGCGTGCATCTCAGACTCCATAAGCCTGCGTTTCCTCTCACAATCCAGTTCAGCCAAACATCATGAATGTTGGAGATATGTGAGAGCGTCTGAGTGGCACATGATGTGGATCTGATTTTTGTTTTTGTCTTCCTGGACTGCTGGAAACATTTTGAATCCAAAGATGTTGATAAGGCCCACTTATGAGAGGAGTCTGATTAATAAATTGATGATAAAACAGAACCCACTCTCACATATCTAGATGCAGTGGTACCCCTCGGTGAAAAACGTCAACAGAACCGAGTGCGTCAGCTGTCCAGTGTGCATGAAAGACCATGAAAGATCATGAAAGACCATGCCTTACTGTAGGCCTCTGTTTCTCTGCGAAACAGAGAGCGCGCGCGTCTACATATCGCGTACGTTTGCATACACTAGTATTAGGCTGCTTAATAGGCATTATAAGCTTTCGTAGGCACACAGGCCGGCGCGTGCATGTTTCTGACACACACGGACGCGACTTGCAGCTTTTACGCAGACGGACGCGAAGAATCTTAATCATAAACGATGGATTTATGATGAAATTTATGGTGCTTTTCGATTTTTCTACTCAACTCGCCTGTTTGACTCTACTGCATGCGCGCATTTGAAACACGCTCCTCGCCCCAAAACCGTCCTGCGTGAGATGGGCACAGACATGTCGCGCACCTCCACGCTCCTCCTTTACCTAGCCATGCAGACGCACACTCTTGCGCCTGCTGCCCTGTGATGTGGCGTGATGCTTGTAATGATGACAGTGGTTCTTGTCATTATCAGGCAGAGCGGACGTTGAGACTGGGGTGTGAGCGACTCCAGTACAGAAGAGACGAACGGGACAAACCCTTTTTTTTCCCCCCTCTTTTCTTTTGGTTTGGCGACGGGCAACAGATCAGGAAGACGCGTTATGAACCGAAGTGGACTCGAGATGTTCCTGCAAACGTATGACGAGAAAGGAGTACTTTCTTTGAACGACACTAGGGGGCAGACTTAATGCTTTTTCCCCCCACTAGAAGCGGCACAAAATGTCGAACTGTTCTGCGCTCATCGGATGCCAATTTTCCATTTTGGATTCAGTCCCGAGCCCTGGCTGTTCCAGCAGCGTCGGAGGGAAAGTCTGATTAACCTCAAGAAACACGAGCTGAACACGAATAAAACTTGTGAATCCAGTAATATTATCTCTACTCTGATTGTTCAGTTTATTAAAAGCCTGTTTAAAAGGTGACATTTTGCACAGCAGTGGTAGAAGGATAAGCAAAGGCAAATCAGGAAAAGGATTCAATTGTTCACAGAACTTTACAATTGAACCCAAAAAACTTAATATCGAAATTTTATTTAATGCTTTGAGCAAATTGAATTTCCCATTAGATTACGCAATAGCAAAGTAGCACATGAGTTAAAAAATGTGGGCAGGTTTGTCTGCTCTACAGGGTCAGACAACTAAACGTGATGACTCGCAACAAAAGCAAAACACAAAGCCTCGAATCGGTTGAGAGACGACACCGTTTTTAAAAAGACAAGACTGATTTTATTTATACTCCTGAACCAGAATATACAAAGCAGTGGTCAAAAGCAACCAAAACACAAAAACACCAGTGCACCGTTGTTCTGATGTAGACCGTTTTTCCATCCTGCACTTCCCATACCGAAAACAAAGCCACCTAACGACAAACCCAAACTGTACATAAGGACGTGAAAAAGGTACAAAACCGTCTGGAATGCATATGAAACAAAAGACCAAAAACCGTAAGGTTTAAGAGGGGTTAATTAACATAAGCTAGCCAGAAAGGACGGCGTTATCTTTCTTCTCAACTACACGCATTGACGAGACCCATCCATGGAGTCCAGCGAGGGATTCACTACTAGCAGCACAAAACAGTCAGGATTAAATGTTGTCCATTAGCCCCTGCTTAAAACTTCATCTTTGGTCTTAAGTGAGTCGGAAATTATCGCCCATGTAAATGTCTGAACGTGAAGAGAAAGAGAGAGAGAAAAAAAAAGAGGGGTACATCAGCTTGTAAGCTTATGATTGCGCATCTGCTGGTCAAACAGAACGCAGTAGAATGTGTGCTTGCACATGTAACTTGTGCATAAAATGAAGAAGAAGAAAAGTTATCTTGTGAATTTTTTTCTTTTTTTATATATATATATATAAAACCCTAAAATGTTGCTCCTATACCAATAAATAACAGCATACAAAAGGGGAGGGGTCATGATGTTACAGGCTTCAGTGTAATTGAATCTCATGTCTCATGGGGGCGACAACGGATTGAAAAAAAAAATACACAGAAGCACAAACTCTACTAGGGCAGATTGACCAAACAGACGGAGCTACCGAGGAAAGGCTTTAGGCCGACGCTTCGGCTTCTGTGGACTCGCCGTTCTCCTCCTTCTTCTGTTTCTTTGTTTCAACCGACTCCTGGGGGGCACGAGAGACACGATTTGTTAAGACGGACGTTTCCAAGAGCGGTCATGATGTGGCTTTTCTGAAAACATCGTTTTTTTTTTGTTTTTTTTAAACCCACCTCCTCCTCTGCAGGACGTTTCACTGCCTGCCCATCTGCTTCCTCTTCAGCAGCCTTCTCCTCCCCCTCCCCCTCCGCAGCTGTTCCACAACAGAATTTAGAGTTTAATTACTGACCAACATTACAACACATTATACTGACTCATAAAGTGCTAATGGCTTACCCTTTTCAGCCTCTTTGTCCTCCTTGTCCTCCTCTTTTTCATGAGAAGCACCGTTAGTCTGTCAGGGCAGAAAGTTTTGTTATTGTCACTTAATAAATAAAATAAAGAGATTACAGATATAAAGGTGTTTTTTGTGTGTGTGTGGACGTGATCGTGTACAGGAGTGACGTTGTCCATGTTGTGGGAAGACCACTAATGACAATCCACAGCCACCAGAACTTTATACCGCTCTGAAGCAGGCAAGCAGCCAACGCTAAACGCCATCTCTGTATGAGCTACATCTGTGGCAGTTCTCAAAACCTAAACAAAAGAGCACAACGTGCACAGCAGAGAGGCGGGCCTGCTGTGGGTCACCCAGCACCATGAGCCGTAGTTCAAGGGACAGGGTCAAAAAAACAAAACAAAACAAAAAAAACACACCCCAAGGCCTGCAGGGAAATCCCCCTTTACATACCGCTGTGCCATTGGCAGGTGTGTCTCCGCTGCCATTCTCCTTCTTGGCCTCCTCAACCACCTCCTCCACAACTTCTTTCTTCTCCTTCAGATCCTATAAACACAAGCGCAACAGTCAAGTTAAGTCAGGAGAGTCACATGACCTGACAGACACAAGGGTTACGCGTTTATTACACATTTGGGAAAGTATGGGTTGTTCGTTTACGGTCACCGAGTGGAAGTTTATTTTATTTTTCCTCGGCTCGCGCTGTTATCCGCCCACGGAGAGCAGCAGCGTCATGACCGCGGAGCTCACAGTCGCCTAGCCGAGCAGAGATAAGCTAACCCCGAACCAACACACGACGCCCAACGAAACACGAAACCGCCAACGCGCACGAGTAACATTTTAACACGCTTATGGCTAGGGGTTTCTTTTCTTTTCTTCCCTCTCTCCTTTATGTACCGCTCAGACTCTTAACATCTCACTTCGTTCTGCTTAACAACAACAACAAAAACAACAACAACAACAAAAAGCACCAATAACACTCGGTTACTATTTTTTTTTTTTTAAACCACGCGCAACGGTTTAGAATCTGGCCAACAAATGTTTCCGCCAATCAGATTGAAGCAGCGGCCCAGTTCCGAACGCATCTCGCGCTTCGCTGCGCGTGCCCGAATCGGAGACAAAGAGCAGCGCGTGGCCATAGAGAACAATGCTGAGAGAGAGAGCGCGCGCGCGCTAATACAGGGCCATTTCCCGCTCATTTAGCGCTCGCGAACTAAATTTAAAAAATAATAATTCTAATTCGACAGGACGGTTATTTAAAAAAAAAAAAATTTAAATTTCGACTCATCATAGCGCAATCTGAAGCCGTTGGCGTTTCAAAGCGAAATGTTTCCTCTGAAAAATAAATAAATAAATATATATATATATATATATATATATATATATATAAATAAATATGAACGACAAACAGTCACGTTTCCTTCGTTAATCCCTCGATACTTTATACAAATGCAATAATACTGCAATAAATACGCCCACAAAAGACCGTTAACGGCCACGCTCGTTAGCTAGCTAGCAAATAAATATTTATTTATTTATTTAAATAAATAAATATTTATTTATTTTTCAGAGGAAACATTTCGCTTTGGCTTTGAAACGCCAACGGCTTCAGATTGCGCTATGATGAGTCGAAATTTAAATAAAATAAAAAAAAATAAAAAATAATAACCGTTAGCTAGCTAGCTAGCTAGCAAGCTATCATTAGCTAGCACTCGGCTGACAGGATTTTCTGTGGTACCCGGAGATGAAACGGTTTTTTTTGGGGGCTAGTTATCTATCGGCAGCTGACACCTACAGCACAACTCTCGCCTTCCAGCGCGGCTCTCTCGTCACTGTAATCCTCCATGTTAAAGCACACCGTGAAGCACTTACTGATTTTCACAGCGAACGGGAAAGAAAACGGTTTACATGACTGAAGCTGAGCTTTTTAGGACGATTCTTGCGAAACTTACCTTTGCGGTAATCTCTGTGGCGGTCGTCGTATCTACAGCAGCATCGGCCATGTTTGCTTATATGAGGATTAAAAGTGGGGGGAAATAACTTTTTAAAAAAATAATTATATATATATATATATATATAGATAGATGTGGTGGGAGAAAGAAAAAAAAAAAGCCCCCCGTGTGTTCCTGGACTTGAGGTAGGACGGCAGCGCGACGCGAGGAGGAAGAGTGAATCAAAAACCCGCGTTTCAACCGGAGAACTGAAAGAAGCGAGTTAACCGCTGCGGCATGCGATTGGCCAGAAAAATGCCTCGCGGTGTCCTCATTGGCCGGGAGAACGCAGCGCAGCCATTTCAGGCGCTGTTATTGGACGAGCCGACGTCATTCGTGTCAAAGCCCGCCCCCACGCTCCCGCCTGCTGAAAAGCGGCCGTCCGTGTTTCCCCATTGGTGAAATGTTCACATGCTGGCGTTTTTTTTTTTTGGTTTTTTTTTACAAAGTGGTCCCGTTTCTTTTGGTCTTGCTGTTACAGATCAAACTTGTATATGTGCATAACATTAATGCATCTTTTTTTTTTTTTTTTTTTTTTTTTTTTCCTTCAAAATTTGATTTGCATAGGAATTATTTGCAGCAGCTGTCCTCTTCTTTGTTTCTACCCCATAATGGCTTTGTGGGGATCCCTATGGTCCACACACGCAGGCCCAAACAACTGGCGTCTTTGTTTACAGCCACTGTTTCATTAGCATGTTTGTGTGTAAATGCCATTGTGACTCAGATTGAGATGCACCATGTGGCTGTTTTTGTTCCCAGTCAGGAGCAACACTTTGACATGCAACCCTCCTCCCTCAACCACTCCACCAAAGGTCCATACACAGATCATCTCCCTTTTGATATTATAACAGATTGCGGCATCTTCATTGTCTGACCTGGTTCTGCGTCTGCTGAAAGGAGCCAACCTGTTGCACCGTGGAAAAAATAAAAAAAATAAAATCTATTGTGCCTACTATCATCCTTCTTCCCTGTGCTTGAATTTATGGAAATATTTCCTTGGGCGATTCTTTCCATAAGATGCACACTGCGCACTGTGGGACCTTGCATCACCGTATGACTATGAAGTACAAACGATTTACGAGCACCACTCAAGCAGATTTGTCAAAGTAATTAATGGGTTTTGATTCCCAAATCTTTGGTGGGTGATTTAGATTATTCCGCTGGATGCACTAGTTTAATAGGCTCTTAGTCTCATCTTGCTGTCATCAGATCAGTCAATTTTGGTGACACGAGCCTATTCGATGGTCACAGATGGTGTGAAGTCATGGTAATCATGGTAAGCTCATTGAATGATCAAGGTCTTTGTTTCATTTTGATTCGGTTTGGATACTATGCAGTTCAAAAAAACGTTGGCATCAAACTTTTTGGATTTAGTTGAATGTTAACGTTAGAGCTGCATAGTTAAATAGCATCATGGTGCAGCCACCTTCATTTCTTTAAAAAAAACAAAAAAAAACAAAACTAGAATCTTTTAAAATATTAAACATTTAAACTTTGTATTTAGCCCCTTAATCTTCCAAGACCTGTCGGCAGGTCCATACTTACATTCCTCCCTCTCCTAACTACATACCTTTCCTATTAGGTTCACTGTAGTTACTGAATAATTAATATTAGTTACTGAGTTTAAGGTGTTGAAGCTTGTGAGGAGCCTCTGCATCGTCTCTTACGTTGCACCAGGGTCATGGAGTCACTTTATGTAATTGGATGGGGGATGACAATAAAAACTCTACTCGACTTGAGCCCAGTGATGAGGCATTTCAGCCAGTGTTTCACCAAAACCAATGCTTGTGATTAGAACTGTTCAGAAATCGTTTTCCCACAATCTCCACGAGCTTTAAAACCACCAAATGTGGAGCTCTCCGAGGCCTGCCAACGTGATTGCAAGTTTTCCAAAGAAGAAGATTATAATTATGGCCAGTCGGATGACGGTTGTAATTACGCGCAGAGATGAAAGCACTCAAATGTGTTGTAATCATAAATCTAAAAACCACCGAGCTCCACACTTTGTGCCCGGGCGCAGATCTTCATGTGGAGACGACAGTGTTCAAGAGATTAATTAAATCACATAAAGCCTCTTGTTTGTCTTCAGACAAAAGAGTGAAACACATGCCATGCTGTATATAGAGGTTCTTTCATTTAGGAAATGAAGTCCATGTGTAGACCGCAGCACACCGAGACGGCTGTCTGCAGCGCTGAGCCTACGGCCTGTCTGCTGCACAGATCCAGACAAGCAACAGTTAGTTTTGGGAAGGAAAAAAAAAAAAAAAAAGCTGTGCTCAGGTCCAAGCATTACTCATTCTATGCCACTGGAAAATAGGAGCAATGGGAGAGGAGGGAGGTTTTGTTAGGTCATTTCCTGTAGTGCTTTCCCCCCTCTCCGTATACCCACAGCCTGCTCCGAGCTCGATTAGTTTCCATGGATACTGGAACTCATCCAAAAATTGCCTGCTGCTCTTTAGTGCCTTTTTATGAGGGAGGAGTTCAGCATAAGTGTTTTTCATTCATACATCATGGCTAATAACTATGCAATTCTTTTTTTAATTTTTTTTTATTTAATATATAGATATTTTTTAGCCTTTTGGAGTCTTGGCTGTAGGATTATATCTCAGATGTTATAGCAATTATAACACTATCAGCTATTACCTTTGTGACTATAATCAGCATTAAATGACATCTAATTCTCAACCTGAAATTGAAAACTAAAAGGCGACATATTAGTGCTATTTTTATTATTCTTTTGTTACCCATTAAAAGCCACCATATCGGAAACAAATTGTCGACACGAAAAACTAAAACGTGTGACGTGAGTGAAGCTTTTACAATATTTAACATTAAAAAAAAAAAGAAAGTGGTTTACATTCGGAATTGTAGCAACACTTAATTCAGTATTGCATCACACAAGACCTTTACTGAGAAGGATCAAATGCGGATCAGTACCACACGATACCCATGATGTGGGTAAAATAATGCCTGCAAGCAAATCCATAATGGTGTCAGGATTAGGTATAATTAAAGGGACTGGGTCATACCACTTGAGGCTGCGTATAATAAATAAAGATACAGTAGAAGGTGTGCATCTTTGTGGCTTATTGATTCACCTGCAGAAAATTACTGTCTTGTATTTAAAAATGGATCCTTCCATATCAAAATGCATAGGCCTAATTTTATTGTACTGATACCACCTTTAAGCTTACACTCTCGCTGAATTATATCTGTGCCAATTTTCCCTACGGCAACCAAGTTTCCCCTGGATCCCTACTGACCTTATCTCCAGCGTAGCCTTGTATTTCCAGGGTAGCCATGGAATTTTTCATCAGACATTAAGTGTGTAGCTTCCCTTTTTGGTCACTGAGGAATGTAATTAGTGCTACACCTGAATTTGGAGACGAAAAAGGCTGAAACCTGACACCTGGAATGTCGGACCTCGAGGGCAGTCAGGGGAGGGCTTTTTCCCAAGTCAGAGGTCAGCATTTGGAGGGAAAGGGATCACAATAATTGGAAAAGCCAGAGGAGGTCCTGTGTGGGCAAACTGTGTTCTTTTGTTCAGAACAGCAGTGGCTTATGCATGGTTTTCTCATGGCCCAATGGGGAACCTGGCAAAAACCAGTGCAACATGAGGTAAAATATATAGCGCCGTTGCCATATTAGGAGAAACATGCAGTGACATGCGGTGGATGTGTACAGATTTTCACCTGGTGAATGGAAGCCTTTTTGCCATGGCTGATGTTAATCATGTTAAAGGCCACTTTTGACATGGACAAAAGTCCTTAACGTGGTCAGCATCGCTTGTTGCTGCATCACATCATCTAATAATAAGACCACAGGTCATTGTTTTGTGAAAAGACATCAAACACTCTCAAAAATGACGTGTTAATTAACAACACCTGTTGGCGTCATTGCTATTTCAACACGTTTTGTGTCATATTGTGCTAAAATAAGGGGAAAATGTGACTACTACACACCCGTCTAGCACATCATTATATAAACACATTGCGGACTGATCGTTGACAAGCTGTTAACTTGCCCTCACATCTAAATGACTGCTTTTTGATTCTTAGCATGAGCCAGGGCTAGATTAGTGTCGTGAGGTAAAACAGAATTTGCTACTAGTCTATATTTGCTCTTAGAAATTTTTCCTGACGTTTTTCAGGAGAACACTTTCCAGGCATGAGGATTAACGTTTGCTGTGCATGGAAACGAAATGAAAAGTGAACCAGACATGTTGACGTTAAGCTGAGTTAGCTAGCTAGCTACGAAAGCTAGCTTTAGCTTCCAGATAGCTAGAAACATCAAGAACGAAAAGCTATGTTAGCCAGCACTATCTGCACTATTCTGGTTAAAAAAAACAAACAAACAAAAAAAATAACCTTAGAGAATGCTAAGTTAAGCAAGCTATATACAGTAAATCTAAGGTACAAACCTGTTTAACGTTTAATGAGTGTAACATTTAAATTCATTAATGTTTACTTGATGTTTAAAAATCTGAACACACTGCCTGTTTTAAATATGCCAACACACTGGTTGTGTAAAAAGAAACCCAAAATGCGTTGTCCTTGACGGACACACCTGGATGCGGTAAAGAAATAACACACTAGGTGATGCATGTTGCAAATCTGTAAAGGCTGCTGCATTGGAAATTAGCATGAAAGGGTTTAGATTAGAGTACACAGCTCTAAAAAAAATAAAAAAGGTAGTTAGCATTACAAACCAGAAGAGTCTAAATGCAATACAATATATCCATAATTACCCTTCAAATTCAAGGGTAAATGTTAAAGCGCAGTTCTAAGAGAAAAAAAAAGAGAAAAAGAATAATAGCTCAGCCTCCCCAGTCACCTCTACCTTTCTGCTGTAAATTTCCACTGATTCAAACTAGCGCGAGGTGGGTCTCTTCAGCTGTGCCCTCCCCTTTACCTGCACTTATCACCCACTATGTCTGATTTGTTTTGTTTTTCCATCAGAAACATCACAGCTTGGCTAATGATCTAAGTTTCCTAACTGCAAGGCCCTGCAGGTCTTTGCTTGCACTTGGCTTTCAATTCCAATGGTGCTGTTCAAACATGTAGCGCTTCACATTTACACTTTCAAGTCCAGCCTTCCGCTGTACTTCTGAGTTTGTTGCCTCCAGTGAAGCTGCACTTCTCGATCTTTCAAGGTCCGGGCAGTGAGAGTTTTGCGATTGCCAGAGCTGTGGTTGTTCACAGTCTGATTGCACAAGGGAATTGGGGGACTGCCTGATAATCCAGACGGCAAATTAGCATTTTTTCCCCCCTCAGCTCCAGCTGACGTTTTCCTTTTGGATTGCATCCGAGTCGGTCGCTGCAGGAATCAGTTTTTAATCCTAGACTTACATTTAGTTACATGTACATTATTTCAATCTTTCAATTGATGTGCTGAGGTTAGCGTAAAGGCGGCCACTTTACCCAAACATACGTCACCGTAGTTTCTAAGTGGCAAATCCACGACCTTGTTCGTGGCCCAGAAACGTTGCGTGTACTGTAGGGAGTGTAGAGGAGAAACTGAGGAGACGCTGTGCACACTATGAGAGATTAACATCTTGATGGAGGGATATTGAAGCATCAGATGGAACAGAGAGAGTTGACCTGAAGCATGTGCGCCAATAGCTGGCCACAGCGACCTTAGTCCTATTGTAGAGCTTCAACAAAGAGCCATCTGCCTTGCAAGTGGGGCTAAGACAAGAGACAGACACACACAGGGGACTTGGTAGGGAAGGGAGAAAGAGGGGAGGGGACTTTCAGGGGGCAATGTAGTCCCTTAGGAGCTTTCTGGGTGCGTGATGAGGCGACTGTGTGTGGTTGAAGAGCTTAAAACCAAACGCAGGCCACAAAATGAAAGCCTATGTATGATTAGGAAATCTTACAAATATTTTAAGTGCGTATTTAGCGTGGCTCGATGGAGATAATTAAAAGTCAGAGGGAGGATTTGAGCTGACCTTTTTCTTTGCCAGTCCTGACCACACCTACAGTTTTACACGCCGTGACTGCATGCATGTTAGATTTTGGTCAACTTTTCCAGTTGCAGTACAGAAAGATGGAATTATAGGACGTGTATGAAGAATTTGAGTGTAAGAGATCATCTTTTATAACATTTCAAGCTTGCTTGGACGCTAAAAGTGATATTGGACAAACAAAGTCCAAAGTGCCTAAACACCCACACTGTACCTCGGTTTCTTAATCAAACCAAGACTTCAGTTGAAATCTTGAAATCTTGAAATGGTTTGTTGAATAATTTGTTTGGTTTTGCATTTTGGTTTTGCTTGTGAATGCTTGTAAGCTTACAAGGTTTTGAAAATAGTGTTTGCTTTAGATGTAGATTTGTGCAGCTAATCAGCACTTTGGGTTTTAGACTGTTGGAAAAATTTAATAAATTTTTTATTTAAGAAATCAAAAATAAACTGTATTTCCTCAGTGAATAGGTGAGTAGATTAAGTAGATCAGGGCTTATCAGTGCAACACTAGGAGTATACAGTGCATGATTGCTTAGCAACAGCAGCTCTTTCCTCTGCTCAGAATTATTATTACTACCATCTAGTGGTGCGAGGACAACTGCTAGTTGCAATTTATAACTTTAAAACAAAGTACACTTGTTGTAAGAGCACATTCGTTTAAGATTTGCTTTTGAAGAAGCCCTCTCTTAGTGATATCACAAGCCGACCTAAAGGTGAACAGAATATGCAAACAATGGACAATGGATGATTCACGGCAAGTGAAATCTATGAAAATGAATGTTTAACTGATTAGATTAGATAAAACCCTATAATCACCTGTCTTGAAAAAAAAAAGAAAGAAGCTGATAGGTCTGGCTTATTGTCAGGCCCAGAGGTCTCACATTTCTTAAGAACACATTAAAACTTGGAGGGAAAGGCCCAGAGGAGAGATGTCGCAGTGGAGTTTGGAGAAACGAGAAAATAGTTGGCGCTTGGCCAATTCAAATAAACAAGAGAGGACAAGAAGGAGGAATGGAGGGAAGTATGGGATAGAGGCCTTATGAGGTGGTCCAGAGAGTGCACTACACTACACTATACTATATACACACACACACACACACACACACACACTCTCCCCCTAACCCTAACCTCAGTAACTAACACACACACACACACTCTCCCCCTAACCCTAACCTCAGTAACTAACACACACACACATACTCTCCCCCTAACCCTAACCTCAGTAACTAACTAACACACACATACTCTCCCCCTAACCCTAACCTCAGTAACTAACTAACACACACACACACACACACACACACTCTCCCCCTAACCCTAACCTCAGTAACTAACAAACACGCACACACACACTCCCCCCCTAACCCCAACC
>JAOUQW010000001.1:10890739-10905684 GCA_028565825.1 Olivaichthys viedmensis
GGAACAACCTACCAGCCGATTTCCTTATAAAACTGCACGACAGTGTGTCTAAGAGAATTGATGCAGTTTTAAAGACAGACTGCGAAACACCAACACACTGATTTTAGTTTTTTACTGTTTATGGCTCTTTATAGGATTTATTTTTAATATTCAGGAACTTTTCATTTCATTATTTTTAAAAGCATTTTCGCTTCACAGAATTTCTTTACACATGCCTAAGGCTTTTGCACAGTTGTTTCTAAACAGTAAAACAGTAATGTAGATCACAATATACAATATAAGGATTTGATTAAGCAGAGTTTGGAGCTAATTAAGGATTTATTAATTTACTAATCCAATTCAAGCAGGTTTCTTTATATATATATATATAAAAACTTTTTTTTTTTTTTAAACCCTTGGATTAACAAATCGGCTACTAAAACCTTGACCTGTTGGTTTCACCAGTCCTAAAATATTAAACAGCAAGAACGTTACTCTTTAGATCAATCATCATCGATACTTTGAGTGAAAACTAAACTTTAAAAAAGCACCTCAGCTGCAAAATTAAAATAATTATTATTTTTTTAATCTAACCGAAATTTCATTCCGAGTTTAAAGCAATGGAGCAACAAGATTATAAAGTGTAAAACTAAAACCAGCCTTAAATGCAAATCACGATTATTGGGTTTTTTTTTTTAAACAGAGTTTAAAGCTTGGTGCGACTGGATTAATAGATAAACTTTGATTTAAACCAGGTTTAAAGAGTTCATCTTTGTTGGCGCACATCAAGGAAAAATGTAATCAGCTGCAAAATAATAAAATTATATTAATTATAAATAATTATATTTAGTTCACATGTAACGAGGGGGGAAAAAATCACGTATTTTCTTTTCTTTATTGAAAATGAAGGATTTTTAAGCATCTGTATTATCCATGGAGTACAACGTTACCCAAAGCAAATCCATGAAATGGTCAAACGGCGGACTTGCTGACTTGCTCATGTTACTCAGTTGCTATGAACAAACATGAAGCTCTGTGAGGATCTAAAGTAAACAGTGTGTGATCACAGCGCTATGAACCGAGTCGTACCTGGGACGGGGAGAAGGGCAGGATCTTCACGGGCGTGCTCTTAGGGGTCATGGAGTCGTTGGCGTCGGGGGAGAGGGCGATGCGCCGGCGGGTGCGGCGGCTCAGGATGGACGGCGGAGTGGCCCCTCCAGGCGAGATGGGGATGAGCTCCCCTTTACTCCCCTTGCTGAGCTCGTGCAGGGCGCTGCCCTCCAGCCGAAACTGCAGCACGTCGGGACTCTGACTCTCCTCGGGCAGCTCAAAGTCAGCCAGGCTACACCAACCCTCCAGATCCTACACACACACACACAGAGAGGGAGTGAGTAGCGTGTTATTATTCCACCACAACAACACACACGTCATAAAACCATACACGCGGTTCTGTGCAGGTCGGAATATTTAACGGTTATTCATGTTAAAGTGAAGCAGTTAGAACTAGACACCGTTTTTATCCTTTCACAGGTGTTGTTTGTATGCGCCTGCAATATTTTATCAGGTCCTCAGTTGGACCAGTTTCCTCAAATATACACCCGTCATTTAAACCTCTGAAGTCGATTGATAACGAGACGCACGTTGGACTTTCATATTTATTATTTAGCTCATAGAAACAAGCCAAGACGATCTGTCAAAAGTACAGACGTTTACTCGACCCCGCGTTTATGTTATCAGCTTATTAAATGATTTTATTACGATCTAGACTTCATATATATTTGTAATCACAGTCGGGTATCTAGGGGGACATTTTTAATTAAATAGATCCAGTATGAGTGAGATTTTTTTTCTGTCCAAAGAATGTTCTCATCGAACAAAACGGCATAATGGTTTTAAATAATTAAATAATCATTTTAAATTACGCAAATTTTAGGCAAAGCTAACAAAAACTGACAACTAAACCGTAAAAAAAACGGCCTGGTTAATAACAAATAAAAGAAAAATTAACCAAACATAATATCTACGAATGAAACGAAACCATCTAAGCCTGCTAGTATTCCACTTCTTAGTCTGTAATAGGATTTCCTTTAAGAAGAAAAACGCTATAAAGGCTATATTGGAGCCCAATATTCAAGATTTCCAGCAGTGCATCAGTGCGAACAGTCGACCCCATTACGTCTCCGTTTCCTCTTCACACAAAGGGGTTTACAGTGACCCTGAACTCACCCCCTCCACTAAGTCCATCACTTCCTTCAGTGCGGGCGCGGCCGAGGGCGAGAGGAAGCCCGAGCCGTCGTTCACCCAGGCAGAGACGCTCGAGTTCCCTCCGCTCTCTGCGTCACTTGGGGGCGTCGCTGGAGCTCGAGTGGGTTTCGGGGACGCGGTGTTAGCGGGAGCGGTTTCCTGGGGTACAGAATCGACAGTCTCCTAGTGGACAAAATGTAATTTTATAGTTACTTCAAGTCCTTGAACTTTCTGAGTTCTAAGCTACAATACCACCAACGTGACAAAATTGTGTGCGCGAATGAACAAAGACGCTTAAAATAAAGTGATGGGCATTTCGGTAAAATGACCAGTTCAGGTAGACAAACGACGGCACCACACCGTGGATTCACAATTTAACGGGAAATAGGCTACAGGCCAGGTCCGACATTTATCAATGCGGCATACGCACAAATATGTCCGTAAATGGTGTGTACGAACTTTTCAAAATGTGGGATTTATCAAAACTAAACACAGCTTTGACCATGCGTACGCAAAGCACCTACACTCTCAGAACAAAAAAAGGTACTAAACTGTACCTTTTCTTGTCGCTGGGGTGGTACCCTCAACGGTACATCTTTTGTACCTTTATGTATCTTTTACCTGGGAGCGTGAATATAGTGTACCTTTAAAATGAGTTAAGGTACATAATTGGATCTTAAGGATCACTGTTGTACCTTTAATTTTAAAAGTTTTCTGAGTAAAGCTTTAAAAAGGTACACTACATGCACCTTCCCAGGTAAAAGACACATACCAAAGATGTACCCTTGATGGTCCCACCCCAGTGAAATGGAAAGGTACAGTTTAGTACCTATTTTTCTGAGAGTGTACTGGCGGAAAATAAAGCTACAGGTAGAAAGCGTCGGCTCAGGAGTGCTTTACAAAGGGGCTTGCTTAAATCATGGGTCTGGACTGTTAATAAATTAAATTAACTGTAAAATCCATTACAAATGTAATTACAGTTAAATACAAACATGTTTTTGGTGACGCTCAAATCCCATAAAAAGGCTAAAAGAGTCAGCGTGTTAAAGAGCGCAGCATGGCTCATCTTATCGCTTTGTCGGAGAACGGAGCGGATCGTGCCATTTGGAGAGAGAGCGCGTTTTAGGGACCGGACGGATCTCTTAGCTGTAAGCTCCGAGTGGTTTATCAGCAGATAAGCCCCACCCACTCCCGAAACCACTACTGATAAATGTGTGCCATCAGTTGGGACCCGAGTTGTCCTTTCATCATGCCCTTTTCCGAGAAGATTCTGGGATTCTTAGTGTCCATCTATCGCTCTTTGCTCAAACTATAAACACACCGATTCATTTTTCTGACGTTCCATAACAAATGCAATGAACCGAGTGGGTTCTACCTCTGTGACCACCTGTATAGGGGGAGCCTCCAGACCTCCATTGTAGCAGAAATCCTCCTGCGGGGAACACACAAGACATCGATCCATTACAACAAGAAGTAGAGAGATAGAGTGAGAGAAGAATATCTTTCACATATTTTATTAGGTAGAGGGTTAATGAAACACACGAGTGGCTCTTCTTCCTCAGGTTGGGGAGTAACGTGCAGAGTCGTGTCCACGCCCGTGTAGTATCCCAGCTCCACCTTACGCTTAATGGTGGAGTTCCAGTGGTTTTTCACTGCATTGTCAGTCCTAAAAGAAGAAATGACACAGACACGGTCACAGACACTTTCTCTCTCCCTCCCTGTCTCTTCCCTCCTTCCTTCTTTTTAATCCTTCCATCTCGTTCAGCTCCTTGCAGGCACTGTGTATTTCCTTCAGGAAACGCAATTCTAGTTATTATTATTATTTTTCTCACGACGAATTTGAATGTTAATTGGTGAAATTTGATTTGGTGTCCACCTTCCAGGGAGCAGCTTGGCGATCTCGGCCCAGCGGTTTCCCAGCATGCAGTGGGCTTTGTAGATGATGAGATCCTCCTCTGCGGTCCAGGAGGACTTCTTCACGTCCGGATTCAGGTGGTTGTGCCAGCGCTCGCGGCACTGCTTCCCCAGACGGCCCTTCAGGTGCTTGGCCACCGTGGCCCACTGCTTGTTGCCGTATTTATTCACCAGCTCGATGACCTACGCAGTGAGAAGATTAATTACAAACGCCACAATGTGAGATGAGGAAAGTTATCGTTTCTTGATTGATGCACAAAGACAATAATCAAGAGGGTTGGGAAAATTAATAAAAATGGTATGTTTTAAAAGCAGCAGGTGGTCACGCTGGAACAACAACAAAAAAATCATAGAATACGAAAAAAAAAATAATAATAATTGAGATGCATTATGATACAGGAAGAATTGTTTATAAATCACATTTGCGGCCTTAATCACAATCCACTTGTGAAGGCCAAGAAACCAAAACCAAACGACTTCTAGAGAACATTTTTCCACAAACGCTCACTCTGATTAACTAGTTTCTCCCTCCTTTAAACTGGACAGAACTGACAGGAGTTCCCAAACCCCGTTTACACCTGATCGTTTCATTCGTCTTGAGTATCAGGATTATATCGAGATAGGGATTATCCACATAAACATGAAAGTGTAAATGCACCAATTTGAAACAGATTTAAATCCGACCATCGCACAAATCCACTTCAGGAGGATCTTGACGCATTTTAGCCTCATTTTAGCCTCCACTTTACAAGTGTAAATGCCTCCGTCTCTCCAAGACACATTTAACCAGCAAAAACCCTCCCAATAGGTGACGCACGGCTCCATGGATGCCGTTAAAAACGTTAACGAGATTAAAAATGGCACAAAAAAAAAGAAAAATCCTGAATTTTTCATGCAACAACCATCTTATTCATAAAACAACTAAAAACCAGAACATTAGCATATTAATGTGTATTAACGCATCATACAGCAATCGGATTTCAGCCTGGCAAACCGGACACGCGTTTGACTACAAGTGTAAATGCATGCGGTTCAAATGTGATCAGGATCCAATCCAGATACAAGACGCATGACACGAGCAGGTGTGAACGGGAAACTTGATCTATAGACATTGTACTTCATGCTAAATAAGGTTTATTTACTCATGTCATTAGAGTATAAAATGTTATGCACTATAGATCTGTAAACAGACCCCCCCCATCTTATTTTTTAAAACTAGTTTTAGTATTTATGTATTCATTTTTGTGCTTTTATTTATTTCGGCTACAGTTAGTGCTTGATGTTACACCAGTGCCAAGAAAAATGGGACACACAGGACGAAGAAGGTTGATATATTCCAAGTTAAGGTGCCAAAACTATAAAATGCATACACTGGTCTTACCTTTTCGTCTTCTTCTTTAGTCCAAGGCCCTTTGACGAGGTCTGGATCCAGTACCTTGTACCAGCGGTGCTGACACTGATGTTCCGAGCGGTTCTAGTGAACAGCGCACTTTGTGTTAGCACCGATAAGGAGCATGAAAGCAAACGTGCACCGACTGAAATACTTTTTCTGGGTAGCTCGATACACCTCGATGCTGTGACTGTCGTTTGCTTATCGTTCCTGAACCGTCATCAACCGAGGACGCAATTTTTGGCCGTGTATCATTATGAAACGCCGGTCTGCATTACTGCTTTTAATTGGCTAACTTTCTCAAAGTACATTTACTTATGGGTAATTCATATAAGCTACCATTTTAGCCTAGTTACAAGCTCAGCTAGCTGACAATATGTTTATTTATTTTCCTCGCCTGCATAGACTACAAAGTCCTGCTTATGATGTTTAAAGCTTTAAATGGATTTAGCTGCGCCGTATCTTGCTGATCTTCTGAAGCAGTACAGCCCATCCAGAGCGCTTCGCTCAGCTGAGGCAGGTCTACTGTTAATCCTGAGCATCACTCACAGCTCAGCTGAACGTTAGGAACGCGCTATAGCTCTATAGGTGTTTTTAAATCCAGATTAAAAACATACTTTAATTTAGCTTATTCATAGCTGTTGGGTCTTTTATCTTGTTAAATCGACTTTTCATGATTTATAGCACTAACACTATATTTATAGTCAATTCATTAGTGATTGTATATTGGTTCTTTAATGTGCTTTACCATAAATACTTTGTTTTGACTTTCTGTAAAGCACTTTGAGATTTTGAACTCAAAATGAAAAGTGCTATATAAATAAATATTATTATTACATACAGCAATTTTGTTTTACATACAAATACTGTTAACTAAAAAAAACCCACCCCAGACAGCACATTAATACAGACACAGAATTTTTATCTTTTAAAACATAAACTGCATACAACAAATTTATACATACACAGAAGGGTAATTTAAAAAATGACATACATACATACAGTAACTCCAAACAGCACATTCACACATACACAGGATGTAAAAAAAAAAAAAAAAAGATTATATATTTTAGGTTAGACGTGTTACGGAATTAATTCCAGTGCCCCATGCACAGGTATCCAAAGCAGTTTAAAAAAAAGTCAAGTAAGTAATAGTTTTGTATTTTGGTTTCATATATATTCTGGGTCAGTACTAGTTATACAGAGGGCCACATGGGTCAGGAATAAAATGCAGCTTTTATATTTTTTCCCTTAATATATTTGCTTACACGTTTCCTTATACACAACATCCATTTTTATTTAATTAATTTTACTCTTTCTGTGCTCATAACTAAAAAGTTGTGATTTTAAATCAAATACCAAGAATTGCCTGAGTGTGACTGTTGGGCCCCGGAGCAAGACCCCTAATCCTATAGTTTTAGTTTTAGTTTGTTTGTTTTTTTTTGCGGGAAAAACTTAGAAATGTTAGTAAATTGATGATTTAAAGAAATGTGTCTATGTTTACCATGTCCACTAAGTTTTCAACTCTTTATGATCTGTCCAGTCCACATCCAGACCTGCCGAGCCCTGATGGTCATATCTGTGCTGATGGGCTTCATTGGGATTATAGTGAGTGTGGTGGGCATGAAGTGCACCAGGGTGGGCGACAACAACCCATCCACTAAAAACAAGATCGCTGTGGCTGGAGGGGGACTCTTCCTAGTTGCAGGTTAGTTCTACCATTCACAACACACACACACACACACACACACACAGGAGCCATGCCATGCAAGTCAAGAAAAACTGTATGACCCAGTGGACACAAATGGAGTATATGGGTATAATTTGCTACTCTATCTCTGTATATACAGATACAGTGCAAAGGTCATTTTTTAGATGTTTATCTTTTAGATGTTTATGTTTATGTTCTTAGATCTTAGATCTCTTTCTTAGATGTTTATTTTATGTCTTCTGCATAATGTGTCATTAAAAAAGAGCATTTTACATTTCCAAACATTCATTTTCCAAAAAAACTTAAATGTTATAGAGAAATGTTTGTAAGTCATTAAAGAAAGTAAGATATTCATTTTACCTGCCAAGACAGAAGCAAGTCAGAGCCAAAGTTCTCCAAGATTCTTGGAACAACCTACCGGCCAATTTCCTTATAAAACTACACGACAGTGTGCCGAAGAGAATTGATGCAGTTTTATAGGCAAAGGCTGCGAAACACCAACACACTGATTTGGTTTAGTTTTTTATTGTTTACTCTTTATAGTGTTTTTTTTTTATTCAACAACTTCACATTTCATTATTTTTTAAAAGCATTTTCGCTGTACAGAATTTTTTTACACGTGCCTAAGACTTTTGCACAGCACTGTATATTTTGAGCAAGTTAACTTCCAGATAATCAAACGAATTACACTTTAAAATGGTTGAACCCTATGTATCAATTTTTGCACTTATAATTGCTCATTCCATTAACACTAGATTTCAATAGTGCAAATCAGGAAATCAGTAGTGATGGCGAACAAGAGCCTTGATTACATTCCCTCATTCCTGCATTAGCTTGTGGTTGTTCAGGATCTTGGGTCCCAGTATCACTTCGGCCTTCGCTGACAGATAAACACGAAGTGGGTAGATCAGCAGAATTTCTATACATTTGTACCAAACAACCACTGATTTATATCTTTCGGTTAGGTGTGTCCACGCTGGTGTCTGTATCCTGGTACGCTACGCAAGTCTCCGTCCACTTTTTCGATCCAAACACACCTGTAAATGCCAGGTAAAGAATCAATATTGATTTTTTTTCTTCTATATTTTGTATCCACAATGTACAAGAAGACAGGAAATGCCCAATACAAAAATACACTGTACACAAAAGATGAACAGGTCGTTAAACAGAAGGAAGCAGAAGGAAGCGTACAGAAATGGTGGTCGGGGTGCCATTGAATTAATTACCCATGCTTATGTCATTAACACCTTAAACACCATGAATTATTAACTCATAGTAGTAACTGAATAAGATGCTTTAAGATGAATAATTGAATAATAAGCCGAGAGTTTAAAAGGGATAATTAATATAAACCATGATATTTGACCAAAGATGGCTCAAAGCCAAAACTTTGAAATTCTATAAATTTTTGTGAACATAAATTGTTGTTGAAATAACCACAATTCCTGACAGAATACTACACTGAAACCTCTCTTTTCTCTCTGTAGATAGTCTACATTAAAAAAGATATGGGTCTAGCCAGTTTATTGAAGCATACCAGGCTAATTTCGAAATAGAATAAATTAAAAACAGGGTAGCAAAAGGGAAGGAAGGCCCTAGAAAAAATTAAATCCTTACAATTTTACCGCCTTTAAACCCCCAGCTTATTATTCAGTGAAACTAATAGGAAAGGTATGTAGTTACGAGGATAAGAAATGCAAGTCCGGTGCCCTGTGATGGCTCCTGTGAAATTAAAGGGTTAAATATCTATGAGAAAACAATACTATTTCGGAGAGTAGGAATTGTGTAACTCGGCCCACCGTGTGTTTTCCCGAGATTTAAATAAATGAGATAAACGCAAAATATTGAAATGGGTTACAGAGTGAGTACCTGAAGTGTCACAATTATCCTTTAAGTGTTAACTATGTCATTAAAACCCCTCCCTCTTTTATCAGGTATGAATTTGGCTCCGCCCTGTTTGTGGGCTGGGCGGCGGCCTGCTTGACGATTCTGGGCGGCTCCTTCCTCTGCTGCTCCTGCGCTAATGAGGAAAGAAGAGGGCAGCAGTACTACCGGCAATCACAACCCTCTACAGCCAGGGAGTACGTGTAAAAAAAAAAAAAAAAAACACAACTACAACCACATCAAAACGAGAAAAGTGTCAATGTAAAGAGCAGTGGGCACAAGAGACAGAGCTCCTCCCCTTTACCACGATTACACCTCTGCTTCTGGAGTAGTTCATTCCTTTTAGATCACGCTTCACTGAACACGATCTGCTTTTATACTATGCTTATATATGCACAGTGTACATATTATGTTACTTTTCGATGCCAAGATATGGAAGGCTGAGCAGAGGCTATGATATGGTTAAGATGATGCTCGTGCTCGTCTCTCCTAACATTCCCTGAGAAACGTTTGTGTTGCAAAAAGTGCTACTCACTTTTTTAGAGACCAAATAAATAAATAAATACAAATAGAAAGGAACTCAAATATGAACTTCCAGCTAAAATGATTTTGTTTTGTAAAAGCAAAGTAAAGTTTTGTAAAGTTTTGTAAAGTCCGCCAAGATACGGAAGGCAGAGACTTTGATATGGTTAAGCTGTTGCTCGTCTCTCCTAACATTCCTTGAGATATTTTTGTGTTGCAAAAAAGTGCAAAAAGGGCTACTCACTTTTTGGAAACCAAATAAAAAATTGAAATAAAATACAAAGAAACTCAAATGAACTTCCAGCTAAAATTATTTTGTCTTGTAAAGTTTTTGTGACCAAGCAAACCTATAGAGTGCGCATTTTTTAATATCCATCAAGCCTAAAAGGTGACCAATTGTTTTTTTTTTATTCTCTGTATTTGCACTGAAGATGTTTGCATCACACCCATGCAGAACAGCGGTGTAATCTGGGATCAGGGTCAATATCCATTGTAAAAGTTGACAGTCAGAGCTTATGATTCTAAGAAGACCAAGTCAAAGAAAGAGAGAGAAAACTGTGCATATGAAGGGAGAAAGATAATGTGTTTCCTTTTCCTGGGCTGTATGGTTGGAGCTCTGTTTGCCAGCTCTGCATTCCTCAAACAACCGCAACCAAACTCACACTCCATTGAGGAGACCAGATGTTAAGAGCATTTCACTGTCCGCTTGTGTAGACGATGTTATTTATGGCTTTGATGATCCTTTATAGGAACTGAGGCTTGGCTTGGATAAATAAAAAATACAGCCTAAACTCTGCATATTTAAATAGAGAAGGCCGGTTTTCTTGGCAAAATTAAAAGGCGATAACAATCCGTGATGTTTTTCACAATTTTAACCAGATGCTCAAAACTGATGAATCCTATTAGAAGTGGTAAACAAAAGTGAAATGCTGAACTCTTGTCTCCAAAATGCAGATTTGATGGCGGCACCTCATGTACAGTAGCTCAATGAGCCATCCATATTCTCATTTAGGGAAAGAGTAACAAAGCTTGTTTTACGGTTTCTCACTACTAACTAAAAGGCTCGCTTAGAAAAGCCCACTGAGACTTATGACATGTAGTATGATAAAAATACAAAACTGACTCTACTACACTCACACATGACATGTGGCTGATATGTAGTTTAAAAAGGCCGCTTACAGTTGAGTGCAAAAGATTGCATCCCCCATGGTTTGGAGAATTTTTTTTTACTTCTATTTTACAATTATCTACAAAAGAAAAAAAAGGTGTTAAAAATGAAATGTGAGTGTATTTAAAAAAAAATATATATATATATATATATTTTTTAAGATCCAAAAGAAAGAACTCAAAATATCGCCGTGACCCTCTCAGTCTCCAGACCTGATTTGAAGAAGGCAGTTCAGAGTTACAACACATAATTTTTTAAAACATACACTACACTCTTAGAAAAAGTTTAATCTAGAACCCAAAAGAGTCCTTTGGCTTGTCCTTCTGGATGAACCCTTAAAGGTTCTATGTAGAACCCTACAACACAGGGTTTCCCTTTCAGAGCGGGTTCCAAGTAGCATCCGTTTAGAAAGCAAAGAACCCTTAAGTATCCAAAGAACCACTGAGAAACCCTTTTTCTATGAGTGTATTGGACCATTTTTGTTTCTTGTGACATGTCTTGTTGGTGTGAATTGCATTTTTTTTTTGTCTTTTCCATTTCGTCCTAAGGGGACGCAAACTTTTGCACTCAACTGTATAGGGCAACATTTATCAAAGCTTTAACAATTCTCCATTCTCTATATATTGCAAACAACCCACATCTCTCATTTAACCAAACCAGCCCTCATATCTGACGAACGCATCACTTTTTAATCGCAGCTCCCAAATTTGTTCGAAAAAACCCTTAATTTACAAAACACTGTAAAACTGAAATGCCCTCAGGGAATGCATGTGATGTCAGAGCCTTGTTATGGACAGTGTTCCACACTAGCAATGCTTTTTTAATATCTTTACTAACCTTTCCATGTCTGGTGCAAACCTCAACGTGTCTTAGCAAATGAACCTCGAGGAGCCGGTTGAATCTTGTGATGTGTCTCTCTCCTGACTTCCTCTAATGCTGTTCTTCTCTGACTGTCTTCTTTTCTTCTCTAATTCAGGGCTGAGTTGTTGAGTGAGACTAGTTTCCCTGACTGACCAACCCTCCCTGCCTTTATTCGAGGACTGGTCAAGCTCCGCTCTCTGTTTCTGCCCCCTCCCTCCCTCCTTTTACTTCTACCTAGATTACAAATTTGGACCTTTGTCTTTGTCTCTTTATGCTATATGCTATTATGTCCATTCCCTAAAATCAGTGTGCAGTTGATCAGAATGTAATGAAGAAAATGTGGCTCGAAAACCTTGTTCACCCCATAATTCCTGTGCATGTGTGTGTGTATGTGTGTGTGTGTGTGCATGTGTGTGTGTGTGTGTGTGTGCACGCGCCTTATCTTACGTCTTTAAACCCTGTTTGCAAATGTGTACTCATGGCCTGAAAGCATGACGAATAATGTCTCCCATTTCAACACGTTTTTTTTTTATGTAACACAAGCGACAAGCATGACTTTGTGAAAGATCGGATTTCAGCTATACTTAAACGTGTTCTTTTCTTTTAAATTGCAGAGCAAATGTTAAAAGTTCTCCACCAGACAAAGGGGAGCAGTTCTTGTAGTTTGGGAGCGGGGCGACTTCGTTGCTCTCACGCTGGGTTAGATTTTGGCAACAGACAAGACACTCTCTTGGTAATAAATGAGGAAATAAATTACAATTACAATAAATAAATGAAAATGGTAACGGAGATGGTAACGTTAATAAAAAAAACAAATGATATGACGTACTTCTGTAATAAACAGTGTTTTTGGTTTTTTTGCCAGATTTCTTGTACATGCTTCTGAATGCATTCCTAAAAATGAAAATGAAAATGGAAATAAATACATTATATTGTACTGTACACGCCTAGTATTGCTTTATATGGACAACACTGACCAGAAATACAACATGGAGTGAGCCAAAAGTTGGGTCTCCAGATTGTAAAATTAAATTTGGCTAAAGTTACTTCTTTTTTTTGTATTATCATTAGACCTCAAATGTATCTCATATTCATGAGACTTGATTCAGGGTACGTTAACGATGCATCTGATCAGTTATGCAAATATTCATTGTTGTTGTGTAGCGTAATACCGTTTCAATTTATAACCAAGCTTTGACTTACATTGTCTTCTTTTTTGCTGATCTGCCAATTTCAGAAATTTCTTTTCCTACACATTCATTGCATATCCTACATTTCAGTGGTTTAGTCCACACTGTAAACCCGAACTGTAATGATGGTTTTTTTTTAATTTGCATTATACATTAATTGTGAAGAAACACTATGGACGTTTGTGCCATGTGCTTTTATTTGCCTGCAGAGGAAGACGGTTCCAATACACGCTAAAATAAGACCCACACGTAGAGCAGAAGCTTGGTGCTATTGCATTAGATATTTTTTCTTCTTCATGGAACATGCAGTGCACAAATGATTTGTCTTGATGAATGGAGATTCCTGACTCAGTTGGGAGTTATATTCAGCTCGCATTGAGAGGCACTCGTCTGGTTTGTTTCGAGGCCATTAGTGTAATGGCCTGTTGTTGGCTTGTAATCACAAATCCTTTCGTTCTGTATATTTTCCATCAAACATGTTGCCTAATATTGAAGTATGTATCATCTCAAATAAAGTGTCAACTTTTCTGTTTTTTTTCTGTTTTGAAATAAAATAAAGTAAAATACAATAAAACATACAAAACGAATGGAACTGTAGTGTAATTTTTTATACCTAGGTATAATATATGAACTCATCTCATATTTCTATGACAAATAAAGTCTTGTGATGGAGTAAATTACAACATTGATGCTAAAATGGTGCCAGTGAAAATCCTTTTTAGTAAAAAAAAACCCCCAAAAGAAACAATAGGAGATATGAATCAAAATGTCATTAAATATTTTAACCTGCAGCCAAAAAACTTTTGAACTATCACTTTGAACTATTTGGGCAATTTTATATATTAAGGTTTATTTTGATCTGAAGGTTTGCAGTGTTTAGATTATTTTTAATAAATAAACATTTTAACTCTGTTTTTGTATAATTATAAAATAATAATAATAATAATAGTTATTATTATTGCTATTATTATTATTATATAATAATATTATTATTGTTATTATTAGTAGTGGTAGTATAAATATTATTATTATTAGAAATATCCCTTATTATGCATACACAATAAAAGCAGAGTTTACATTTTTATTTATTAAAAATAAACTAAACACTGCAAATTTTCATATCAAAATAAACCTTAATGTAGAAAATTGCACAAATTGCTTTGAACTATTTGTGCAAAAGCTATTTGGCTGCTGGTTAAAATATTTAATGACATACTTTACTAAATTTAAATGAATATCTTCTATTATTGTTATTATTATTACTATTGACTTGTAGTTCAGAGCCTTGAGACTTGCATAAAGTGACTTGTTAACTCTGGTGAGAGAATCTGCTGAGGAATTTGGGTCTTCGCTTGCATCATCTTAACAACTGGGCTTCAGTGCACCTCAGTCTTTACATCTGAATTGTTTAATCTTTTTATTTACTCTTCCCCATGAGTGCTTCGCTGGTCTAAACCCCATCCAACGCTGTGGAATTACAGAAAGTCTCAAATGTCAATTCTGCCTGGGTGGACTTGGCGGAAAGTCAAAGTCATTAAAAGGATTTCGTGGGGCGAGGTGGTAGTTAACGCTTGAGGATTCTCGAGAGAAATACAGGAAACGGGGTGTTTAATCCATGTGTCTTTGCCAAAAGTCTACTGAAATCTAAATAGAGTTTGAACATTAGAAGAAGTCATTATCTTTGACTGGTCCAAAGTGAATAATGAAATTAAGAAAAAACATAATAAAATTAAGATCCTTGCCGTAAAAGCAATAAAATGAAGGACAAAGAAGCAAGCGAAGATAAGGATGAAAAATATTCTCCTGTTTCTTTAATTACCTTGCCTGCATTCTCACTGCAATCTTGTTATTCCTCTTTATCGTAGCTGACACCACCAGGTACTAATCTCAGTCCAAAAGTAAAAGTAGTTACTGTTTTGTGAAAATTATGTGACAGCAAACTTCAATGCAGGTTCATTTAGAACCATGGTTCTCAATGAGGTGCGTAATGTATAGCCAGGGGGTCTGTGGTGAAGGACATGATGACTGTGGAGATTATTTTCAACTACTATTGTTATAGTTGTTATAGTTATGATTGAGTTA
>JAOUQW010000001.1:10908553-10925618 GCA_028565825.1 Olivaichthys viedmensis
ACTGTATGTGTGTGTGTGTGTGTGTGCGTGCCACCGGCGTGTAACGGTGATACCTGATGAAAGGGAGGCTACGTACAGCAGTACTGGGCGCTAAGATCCATATTTTGACACAAGGTTATCAATTCCATTTACTTTCAAGTAAGTGTTAAGCAATTGTATAAAGTTACAAGCATTATTACACATTTTTTTTTACACGTTAAGTCAAATATGCATGTATTTAATGTAGCAATTTGGTAGTACTTGCCACTATTATATTACCTATCAGTATCAAATACTGCTGTATACCTGTATTTTCATTATTTATTTATTTATTTATTCACAATAATTACTATGCACTTACATATTCAGCTTGCAAAGTAGGCACCAAGTCGTATTTGTAAGTTCTACATTATTACCTATTAAAATCACAGAAATTACTTGTCATTACCACATAATTACCTATCAAATACTAGGTGCTTACCGTACTGTAAAATAAAGTGCGACCATAAAACCTTTAAAACCGTGCAGGATAATACTATTCATGTTTCTGACACATTACTTATCGCCAAACTTTTATCAAAGTGCACAATCCACAACTAATTCACCAACATAAATCAAGCCATTCAGGTCTCTACGCATTTACTTTGATAATAATTATATCCAGTGGCCTGTGCATTTTGCGATAGCTTTAAAAAAAAATTTTTTTAAGAAGAAGTAATCTTGAGTAATATAGCAGGCACCACTTCTTCATATTTGCGAAGACAAGCAAGGTTTATCTCATCCCCAAATCCATTACAGCAGAATATGACTCCACCATGTAGTTCGTTAAAGCAGGGCTTTGAGGAACATGCCTTGAAAGTGATGTATCGTGCCGCTCTCCGAGTGACGTCTCATACATCATTTTTATTGCAGCGTTTTTGCCCCATTCTTGCTTCCTCTCTGCTCTCTGGCACTCACTGCGTCAAATAAAAAACTTCCCTCCTGTTACGCCTATAACTCTCCAAGATAAATATGACGTCTCCGGATTTGAAAGAAGTTTCCCCAACTTGGAACTTGTCCCGAGGAAAAGCCGAGGCCGGCAGACAGACAGAGACAGACAGGCAGCGCTGCACTCGATCTGCATGCAATGCTTCTCGGGTGATGCAACTGAACCCGGAGGCCTCTTAAAAAGTGCTGGGAAGTGATGCGAGGTTCCTATTTCTGCATCTGGGGTGAAAACAAATGCGTGGGCTGCTTTCGGGTTCAGGTGAGGAACAAAGTTGGCTGTCTAGGAGCATGTAATCAATTTCAGTCAGGTAACACAAGCTTAGATAAGCACACAGATTCCACGCGTGTGCGATCCAACTGGCCAGGAATCCTGCTCCTTTTCCAGCTCCTTTTGGCGAGTCAAATTTACCACCATTTCCACCATGAGTGCTTGCATCTTTGTTTATCCTTCTATCATGAAAGGAATTAAAAATACCAGATGGAATGAGTGACTGTAATCTTTGTCAAGTGGGAGGAGGCGTTAATGTGAGAAAGTGCCGTAGATGTGTGCCTGTGTAATTTTGGAAGCAGGCGCCGTGCCCATACGATACCCTGCTAGACCTGGATCACATTAAGCACTCGGCTGCTATGTGCCAATTAGCTTGTCTCGTTTAGCCTGAGGTCTTTAAATAGCAAGAACCATCAGAGTGTGCTGTTGTGCTTGGGCAGGACAGAGGTGGTATAAGTATAAGTAATTGTACGTTATTACTACACTTAAGTGTTGTGTTAGGGGATTTGTACTTTGTCTCAAAATTGATACTTGTACTCAATTAAATTTCTTTATTTCCATAAAATAAAATGAAAAACATACGTTTTACTCCTCACATATTCATTTAGACCTTCCAAGTTTTTCAAATATACTCAAATATATTTTTCTTTTGCCAATCCTACCAATCCAACGTTTGTGCATTTTAACTTTGACTATATTTAAAACATCCAATCAAATACACGACCAAAACAACATCTTTGCGCACAGATTGCCTATTAGTTACAAAACACACACGTTCGGTTCATTTTTAATATCAATGACAAGAAGTTTGGTCAAAAAATCTCATGGCGCTACCAAAGTGGAACGTTCTCCCATGCTGAATCTAAAAACTACTAAGGAATGAAACATCTCCTTTGCCTCCCGAAAACAAAAAAATCTGCTTTTAAGAACATTAAGAAACATACTTAGTAGTTTTAGGTTTATAATAATAATAATAATAATAATATTTATTTATACATCACTTTTTTGATTTTGATTTTGAGTTCAAAACTCAAATTTCTGCATTCTGAACTAGCTGAAGCTTTCTTAAAGAGACAGCAGGGCAACCAGCCAGCAACACATAATACAATAGTCCAATCTAGAGGTTATGAAAGCATGCACTCGTTTCTCAGCGTCATGTAGGGTTAGCCTATTTCTTATTTTGGCTATGTTTCTCAGATGATAATAAGCAGTTTTAGAGATGGTACTTACATGGGAATCAAAGGATAAACCAGCATCTAGGGTGTGTGTGTGTTCGTGAGATTGCAGAAACAGGCGAGACAGAGCGGAGCTGCTGAAATGCAGAGAGAGCTGAAAAGCTGCTCGTTAATTTTCTTTAGTTGACGTTTAGTTGAAAGCTAACAACGTCCTTGGGGCATATGTGACGCGCCAAGGACTGTGATAAAAATTAAAAGTTCAAAACCTACCCTGGGTTCGAGCGGGGTGCTCTCAAATTTGTTACGCACACTTTCACCTAAGTATAATTTTTCTGTACTTTTTCCACCCCTGGGTCAGGGGGACAGTGGTAAGGGGACAGAATGTGGTAGCACAAAATCATTTATGTACAAAATCATCATCTATGTTGTTATTGTTGCTGTCTGATCTCGTTCCACCCCCACAGCGGGAAGTGACCAGATAGTTGTCTTGTCAAATCTTCTTGGGATCAAAGCTCTTCTTCACGATTAGACTGCAGCAGAGTTACAGCAATGAAAATCAATACTGCTCAATTTCTCTTTCTTTGGGAAACAAAAAGTTTGTTCAGGAATGGTTCAGGAGCGTGTACAGGACTTGTGTTTGTGAAATCAGTCCCAGTTAAAAACTGATTGCTGCTCACTGAGATCAAACTGGTGGCAATGCTTCAAAAAAACTTTTACATCATGTTATCTCAATATACATATAACATCTGTCTCCATTTAATACAGCATACATGCTCTGTGCAGTCAAGTCACACACTCGAAATTGCCTAGCAGTTGTCTGGATCATGTTTGTAGCTAACCAGCAACCATTCAGAAAAGCAAGCCGGCACATCAGAAACACTTAAAAACCAATTTCATTCAAAAGACGGAGTTGTTGAACACGTCTTACTTGCACATCAGTTGATAGCCCTTCCTGAGACTAAGACTCCGTTTACACTTGGTCGTTTCATGCTCTGAATTAAACCAGCTGAATATGAGGAACAACACAGGAAGTTGGTGTTCGAATGTAATGAGCTGATTTGCATATTAATGCGTGATACAGCATATCGGATTTCAGTCTGGCTAACCGGAGACACATTTGACTGCAAGTGTAAATGCATGTGGTTGAAATCTGATCAGGATACAATCCATATATAAGACGCATGAAGCGACCAGGTGTAAACAGGGTTTTACTGTCAACTTGCACAAGTTTTAGGAAGCAGACAGTCAGTCTAATATTTTACGCTATAAAATTTCCTGATACATCTTGGGATTCGGCTGGCAAGGTGGTGCAGCATGTAGTGTTGGTTGGTGTCTCACAGCTCCAGGGTCCTGGGTTTGATTCTTAGTTCTGTTTACTGTCTGTGCATATTTCTCCCTGTGTCCGCATGGGTTTCTTCTGGGTACGTTGGTCCCATCACCCAAAAACATGGCAATTGGTTCTCTACATTGCCCCTTTTTAAATTGAATGACCATGTGTGTTGCCCTGCGATGAACTGGCGTCCCATCCAGTGTGTTCATTAACCCTTCAGTGATTGCAAGCCTGCCATGTCTTATGTTTATTTATGTGTTTATTTACCAAATTAATTAGTTTAGATTAGTTACCATAGTTTTGTTTCAGTCGTGCTATGAACCCTCGAGGTAGCTTTAAGCAAACCTGAGATGGGCTCAATATTTTATTTGGACAGCATTGGTTTTCTACATGGTAACCTTTCTTGAACACTGCTCTGGTTTGTCTAATGGTGGAACACTGACATTATCGGTTGCAAGAGAAGCCTGCATATCTTTACCTGTCACCTGAAGGTTCTTTGTCACTTGCTTGAGAATCTAGGAAGAGTAGCAACAGTGCCGAATCGCTTTCATTGGTAAACTATCCACCTGACGGAACCGACAGTGCCAAGTCTTTAGAAACCTTTCTTAATGCTTTCCAATCCTTCAACAACTTTTCGTCTGAAGTCCTCTGAAATCTCTTGATCAGGCCTTACTGCACTTGCACAACAGAATTCTGTTGTGATCTTCAGGTAACTAGAACTGTGGGTTTTTTACATGGCAGGAAAGGCCAAACCTGATTTTAAAAAATAAATAAATAAAATAATAATAATAATAATTTTATATTTTTTATAATAATAATAATAATAATAATAATAATAATTTCTACTATTCCAGAGAAAAACATCTTCCACCGCCTGAGCTCGGGATTAACAGTAGACCTGCCTCAGATGAGCGAAGTGCTTGTGATGGGCTGTACTGTTTCAGAAGATCAGCAAGATACGCCGGAACTAAACCATTTAGGGCATTAAACGTCATAAGCATGACTTTGTAGTCAATGTGGAACTTAATAGGCAAGGTGGTGAAATGGTAGCTTGTAGCTTGAATAGAACCGGGGTCCTCTGACATTCTTTTCCTGGTAAGGATGCGGGCTGCAGCATTCTGAACTAGCTGAAGCTTTCTTAAAGAGACAGCAGGGCAACCAGCGAGCAACACATAAAACAATAGTCCAATCTAGAGGTTAAGAAAGCATGCACTAGTTTCTCAGCATCATGTAGGGTTAGCCTATTTCTTATTTTGGCTATGTTTCTCAGATGATAAGCAGTTTTAGAGATGTTACTTAGAGATGTTTAGAGATGTCAAATGATAAACCATGATTTAACTAGAAGACCGTCCCCCTTCTTTTTAAGAGGTCATTATTCTTGAGGTTCACATACCTTTTCCATCAATGACTTTGATTGTTTAAACAATTTAATATACAAAAATTATGTTCATGCTATTAGATTGCATTTTTCATTATTAGTATGACTTAGATGTTTATAAGATCCAAGCGCCACTTTAGTTGCCAGTTTCCATTCTCCAAGCTCTCTCTATGCACACAGAGAATGCCTCAAGTTGTCTGCAGCTTTCTAGGAAAGTTTGGGAGGTGATATTTGGGCCCTTAAAGCAATTAATGAGCTTGCTAAAGCCAGCTGAGGCATTGATTGTGGCTATTTATAACAGTGACAGGTGCCTGGTGAGCCGACAGCGCTGCCATCCTCAGTTGCCAATGGGAGGTCAAGACAGCATCCTTATCGCAATTAATAGGAGAATGTAGGGTTCCACTGACTAATATGGCTGTTTAAATAGAGGTCCCAGAACCTGGCAGGAATACGAGATGCAGGTCTTCAAAGAAATACGGTTTTAGAATTCAGCATAAAGACAGCAATATCTGATATAGACATGACTTAACCTTCAATATGCGAGCGTATTGTGAATTGAACTGCATGGCAAGATCTGATAAAAGGACCTAATGTGATGAAAAATTACTTCTATAAAGCGGAAAAACTGGAGGGAAATGAGGCCATCATTGCACATCAAATGCACATCAATTTTCTGACCACTGCCGACCATCAAGCAGAGTTATCCGCTTGTTCTTTTAAGTGTGGGTAATGCGAAATATCTGGAACTTTACCTGCATAATGTGTTGAACAGAACATGGTCTGTTTCATAACCTCTAAACATATCTGAAACATAATGAGGTCACTGCAGAATTGAAGGATAACTTGACAATACATAGAATGGGCATCTTGAATTTGCTCAAAACATTGAACTTTGACCTCAGCCTCAGTGGTTTTTTTCCAATCACACCTGTGAAGCTGCAGGCTTTCCTGCCTGGGAACTCGCTTCTTTGTTATACTTTTGACTTTCTCAAATAGATCAAACAAGCCCTTCTTAACAATGACCAGCCCTGTGAGCAAAATGCCCACCAATTTTTTTTTATATTTCTCATTTCTGCAACGGATATCAGTCAATACTCCCAATGCACAGGCCAAGCCCCTCTCAGAGGGGAGCAAAAACGGCATTAAACATGTTAAAACAATAGAGGCCTCTGATTTTCCCTCGGATTGTTGAAGGATTAACTTGCATGCCGAGATGCCAGGGCGGGCATTGAGAGTCAGGGGGGCTGCTCAGGCTTTCAATCGATTCCCAGGCTATCAGACCCGTCAGCTGCACACAAGGGAGCCATTATGAATGTTACCTGCCTGCTGGTACACGAGGGCTCAGTTCAAAGGGGCTGGAGATGGACTTTCATGGCTGCTGAAGGACTGTCACCCAACACCACTGTGAACATGGTGCAGGTTTTGGTAGTCCAAAGGGAAAATACCAATGAGGGCCCAGCAGCTGCAAATGCGCACTCAGTGCACAAACCACAGCACAGAAGACACAGGGGTCAGGCCGCAAAGGAAGGTTAAAATGTTAATTTGTAAGCCTGGAAATGATGAAAATTTAACAAGTAAGATTTAAAGCACAAACGTCAGACTCCAAACCTGGAAGTTCACAACTAATTATTTACTTTAGGGCAGTGGTGGTCCAGCGGTTAAGGCTCTGGGCTAGGTTGTGAGTTGGAATCCCAGTTCTGCCAAGCTGCCACTGTTGGGTCCTTGAGCAAGACCCTTAACCTTCAACTGTTCAGCTCAATTGTAAGTTTCTTTGGATAAAGGCGTCTGGTAAATGTAATTACTAATCTGTGAGGAGACAATGAAGGAATGAATGTTTTGATTTCTTCTCTGTTCTCCTTTTAATATACCAACCAATAATGGCCTTTGTATTTTCAACTTTGCCCCTGTCACTGTTTTAGTGCTAAGTGCTATATAAGAAATTATAATAAAATAATTGATCAAATTGACTCTAGTAGCCCTCCAAGACTAGAGTCTGACACCCCTGATTTTAAGGGAAATTTTGCTAGGGCATCTACTTCTGGTATTAAGTGAATTTTTTTTTTTACAAGTCTTTTGAATTCGTACATAATTAACAAACCATGTCTTAAAACCTACAAATAACAAACCTGTTCCCTGCCTCCTTAGCGAGGACTCAAAGGTGGATTATGTAGAGTAATGCTAAAATGCCATTTTTTGTTCCACTAATTGCTGAGGTGCCTCTGTATAGAAGCTTTTTTTTTTTTTTTCAACAATACATTTATTTATTTAAAAACATAAATACGTGTCTCGCTTTTATGTTTATGAAGTTTCTGCTTTTCTCATTATAAGCTTTGAGTCAAAGCTCTATCCTTCTTTAAAAAAAAACCATGATAAGTTTTTTTTTCTCTCACTAACAAAACCTCCCTTCCAAACTTACAAAATAGCCCTGAAATAAGAGCAATGTACAGAAAAAAGAAGAAATGCCAAAGATACATCAAGAGTCAAAGCTTTACAAAACAAAAAGGTTGCACTGACAGTTCAAATATATTTTTTTCTAGGAGGGTTCTGTATTTTCCTACCGTTGTCTTCTTTTATCTCTGCTGTCAAAGGACTGTTGTTTTCCTGTTAAATTCAAACACGGCTCTGAAGCAGAGACGTTGGGATCCAAGATGGAAGCGTGGTTGGAGCTATCATATCTGTGTTGCACTGTGGGTTCATTTGGAGGTTATGTCTTTCTCAGGGGGCACTGTTTCACCTGTCCTTGAACAGAAGAGTTTTGACACTGTCTGTAAACTGGCATCCCACCTGGCTCTATCATCGGGCATCTCTTTATCTGCGAGTTACGGCTTTGTTCACATATTTTGCCACTTGCATCGTATTTTCTGTCAAGATGCGTCACCTAGGGATAAGAAGTGAGCAAAGATGGGTGGCGTTTGGAGGAGATTGTAGGCATGTCATTTGGTAAATGTACAGCTTCACAGGAGAGATGCTTATGAAGCTGAAATTACACAGTCCATCTTTGTCTTTGGTGTTGCACTTCTCCATCCCCTACGCTATTTTCACTGCCTGATCTGGCCATTTCCATTCATGTTCAGTGAGCTGTCCTCTAAGATTACCACTTTTGTTTACTTGAAACCAGTCATCATCTGTTACTAGCATGTAGTTTAATGGAGTCAGAAGGTCTATCTGGCCTTTGCCTTAGGACTTCCCGCTGTGCTGTGTCCCTCGGTAAGATCCAGAAGTCTCAATCAACACACAGTAACACTTTAGAAGACTTCACTTTGTAGACCCAGCATGAGGATTCAACAAAAACCAGGAAATAAAGTGCCAATTCTCAGAACTCCGAATCAATCCAACATTTCACACTGTCTGCACAGCAGAATACAGCAATCTTCGCCTCATTATCTCCAAGCATCAATTAGCCACCGAGGAACAAGGTTGCTATTACACCATGCCAACAAAGCTGAATGAACAAGGACCATTAAAGCCAAAAATGACCTGCCTTTTAGGATGAAGCAAAATAGATAGAACAAACTTCAATCTCTGGTGTGGGATTTATTTTTGAGCATGGCAAAGATGCTTAATATCGAACCTATCCAGGATAGGATACCTGTATCTCGTATTCAGAAGTCTGACAGATTGAAAAAGTCGGTAAACAACGACAGTCAGGGTTGGTTCTCTTAATTTAGCTGCAGTGCATCACTCTATCTCACACCCTCTTTTCAAGAGAATCTTGCTAATTAAGTCAGGGATGATTCACCCAGGAACATAGCTTGTAAAAAAAACCTGAATAGAACTCCAGGGTATTTTGATCCAAATTAGAGAATTATGGAACCAAACATAATTACACTGAAAACATATTAACCAATTAGATGCGTGACCATTTTAGTTCATTAAAAAGCATTTTTTATTTTATTTTATTTACAAATATGAGTATAAGTCAAAAGCATTATTGTTTGATAATACTCCAAAAAGTATTTCTAATTTCTGATTCGGAGATTACTACTCATCTCTTATATACAAACATAACTGCAATTATGATAAGTAATGATAAGTAGTTACTCATAAGTACTTTTCTATCCCATATCAAGAATATTAAGAGTAAGAATAACTCTCAGATTTGATACTGTCTGTAAACTGGCATCGGACCTCTCTTTTTCTGCAAGTTGCGGCTTTTTTCACAGATATTATATTTTTAAGAGAAAAAACCCCCACAACTGTAACACTTTACTTAAGAGTGGTTTTTATAAGGCTATATGGCACCTACATAGGTCCTTTATGACAACTAACAAAACAACATAAATAAAGATTTAACATTTATAAAGGCTTATTTCAACAGGCGTGAGCTATCATAAAGACTGCCCTTAAGGTTTACCAAAAAAACCCCAAAAACAAACCCACAGTTTTTGACAATTCTACATTTACTGTATGTTGATATGATACTTTATGTTGGTTACTTTTAACATTATTGCTTATGTTGAAAGAAACTTCCAGAATTTTCAGTGTTTTGCTGTCTGCTACTTCATAAGAGTAAATGATTAACTGTCTGAGTGTGTTCAGAAATGACATTCGTTGTCGACGTGGCGTTCTCTACATATTAATAATGTCAATGGCCTGCTTGTGTTTTTAGTGAGGAAATTCTTTCAGCACCCAATTTGCCATAAACCCCCCCCCATTCTGTCATAGCGGATTAGTCCAATCTCCACACCAATCGGCCATTAGTGTATTCCTCCAGGGCTATTTACATTTTTATTGCCTAATCAAAGTGTACTTGGTCTATTACAAACTCATGAGAGCTTGCAAAAGCTTGATGACACTCAACACACACACACACACACACACACACACACACACACTTACACTTTAGCTGATGGGAGCATTGAGGATCCTAAAAGGGCGTAAAAAAACCAACAACTTCTGCAGCGTGTCAGCGTAAACATTCAAATATGTGTAGGAAATCTTCACAGCAGTAATATTATTATTTTGACCTTAAAGCAACAAGGTGAAATAAAAGTGTTTGGAGCCGTGTAAATACGAACCAATAAGGTGATTTCAGTCCTGTGCACATTTCCATCTCATACCAACACACATTTTTGAAGAATTGCATATTTACTATAGTTCATGTCGATATCTTTAACTCGTGTGCAGTCGAGCTGCTTGGCTACGGCTCGCCTGAGATGCCATGTACTGTATGATCACAGCAGGAAAAATAGTGTAATGTATGTGTGTGTGTGTGTGAGTGAGAAAGAGAGATATAAAGAGTAAGTGAAGAAGCATGGGAGGGAACTAGGGAGCCGTGTGTTGCATGTCACTGGTACTGTTTTAGTGAAAACAGACTGGCTAGCAGACAAACCTTCACCCTTCCTTTGAGAGCACTAGCACTCGGCTGGGAAAACTGTTGACGTGTGTGTTGGCAAGTTCTTGGCTGCTGTGGAGTTCACTGTGTAGCAGGGAATTTACAGTAGATATAGACTATGACTGCACATAGATAAAAACATTACCATTCAGGTTTGCACATGTACTATAATTTCGCAGAATTGTAAATCCTTTCTAATACGATCTCTGTGGAATCCATTTAACTATCAAATGTGAGAAATCGCGCTGACAGACAAGCCCATGACCTCTAATAGCTATGCAAATGTTTTGGCGCCGATTTCACAATCGTGGAAAGCACGTTTTCAATCCTTCCCGCTGTTTCATGGTATTTGAAACTTTATAAATGAGTGAATAATGTCTCATCATTATAGTAAACTGGTTGCTGTTGTGTTTTCCTGCTACAAGATTAGCTGAAGTAATTCCAAAGCATTCCGTCGCACAGCCAGCTTTCCTACTTTGCATAGGCACCACTGAGGTTGCTAGATAGCTACACCAAACATCTTCAAGCAGTGGGCCTGTTTCCCGTGAACGGATTTTTATTCAATTTTACAGCCAATTTGTGCAATTATGGTGGTTACTGTTTTGCTAACAGGCTGTTAAATGCACTTAAGAGGCACACTTGCTACCGAGCTAGTAATGTAGCTAGCTAGACAACAGTGTAGATTAAACTTGCTATCTAGTTGATTGAGGGAGTATTTTCAAAAGAGGTAAGAAAATGCTAGTTTAATTGCAATGGAGTTATTTGTCTGATATTAGTATTAGGCTAATTTTATTATATGATGTTAATCTTGGTCGATTTTTTTCTACTTTACCGGTTTTACTGTATCATGTATGTTTGCCAGTAAAGAATCAGAAGCTATTTTGAGATCAATTTGATGCCAAAATGGACAAATTAAGGTCTGTCCATCCAATTGTAGTAAGTTAAATTAAACCCCAAGGACAGAAACAGATATCCAAAAACGTGTTTTAATAACATTTCCATGATATCAATGTCAATAATGCCATATAATAAAACATAAAGTAACATAATGGTCTTATAATGTTGGCATCCATGTTGGCACCCAAGGCTTCCCCATCATCTAAATCCCAATTTAACTCCTGGACGCATTTTTTACCTAAATTATACGAATTCTGCCAACATTGTACATCAACTTTTCACTCAAAAAAAAAAAAAAAAAAAAGGTCATAAAATAAAAATAAATAAAATATCCCACCCCAATTCTGAGATCAGCCCTTAATTGCAATGTGATTCACAAATTCCACAGTCTACTGATACACAGAACAAAGTTCTAATAATACTAATAATAAATCTAAGGCTGCTTTCTAGTTTAGGTTTAACATCATTGATGAAGAAACTTTAAGTCTCACTGAAAAAAATCTTGAATGCATCTCGCTGCTTTTCCGTTGCTATTACATGCAGCTCTCATACACAGCCGTGACATTCAGCTGTTTGTTTGACAGAATAAAAGCAGTCTATCCCCAAATAGCTCCAGCACGGAGGAAGAGATGTCCTGTCAGTGATAATGAATGTGCAGGAAGAAACTCTCAACACCTTTAAAATGTCAAATGCCAATATTAGGCAGGAAGAAGGCAGGAGGATGGGCTATGTGAAAAATACAGCTTATGGAGATGCCAGGCAAAAAATCTGCTCCAAACAGGAACATCACGAACATCGTGTGAGAGTTATCTGCCTAAATGGTGCATGCAGTCAACTCCAGAACTATTGGCCCCATTAATGAAAATGACCAAAACATTTATATATAAAATAATTTGTATTTTGATCTTAAACACATGGAGAGTCTGTAGAGTTTTAATTTAGTTTGCTTTTCAGCAAATCACAGGTTTCAAAATTATTGGCACCCACACAATTAAAATTAAGTGAAGCCCCGCTGGAAAGAATTACAGCACTGAGTCTCTTCCTGTAATATCTAACAAAGTTGGAGAATTCCCTTATGGAGGTGGAGTTTAAGGCTTGATTTTGAAATTCAACACCCTTTGGGTTCTTCTTTGCCTTCTTTATTTAGGTCATGTCAATAATTATATATGTCAATAATTATGCCACATATGTTTTTGAAAGAAAGTTTTTTTTCTGCTAGAGAAAAGGTAAGTCGTTTCTCTCGATAGATACGTTCTTAGAGAAAAGGTTCCTCAAGGATTCTTTAATTAGTTAAAGGTTCCTAGTTTCCTAAAGATTTTCGACCTGGAACCCTCTCTGATAGGAAAACCCTCTGTTCTAGGGTTCTACATAGGGACAGAGGGACAAACCGATGAACCCCTCAGGGTTCTAGATTTAACCTTTTTTTCAAAGAGTGATGATAGATGATGGATAGATATAGAGCAGATGCTACACTCTTTCGAAAATGGTTCTTCAAGAATTCTTTGGATAGTTAAGGGTTCTCAGCTTGTAAGCCTTTCTGATAGAGAAATACTTTAAGGGTTCCCTCAGAAGGACAAACCGAAAGCACTGTTAGGGTTCTAGATTTAACTTGTTTTTAAGAGTGTTGATAGATGATAGATAGATATAGAGCAGATGGTACACTCTTTGAAAAAAGGGTTCTTTAAGGGTTTTTTGGATAGTGAAGGGTTCTTAGATTGTAAGCATTTATGATAGGGAAATAAGGTTTTACATAGAACCTTTAAGGGTTCCTCCAGAGGGACCAACCAAAGATCCCTTAAGCATTTTTCTAAGAGCATTTTTCTATAATATTATATACCATGAACTCCATCTTATTCTATTCTATTCTATTACATCAGCATGTCATTCCATCAAGGGCGTGGCCCATCAGCCCGGTTGGAGCACGCAGGTTTGTTGTTGTTGTTCCTACTCTCGGATGAATAGGCAAGCGATCAAACTTTGCCACATCCGTGACATGAGCGAAAGAGGCCACTTGAGCAAGTGCGCATGTAGCACTTCAGAGGCAGCTACCCACAGACGTGCACTATTCCCTGCCGAGGCCTGGCTCTCATCTTATTTTAATGCTTGTGAGAGGGGGAGCGCCGTCTCTGCCTCAGCAGGGGGCTTGTGGGGAAGTCACGGAAGGCCCGGCACAGACGAGAGCGCGCTCAGGCTCTGCACTCGTCTCGGCACGCAAACTGTGTCCTGCCCATATTTCACCAGCTCACACTCATCTATGTGGCATGCGCAGCTGATCATAAATTCAAAGCTACTTGAGACGGTTTGCAAATATTCCAGTGTGTGCACACAGTCCTTCATGCTCCGTTTGGATGGAAGTAGACTTTTATGATCACACATGCATTATGTAGATTCTTTATCACACGCGCGCACACACACACACACACACACACACACACACAGACATGTAATACACTCTCAGGGGGATCCGTCCTTAGCAGCAGCTGCCACAGCAGTGTCCCTGTTTACCCACCATTCGCCTTAATCCCTTTATCAGCCCTCGTGCACCGCATTGTGTGGGAGAAGAATTAGCGCCTATTTAGCTCGGGCACTCAGTAGCGTTCTGAAGTCAGCAGTGTCTTTCAGATTACGTAGAGCCGATGAGCACCGGTGATTTAGTATCTTTCCGCACTCAGTTTGAACATGCAAGTGTGTTTTTTCACCCACATTTTCTTCATGGAGATCAGATAGCCAACCCTGAATAGCTGCTTAATTATATAAAGCTAAATCACACATGTCTCTTATACTGGACAAGTGAATATTTGACATATGGGTCATTATCTAGTTTTTGGTAGCACTTCATTTTACAGTATCGTAAATACTTACTGGTCACTATTTTTATTGTTCTTACTATTACAATTAACATGGAAATATTTGGGGAACACGATCAAAGCAAGTGTATCATACACCTGTGAAAAAAAAAAACACAGGTCCGTGCTGGACTTCCTACTATAGGCACGCCCCCATCTTTACTGCTCAGAAACGCAAACATGGCGGAATCCAGTGCTAAATAGGCAGCGTCGACAGATACTATTGTTATGAAGAACAAAAACATGATCTGCTACAAAAAAGCGTAATGATGCCAAAAGAAATGAAATGAGCAAATCTGGGAGCTGCTTTTCCAAGATGGAGAAACCTGCTGACTGCAAAACAGATGGAGTTGGACACCGAATTAGATGCATTTCTTCTGGACCGGTGATGCCATCATTAAAGAGCAACTCTGGTGAATTTAATGAAAAATGTAAACAAAAACAGGCATTATCTCTTATTTTGATCATTTCTGAGTTATGTAATGAGAAAAGTACTGAGAAAAGTAATGTTCTATTACTAGCGTATTTAACAAAAAGGTTGTGGGTTGGCCTTAAACGCGAGTCACAAACCGTGAGCTTATTTAATCCACTATGCTGGTCTATCTGACACTAGCTAGTGATATATAGCAAAAATCAGGCCTCGTAAATGTATAAATGAGAAACCGGAAAAAAACAGTCAAGATTTTTAAATCCTGTTTCTGCCAACATAATAAAAAAACTACAAATGCAATTGATGTAATTGTTTGGGCGCAAACACAATGAGCTTTATAAAGTCGAGATCCCGGGAAATAAAGGACTCGCTCATATTGCCTGTCGAGCTTTCAAGCTGTGAAAACTACAAATACACATCTCTATCTCCTACATTCTTTCGATCTATTACCCAGTGATCATGTCAGGGTTTCCAGTGGCTTGAAGCAAAAGTTGTTTAAAAGAGTGGCCGTGACAACTGGAAAAAAGGTTGCTGGAGATGCTCATTAAGTTAATTCTTTAAACTGGTAAACTGTATGGATTAATGCGTTGTCCCATGTTTGGGCCGGGTGGAGCCCCAGATAACCCAATGACATGTGGATTAGGCCTGTTTGATCAGAATATGTTTCCTTATCAGACAGAGTCATGAGTAAAACCTGTTTAGGAAGCTAAGAACCATTAACTATCCAAAAAACCTTTGAAGAACATTTCATTCAAAGCCCTATAATACAACTTCCTTTGTATCTGTTTCCTAATATTCTGCATGGCTCCCTAAAAAAGGAACCACACAGCAAAAATGTGTGTGTGTGCGTGTTTGTCCTCCTCAGAAGCATGAGGCTCACACACCCCTGGGGTACGGCACGTCCTCTGGGATTTACCTCGATGTCTTGCGAGACCCTATTTGCGTCGGACCTTGTTAGAGGGAGGAAAAGCTAAAGAAAGAAATGTGGGGTTGGAGAAGAGTGAGAGTGTGAAAGCGGATAAAAAAAAATGACACATTGGCAAGCCACGGTGTTGAAGGAGTGCGACTAAAAAAAGCGTTCACGCAATGAGGTACTGCAGAGCTAAAATGAAAGGTTGCAGGTCAGCTGACTTTGGATGTTGTTGAAGAAAACAGAAACGCACTACAGTGCAAAGCAACTTTAGCGGTTTAAAGCGGCGGTTCTCAACCTGTTTATCAACTGGGCTGCGACTGTGGCTAAAAACGAATCTCTTAAGCCGCATACATTTCTCAGTACCTTAGTCAGCTGTTATTGTAGAGTACCAGTGTACAGTTGGGTGACGAATTAAGTGAAAAAGCTGAATAAACGAGTGCATCCACAGGGCACGAGGGCTCACTAAATGCTTTGATGAGGATGAAAATGATGTAAATCATATGTTATGGACTTCACAGTCATCAGATTCTCAACCCAATTGAACACCAATGGGAGATTTTGAAGCGACGTGCTAGACAGCGGCTCTCCACCACCATCATCAAAACACCAACTCAGGGAACATCTTTTGGAAGAACAGTTCTCCATCAGTTCCTCCAGCACAGTTCCAGAGACTTGTAGAATCTACGCCAAGGCGCATTGAAGCTGTTCTGGAGGCTCGTGGTGGCCCAAATACCTTACTAACACACTTTATGTTGTATTTTTCCTTTCATTTGTCACTAACGTTCCTACCGTCATCTCTGATGCTTCAACTTTTGTTTCTGTTCTCATGTGTTTCATAGGCAAAACTTAAGTCTTATGTGTTTTTCATCCAAAGTAATGTGATCACTAGACTAAGCTACCACACTGGCAACGTAAGCTGCAGCACATTTGTGATAATCTGATCATTAGTGAATTTACACCCAAATGGTTTTACGAACACTTTTTAGTTGTGCTGCAACATTTTTTAATTAAATCCAGCAATTGAATGTAATTAATGGAAAAAAATAAAAATGATTGAACATTGCACAAAGCACTTCCATGTGGCACGGCCTGCAGATTGAGCATTACTGATTTAAGGACTGGCCACATTAATTAATTATACATGGGAACTTGGTTCCATTCTACAAGTTCATAGAATCATTAGACTTGACTACATTGTCCAGCACAGGGGTCTCAGTCTCCAGTCCTGGAGGACCGCATGCCTTTTTGGTGGTTTGGTGGGTTTTTTTAAAGGGCGATGGTGGGTTCAAATGGAGGGGAAGCCAACAGTCTTACCCTGGTGGACACCAAAAAATCTAGTTACGCAGAAAAAACCCATATGTGCCAGTAAGTTAGCCATCCTACTAATGTAATAACCTAATTTAATATTCTATTTATGCAGTTTTATAAGGAACTCGGCAGGTAGGTTGTTGCAAGAATCTTGGAGAACTTGCCACGGTTCTTCTGCAGAACTTTGGCTCTCACTTGCTTCTGTCTCTGCAGGTAAAA
>JAOUQW010000001.1:10972790-10985012 GCA_028565825.1 Olivaichthys viedmensis
TGATGTATGCACTTAGGTTTGAAATTGTCCTATTCGTCACTGATTGTCTCTTGTATTTTTATGCAGTTAGAGGTGCAATTGTCGTCTTTAGTACCTTGACCACTCTAGCACTTGTACAAACTAGCATTTGCCTCATGTCCTCCGGGTTATGGATCCTTGCAGATTCACTATGGTGCTTGGCATCGCTGCGTCTTCAACTGTTTGCACGTTTTGTAAGTCTGCTTACAAAAGCGTCTGCTAAATGACTAAATGTAAATATCTACAAAAGCCATTGACTAAGCGTGCTGGTTAAAGTACAGTGCCAGAAGGATTTGATGATATTGATGAACTCATTCATAAGGAACCTCGTGTTTACTGGCATATTCTGTCTGACTGGCATCATCATTTAGATGGAATTGACATTTACATCTATCTCCGCAATTTGCATACAGTAATCAGAAAGCTGACAGTGCATGCTAATAATGCACTATGCATACTTGTGTTTTAGGTAAGCATAATATCCAGACACAAAGCACATATATTTAAGACAAAGTGTTTAAGTAAGGGTTCTGAGGCCATAGCGTGAATCGTGCAAATCGAATAAATCTTAAAACATACAGTATGTCGTGTTTAGCTGGTGAGTTATGAATACTTAATTGTATGAATGGAAAAGTAATCAAAATGATTTAGATACAATCAAGAGCCTCTTTAATTTCCTCTGAGCAGCTTTTAGATTCTCTTAGTGGTAATACTCGGACCCCCATAGCCCCACCCACTGCACACATTCGTCCTGACATTTTTGTTGTAACTCTGTCAGATGTCACATGCTGCTTGCAACAAAAATTTTTTTTCTTCTGGTGATTATGTATGTTTAGGATTGCTGTCTTGTTGCAGGATACACCCACATTTCATTTTTAACTTCTTGAAATGATTCTTCTGTAGATAAATTTCAGAATAAGGGTACTTTTTCCATTTATCCCCCCATTCAAAAACCATGGGGAATGCAAACTTTTGCACCTGCCTGGATTGCAACCAGCTGGAAAAATGAGACATGTTGCATGAATGAATTATGGGCTCTTTCCTGAAATAACATATTGACAGACACAGTGAAATATTACATATTAAAAGAAAGCTGTCATCCTTTGACAGTTTTTAAACCAAAAGTGAAATGGCGCTCAGCATGGAACAGCAAATCCTGGAAACAAGGAAGGCAGTGAAATTTCATAGAAGACTGCTCGGCCGTCCATCTCTACCTCATTCTTGATGCAACGGCTAAATGGGTCGAAATTGATTTTAATGTATTTCTTTTGCATGCAGTTTTTGTGAGTCGTGTGTGACTCTATGGTGCTATTACACCACTGTTGGACGTGGAGTGGTATTTTGAATGAAGGCAGATTGATGCGATATCAATCTGCCATATTTAATGTTGTGAAACGCTGTTACAGTTATATACAAATGCGGTTTCATGCAGTCTAGTTCTCTTTTCATGGGAACGGTTTCTAAAAGTGACAAGAACGCGAGAGAGCAGAATGCGTGTGCTGTATCGACGACATTCAATAGCTATAAATGCTGACTCGTAAAAAAACAGTCGATTTGGAAGAAAACAGTGTCATGAATATGTAAATTAAGGAGCTTTTTTTTTTGACAGTTATAAATGGTCAAACATCCAAACTGACGACGGTGGAATAATGACGGAGGAGGGATGTAATAAAAGTGAGGCTACCTTTACTGCGGCGGCGGCCTCCACGGTGCTCCGTGTAAAATTTCAGCTGACTCTCATCATCCACCTCTGAGCTAGAACATTCCTGATGGCCAAACACACCACCTGGTTTGGGATACAGAGGGAGAGAGAAATAGGATTAGTTGAAGGCTTAAGGTATTGTGTCGAATCACATCTCGCAATAAAAATCAAGCTGTCAGCCTTTAACACTCCAGACACTTTCAGGTCAGAAATGAAGCCCTGCTTGTATGAGCTTCGGCAGAATGAATTATGTATTTCTGGAGATTAAGATTTAACCATCCTTAGTGACTATCTGGACATTCAGGGGGAGGAAAATACTCCATGATGTTTATTAATTGTATAAATTGATATTACAGGTCAGTGATCAACAAAATGAAGTCATTTAAAAAAAAAAGAAGGAATTTTCTAATTATTATATCCCCTGAAAATCAATGCTTGTGGATTCACATAGGCCACGCCTCCTTCACTGGAACTGACAGGCACAGGGGCCACACCTCCTTTACTGGGACTAATGGACACACAGGCCAGGCCTCCTTCATTCCTTTACTGAGTCTGACAGAAAGACAACGTTTCCCTTAGTCCTCTGCAACTGACAGGAGCAGGGGCCACGCCTCCTTCATTAGGACTGATGGGTACATAGGCCACACCTCCTTCACTGCACCTTGTCAGTGGTAAAGGGGTCTGAGCTGCCAGTTTGCTAGGTTTACTGATCTAGTAGAGGACAGGAGAGAGGGTACAGGAGAGAGGGGACAGGAGAGAGCGGACAGGAGAGGGAAAGGAAAGGAGAGGGGACAGGAGAGAGACAGTACAGGAAAGGAGAGAGGGGACAGGAAAGGAGAGAGGACAGGAAAGGAGAGGGGACAGGAGAGAGGACAAGAGAGAGCGGGGAAAGGGGGGGGGGGGAGGGGACAGGAAAGGAGAGATGGGACAGGAAAGGAGGGGACAGAAGAGAGAGGACAGGAGGTCATCTGCTGTTTGGTCTGTGAACAAACGAAACTGGCTTGGACAAATCACTAGGGAATGTGATCCTTCAGTTCAGAGAGCAGGCTGGCCAATCACAGATATAACTGGCGTTTCTTCAAGCGTACTTTTATTAATTTTACATCCCGATATATTTGAAATGTTAAATAGCAACAATCAATTCTCCTTCTTCTTGTCTCTAAACAAATATCTGATAGCAACCAAAAGAGAATGAATGACAAATTAAGTGTCTTGAGTCCCACTGTCCCTCAGTGCCATTGGTAGTTGTCACATCACTTCACTTCTCCTTTGCATAACGTTAAACTGTCATAACCTGGCCCCGCCCACTTTCCTTTGCCAGTGGTCGCTCCGCCTCCTGTCTCTGTAAATCGTCAACTTTTACTAAAAATGAATCCCTTCCGCTGGCATAGTCGCATCAACATGGTCTCACACTTGCAATTTGTAAAAATTTACGTGGGTCAAGTGGAAAGGTAAGGTTAGGGGCGGGGATAGAGTTTGTACCTTTTTCTTACAACTTCATTCGTATGAAATTAAATTAAATCTAACCATGTCGCCCTCCTATTACCATCACATTTCTTCATACAGTTGCAGTCATACAGCAGTGCATCTCCAGATTTCAGATCTCAGATGTCAGAGGATTGTTTGCAGTCAGCACAGTCAGTTTGTGTTGGAAATCCCAGAGGAGGCAGAAAAAAATAGAACTCTCTCGACTATAAAGCTGTGCCACACAGCCATTTGTCCTTCCCAAAGCCTGCCCGAGGGGCCTGGATTCCTCTCCATAACCACGCCAGCTGGAGGGAACTGAGAGAAGCTTTCCATCGACCTCCATTCACTTTGGGGTCGTGTTTGATTGGAAAATAAAGATACTTCTGAACTGTCTTATCTTTTAGAGGAACTGGACGTATCATTTAGGCTACAAGTATGACAATCACCTAAATTTATAACTTCAAAATAAGTGTTTTTCTATAACTACATCATAAACCTGCAACTCAGAAGGACTGGGCCGTAATGTTTAAAGAAGAACTTATTCATTAACAGTATATAAGAAGAAAAAATTATTTATTCATTATCCACACTGGATATAGTTGAGTGCAAAAGTGTGCACGCCCTTCAGATAAAATGAAGAAGACAAAGAAATGTCATTTATAGCAACAAGACATTTAGTGTGTTAGGTTTCACAGATCTTCCTTCATTACCACAAGTAACAAAAATAGTACATTGAAATGCAAATTAGCAACAATCAAATTGCTCCTCCTTCTTGACTCTGAACGAATATCTGATAGGAACCTAAAAAGAGCAAAGGAAGAATGAAGTGTCATTCTAGTTGTCATATTGCTTCACTTCTCTTTTTAAAATGAGTGCTGCATTTCCTTTTTTCACCCAGAAACCATGGGGGGATGCAAACTTTTACACTCAACTGTATTACAGTGAAGAATTATTCAAAGAATTTCTAGACTGACTGTTCTTTTTAAACTCTTTCATTATTAAAAATTTGACACAGATACGGTTTTGCAGCGCAAACCCCAAATTTTGCATCATCTAAACACCTGCGCTGTCGTTTGCATCCTCGATATATTCATTGAGAAGCTTATCAGGAAGTGACCATTTCAAGCCTGAAATGACAAAAAAAAAAAAAAAGAAGAAAAATGGGCTTAATATTATATTTGTTATATAAAAATCTAACAATGAGGAAATATTAGATGCCTATATATAAGATATTTTCACTTGCTAAGACATAATTATTTGCGGTGTATTTGCTCTCATTGGTAGGACTTTCCCCCCCGGACAATTAATATGTAAGTGTGTGATAACATAGATTTGTGTAACATATGTTTTAGTCCTCATTTCTTCACTCACTTTGTCTATGCACGTGTTTCCTTAATCATAACTTCTGTCAACCAATGTGTCACTGAGGATGCTAACACATTTATGGATTCACACTTCAGCGTGCTGCTAACTCACACTCGTGCTTCCTGCATGACACCGAGACTTGACGAAAGAATGAAAGGAATCAAATGATTAGTTGGCACTTGGCACCATGCCAGATTAAAAAGCTAATAGCAAAATATTCATCATGTGTGTTATTTGTTTAATGACATGTTTCACATGATTTTCTTATTTTATTTTATTTTACGTACAACTGCCAGTCAGAAGTTTGTGCACACTAGATTGAATATACAGTATATATTTTTCATTGTCTTAAAGACATTTTGAATAAAGGCTTATGGTTGAAATCTGTAAAAAGTGAAGTTAATGTCCTTGTATATACTGTATTTATTTCTGAATCAAAATTTACTTTTTAATAAGTAGTTTTACTTTCCCCAAATCAGTAGTTTATGATTTCGAGCGTTAGGAGAAGCAGAACAACGAGACGCTCTGCCTACTTGGGAAGTTTAAGAAAAGGCTCCTGGGTGAAGCTCCCTCATGAAGCTGGTTGAGAAGATGGCGAGAGTGTGCAAAGCTTCATCAGGAACACTGTTAACTATTTCACATAGAAACTAGTTTTGATTTGTTTAACACTGTGCACAAACTGGACTGTGCAAATAAAGTGAAAGCAAAAGGGACAGGTTGATAGTCCATAGAGTGTCTATATATTATCTACTAAACATCAACAACCATAAACTGTTGATATGTTGTTGAGAATTTGTTGATAGGCTCGTTCATGACAGTCACCTGACAGGTTATTGACAGTCTATAGATGGTTAGTAGAGTGAAGTGGACTATCCAAATGAAGTGTTACCGTGTTTCATTTTCCAATTAACCTCACTCTATGTCACATAACCATTATATGACTGTGATGAACCAGAAGTACACTGAGCTACACTGTCAGCTGCCATGACTTTCTAACATAAGTCAGCCTGGAAAGTGTCGTAACACAACCTTGTGTCAACAAAAATCTGTCACTTGACTCAGGCGTTATGTCAACTTGACATCAAAATTGACGAAAGCAGTCTTTATGACAGCTATTGGAATAAGCCTTTATAAATGTTTATGTAGGTTTATGTCAGGTGTCATGTAGCCTTATGAACACCGCCCTTAAGTAAAGAAGTACCAATATTTCATGAACTTACTAGATCATAGAACAGACTGATCTAAAAACCGGTCTCCGAGTCTATTGTTGCAGATCTTCACCCTCCTCCTAGTGATCCTGAATTATTTATGTGCTTTCATGAACTCACAATGAGGCTCTTTTCTGTCCAGTTGGAGAGGAAGAGAGTGCCGGTGGCTTGGTACTGCCCTCGGCACCCAGCTCCACTCGCTGCCAGCTGCCACTCCTGACAGCTCGCGGTGGACGACTTCATTATTTTCCCATCTGCCTCCTGTTTTTGCCGTGACAAGTTCATTTTCAGCCTCTCTCCTCTCTCGCCAATCGATAGAGCCGATAAGACAGGCGCGTGGGCCAGTGACAAATGGGTTCTAAGAGTGAGATGATATGGATGTCATTGTCCCTTGTCATGGCATTTTGTCATGTTGTCAGACTGTCCCGTGCCCTTTTGTGGCTCTTGTATCATGCGTAACACTCGTAGATGTATTTTATAGTCCAAAGCTGATTCTCTGTAACCAGGTTGGATGGTAATAATAATACCAATAATACATTTTTTCATACATTGCATTTTTCAATCACCCAAAGATGCTTACATTAATAATTTTACACAAATGGACATAACACAGAGAGACAGGTAATCCTACACAACAAAAAAAGATAATGACATGGGTAGAGACAATAAGAGGAGAAGACATAACATAAACACAGTAAACGTAGCGTGTCCATGTCAGGTACAGGTTTTTAGTTCGGTATAACAAAAATCCGGATTTAAATATAGAAAATAAGTGGGATTGTCCAAAAGAGAAAAAAAGCTAGCAAGCTGATCTCAAAATAATTTGTACGAAGCCTCTTTTGTAAGATAAGCGGCAATGTCTATCCCTGCTCACTGCCTTAACTTTAAGCATCAACTTAATAACTGAACATCTCAACAATTCGTATCCTGGTTTGTGCTTAGAATTAGTTATACATTTTTAATCATGGGATCATGTTGGTAGCTGAAATCTCAATTAACATGCCTGGACAAAGAATGGATGGACGTATGCATGTGCCCAGATAACAGTGATGGAAGTTTGATTCAATTTACCGAGTCGATTCTTTCGAACTGTCCTAAAAGTACATCCTTACTATCTTAGCTGTGTAGTGTGTTTATCAAGTGCAACAAGCTTTTCCACTCTGATCCATGCTCATGAATTTAAGATGCCAGCTCTGTGACTACTTGTATTTTTTATTTTTTTTATTTGTCGTAGGCTACTATAGCCCATTAGCCTAGCACCTTTACAACAAACTCTCGTACTAGACTAACGTCAAAGTGGTTTATAGGATCGGATCTTGAGTTTGTGTTTTTCAGTGGATTTTGAGTCGAATATGACAGAAACCGGTTAAGACTCAGTGAGTGAGTTAAGTGATGACATTCGACTCAGCGAGTTTATCAACAACCGTTGCAATGGATCTTGGGATCAGCTCATTCACTGGTAGGTTTTCAGGTTTTCGGTTCCTTTAGTCGAACATGGCCGAGAGCGATGAACTTCAGTTTACCGAGTGAGTCGATTGTGTCATTTATGGGTTCAATCAGTGTGCATTATCGGCTTGATGGGGCTCATTTTGATTTTGCTAGTCAAGGATCAGGCACAGAGCCACCATGCGGACTGGCATGCACATAACACAAAAAGGAAGCCAAGCCAGTAGGCCAACGGTCTTAGTTCAGGCAGGAAATGTAAGAAAATTCAAAATACTTGTTTAATATGTTGAACTATGTGGTGTTTTGTGTTACAATTGTATGAGGTTAAATTGTTAGATTGATAGAATTGTACTAAAGTTTTTAAACCAATAATACTAACATTGCGTAAACGCCATACTAAGTTCAAGTCTGATGGATTTGTGAACCGATTCGACCGATTCATTAAAAAGAATCGTTCACAAGTCGGACATACTGTAACTAGTCACCCACTTAGTCACTAGTTTGACTGGCTGGGTTGGCACACCACTACATCCAGAACAGCATCTCCTTTTACTTTGCCAGTGTTTAGTTATGGTAGGAGGTTATTAGTTACTAGCCTAGTGCTGGGAACTGATGCAAAGGATCCTGAATGCATCGGTGATGTAAAAGCTGGATGCCAAGCAGCAAATACTATAGAAGCTCATCTTGATCTTGAGACTTTAACCTGAAATGCATCAGAAATAGATGTAAGCTAAAATGGGGGGAAAGGAAATTTAACTGTGACAATGACAGCAAAACTCTTAAGCTCATGTACAGAAAATGTGTAAAGATGCGTTCAAAAATACTGAAATTAAATGTTTTTAAAATATCCAAAAATACACTATAAAGAGCAGCAAAACAGTAAAAACCTAAAACAAATCAATATTTGGTGTTCTCGAGTGCACACTGTCGTGCAGTTTTATAAGGAGATTGGCTGGTAGGTTGTTTCAAGAATCTTGGAGAACTTGCCACAGTTTTTCTGCAGACTTTGGCTCTCACTTGCTTCTGTCTCTGCAGGTCCCAGCCTCCATGATGTTGAGATCAGGGCTCTGTGGAAGCCATACCATCTGTTGCAGAACTCTCTTTTTCTTCCTTTTTGCTCAAGATACCTCTTTATAGTCGGAAAATGAATGGTTGGAAATCTAAAATTTGCTCTTTTCTACTGACACACTAAAGCAGAAGACATAAAATAAACATCTAATACAAAAATATTCAAAAATCAAGTGTGCCTAAGACTTTTGCACAGTACTTGCAAAACTAAATATCCTGCATTAGAATTTTTCTTTAAATTGTTGTGATGCCATATATTTTATTTAAATGGAACATGTGCTTCTAACACAGTGTTAATTATCAAGATAAGACTGTCACGCGTGCGGCTGTGCACTAGATGTGTTTGTGTATGTTAGTGTCTAGTCCCGCTCTGTAGATTTGTGCTAAGTGTATCCACCTGTTTCCTGTTAGACCCCCTTGATTAGTGATTGTTTACGAAATCCCTCGTGTCCCAGTCTAGTTTGTCTGTAAATATGTCACGCTGTTTTATGTCACGTTTCATGTCGTGTATATGTTTAGTAGTTCCAATAAATGTTCGTAATGTTGCTCAGCGGCTGCGCGTTTGTTTCCTACCATCCGCCACACCGTGACCAAGACAACACTTTATTGATCCCAGAGGGGAAATTTAAGTGTTACAGCAGCATATGATGCAAATAATACAAGACAACATAAGCAAAATGATTTTAAAAAATAAGATATATAAAGAACATAAAGAGATAATATAAAAAGACAGAGGTGTGCATATACATATATACAGATAATATAACAGTTCTCATAATGACTAACACCTGAGCTGATTAACACAGCCCTCTGTGTATTATTCATTATCATTGCTTTTTTTAAACTTATATTTATTAAGTAATGGTATAATCTTACTGAAGAATCTAATATCATTTGAGAAAAAATTGTATTTGAATGGAATAAAAACAGTTCCTAGTAGCAGAGTCAGACATTTGGGCCCTACTGTAACTGAAACGATCACAGAAATGTTAAACTCAGATATTAAGGGGTGGAAAAAGTATAGAAACATGATACTTAAGTGAAAGTGTGGGTATTGTGTCAAAATCTTAGGGACAGGTTTAGCATTCATACCTTTTTTTATGACTTTATATATATGAAATTGAATAAAATCCAACCACATCGCTCTCTCCCTTTTAAATTTTTTTTGCATTAAAGTAACTTTAATGTATGAAGAGCGAGTGAGACCAATAGACAGTCTTTGCACAAAGACTTGATTGGTTGTGGTTTTCATGCAAAACGGTATAGATTTGATTAGATGTTTTAAATATAGTTAATAAATAAAGTTCAAATGTACTTCAATCACTGAAACCTGATTGATTGAATTGGTAGATTTGAGTCATGGTATTTAAATATTTGTAATGAGTACTTGGAAGGTCGAAATAAAAATCTAAGGAGTTATTTATTTTTAAGGAAATATAATTGAGTAAGTACAAGTATTAATTTTCAATTAATTTATTATAAATAAATAAAAAACTAAAATAATACTTAAGTGTAGTAACGAAGTACAGTTTCTTAAGAACTTTCTACCTCTGAATGTATTTGATAATATGAGTTTTTATGCTACTCTAATTTTTTGTTTTGTCCCTCTGTTGGAAATCTTAAAGGTTTTATGTAGAACCCTACCACAGAGGCTTTCCTTTTGGAAGCTAAGAGCCCTTAATTATCCAAAGAACCTTTTGAGGAACCCTTTTTTCTAAGACCGTATGAATAGCAGCTCTATGTTAGGTTGCTTAAGGTTAGAGCAAGACTCAAATATAGCATCCAAATTTACTATATCTAGATTTATATCCACATCTGTAAAGACTCGATAACTGCCGTGTACAATAGCTGCTTTCTTCTTCTTTGGATAATTACTAAGCAAGCACTTGGAGGAACAAGCCAAGCACTTATCTCCCTGAAACAGCCTCGTCTTAGTAAGCTGTCAGAGGTAGTCACTTTCTCTCAAACACTTAACTCTGGACCTGCGGATGCTCAAGTAAATATTTCTAATCCAGGAGGGAGAGGAGAGATCTTAAGCAAATGTCACTTGCGTAGGGTCCACTGGGGTGGTAAGCAGTCGCTGTCCTGGTGTTCTGTTTGCACAAAAATCTTTAACGAGGGCTTGCTGGAATTATTAAAAGGAGGTTTAAGTGGGTAATTATTTGAAGATTAGCCAGCCAAAGTAGACGGCCAGATTTGGTAATGTCCACATTTTTGTACTATTCCACATGGGCATAAATCTTCTTCAAAAAAGTGGTGGGGACAAGAATGATGACGGGCAAAATTAAAAACAAAACTTGCGTGATCAATTTGAAACCAGGCCAATTCGCACCAAAAGCGTTTTTAGTCGTCTGTACCAAGAGCGTCTCACGGAAAAAATACGCTTCCATTTAACCAGCGTTTAAATCCACATCAGCTTTTTAAACACTAACAGTAATCACGGAATGATGGACGCTATGGAAGATTAGAAAATTTAGCTGCTATGGTTTACATCACCTTCGCTGGGGGCCTGTTAGAGGAAATAAGAAAGTAAACCAAAGAGCACGATCCCACAGGCTGATTAAATTGGCCATTATAATGAGCTACAGCTAGTATAAAGCCTCACTTTATATTCGCATATGCCACAATATCATGATTGTAGTGTTCTATAAATAAATTCATGATACAATAATGTGATCATATCGCCGTGTGCGATGCAAACATGAAACACAGAATAAGAAACCTGCTAGAAATTCGCTCATGTCGTGTTCATTTTTAGCCATCCGGATGTGCGAGTTTTATCATAGAGGAGACGTTTTATTACAGACGCCACCCTGAGGAACTAACACCGTAAATAGGGTAGAACTGATATTTTAAATAACGTTTGGATCAATTTCTGCCTCGATCTATTGTATAAAAGATTTTTAAAGGACTACACCTTCAAAAAGTGGTGGGGACAAAAACGGGCATATCAAAAACTGGTGACCCCAGCGACCCCAGCGCAAGTTACATCTTTGCTTTTCCATAATTTTTCCAACCTCTAAAACAAATATTATAAGAGAGTAAGGTGCTATAGATGTCATGGCATTTTGTCATGGCAGTCATGGCATTTTGTCATCTTGAAAGATCATATCGTGCCCTTATGTGGCTCATGTATCATGCATAGGGCCCTGATCTCCATTAGCCATGTTGGTACTACAAAAGGGAATCTCATAGATTTAAAAAAGTAGACAATTTACTTTCCTTGCTGAAGAAAGGCAGTGGAAGAAATACATACTGTATTTCCAAATGTCGGCCCACTGGCTTGTGTACCATTCCAGGATTTTCCAATCTCAGTTGGAAATTTTACTACCTTGCTGTTATTAAACAGGGTTGTTTTCACCATATTTATGAAAAATTCCACATAAACGACCCACTCTTGTGATATTCACCACTTTGGAAGTCGAAAATGTCTAAAAGCTTGCAATGTTGACATTTTTCGATATAGCAGAGCCCATGGACGTTCTGTTAGCGGTCTATGCTAAGTGCAATTACAGTGGAATTTTAGTCATACAGAGTCTTTTCTTGGTAATTTACCAACACATCTGAGGGAAATGTTAATACTCTTGACAGTTCTGCCTGGTTTCCACAGTCATTAAATCAACCGCTACATGCTAGCTAGCTAAATAGTTAGCCTCAGTTATTAGCTAGCTTATGCGTGGCGTCATTTTCCCCCAGTTCTTTACCTTACAGTGTTCTCATGACTTTAGCCACATGAATGGTGAGTGTATTATGTTTGTCTTTCCAAAGATGTCAGGGAATATGTTCTCATCCCACATTGTTCTGGGTGGGATTTTCAAGATGTATGCTAGAAATAGTGTATTCTTGCACTCGTCCTCACTATCGTGTACAGGTATTTGCACTTTATGTAGTCCTGTATAGCGTGCTGCTGTATCGTTGCGTGTTGCACCATGGTCCTGTAGAAACGAC
>JAOUQW010000001.1:10991829-11010546 GCA_028565825.1 Olivaichthys viedmensis
TTGTTTTTTAATGCTAATCAAAGCAGTAAATAATGTTAGTTAAGGAAACCTTAATGCAAACAATGCGCTATATTATCTAATCTAATCTAATATAATATAATATATTAACGCTTTACATTAAGGTTTCCTTAACTAACATTATTTACTGCTTTGATTAGCATTAAAAAACAAACTTATTTACTTCATTGTTAATACACTATCAGTAATATTAACATTGTACTTAACACTTGTATTAATTGTTGTTGGTTCAAATGTTAAGTGAATAATAAACACAAAGCGAATTCTGACTAGAAACAAGTGCAAGAATGATGTACAAAGAAATGCTTCAGAGTAGAATACAATAGAATAACACTTCACATTAAGGTTCCTTTAACTAACGTTATTTATGGCTGTAGTTAAAACGAACCACCATGAACTTCATTGTTAATACACCATACGTTATGGTAACATAGTAATTAACACTTTTTCTATTAATTGATATTTGTTCAAATGTTAACTAAGTAACAAACACCTGCATTAACTAATGTTTATTCTACTACTACTAATAAGTACACAATGCCCATTATGAACGACCGCCTTAATTAATCTGTTCTTGTTGGTTAATTCAAGGAATGAATGGTTTTACTGCATTAGTTCATATTAATTAACCACGAACTTCCGCATTAACACACCATAAGTAATGTTCACATAGTAATTAACACTTGTATTTATTAGCTCATGGTATTAACCGATGTTTTTTTAAATGTTAACTCAAAAATAATACCACATTAACTAATTTTTATTTCATACATGACAAATGTCCATGTAAATTAGCATTTTACAACATTAGTAATTTACAACATGTTACCAATAAAGTTAACGAATTAACCACCAAGGACATGTTAATTAAGACATTAATTCTTATTGGTCACTTATTTTTACAGCCTTAGAAATAATGGTTAAAACCAGATCGTGGTTGTCCCTCTGGGGAAACCCTTAAAGGTTCTATATAGAACCCTACAAGAGAGTGTTTTCCTATCAGAAAGGGTTAAAAAAGAACCCTTTTAGAAAGCAAAGAATCCTTAATTATCCATAAAAAACAAACCTTAAATGGTTCTTTTTTCTAAAAGTGTACTAATGGAAGTAATAAACACTCGTTAATGCAGGTGCTCATTACTTCTGTAAAATGTAAACAAAAATGAATTAATACAAGTGTTAATTACTTTGTTAACATAAATTATGGTGTATTAACGCTGAAGTTCATAATTTTTTATGGTAAATAATGTCAGTTAAGAGAACCTTAATGTAAAGGGTTACCTAAATATTATGTGATATTTTATTATATTATATTCCATGATGCTAAAGCTAATTAATTGCTAAAGCTTTAATAACATTACAACGTATATCAAATTAAAAAAAACAATCAAGACCTGATAACCTAAATAAGATGGAGGTGCACTTGCACTTGCTGAACTTAGATATACGGTTTTATTTGTGTTGTGTTATTAATTCAGATTTTACTTTGTTTACTTCATTTGTCGGAATTAAGATCCATCTGTGTCTGAAATGAACTGTTGTGAGTTAAGATTCATTGTCACTGAAGTGAAAGCAGCCACTTAATGGGATGAACAGATAAATTAGTTTGTGCTGAGTGAATATACTACACAGTTAATAAATGCAACAGCTGTATGTTGATAATACTCTATGAATTATTGGCTTTAAAAGGTTTAAATGCGTAGTATAAAATGCATGGAGTCTCAGACAAACCTGAATCTCAGATTTCCCAAATATTTTCACCTCACAGTCTACTGTACATACATACACAGTATTACATCCACGGTCTTATTACTGATCCATTAACTTCAGGAGGACACATTCTACATAGGCATCTGTGCCTCTGATAACAAAAACAGATATTCTTTATAAAAAAAAGCAAGCTTTTGGGATTTCATAAGGGTGCTAATTAGCCTTCTTTGTGTTCCAGCCTGGTGTGCATTGTGTGCAGCACGAGCATTTTTTTTTTCTTTTTCTGGCCACCCTATTACATCTGGACTAAATGGGTATGCTGAAGGCTCTGCTTGAATATATTAAAGACCCCCTCGTGCTATTTCACCATTGTGCCAAAGTGCTGGTTTAATCTGTAGGCTCACAGTACAGGCGAGGGTGATGGTGGTGGAAATGGGGAGGGGGGCTTTTTTCCGATAAAGGAATGAATTGTATCTCAACCAGACGGAGCTTCGTCTTGTCATTCAAATCAGACATGCACACACACACACACACACACACACAGCTCTCCAGGTATGGTGAGGAATTGTCTGCACAGTAAGGGTCCAGACAGAGAAAAAAAAAAAACTCTTTGGTTGTTCATTCAGAATGGAGTCTTTTTCATTACTATTTCATAATTTATTGCGACGGAGACCATGAAACGGAACGGGCAGGTCTTGTGTTTGCCCAGGTGGCTTTTTGATGGCTTGAAGAAAGACGTGGTTGATTTTGGACTGTTGATAGAGAAGGGAAATGACTGCGAATACGCCAGCCGTCGTCTGGTCACCTAGATTATGACTTGAGTCTGGGGATTTTCTTTTTCCATTTCTTTCATGATGAAGAAACTCAAACACCCTGAATATAAGTGTAGAAAAGACTGTTTTATCTGTCAGTGGACCTTTTGTCCTCATGAAACAAACAAGGCAAGTGGGCTATATGGTCTACATGTAAAGAAAAGCACAGATTCAACAACAACTTGGTTCAACGTGTGGATATTAACACAGAGGCAGATGTCATCTGGTTATTATTAGATTTTTTTTTTTTAAAGCATCAAAGCACCAAACTAACTTTTGCGTTGCGCCACCAATAAATATATGAACTGACTGGAGCGTTATGCTAAAAAATACAAATCAAATTTTAAAAATTGTTTTACGAAAGTCAATAGGAAGTAGCTGTAACACATAGAGCCTCTCCAGCTCCGATACTGATTTCCAGATCCGACGCAACTCCAGCCCGGACTTTCCCACGCTCACAATCATGCGAATCCAATTCTACTCCAGCCCGGACATTTACACGTTTCCACTCACCTAGCTTCTGATCTGCTCACCTGAAGTTAATTTCCTCAACCACAGACTGTGTATATATACCACCACATAGCCACTCTCACGTTGCAAAGTCTTGCCACCGTTTCCCGTTGTGCATTACCGAGCGTTATTTAGCGTTTGTAGGTTGTATGTAGTGCACTATATGGCTGATAGAACACTGAGATTTAGCTACAGAAAAATTGTGAGTTCTTGTATTTTTGCTGTATTTAATGTCGTTTTACAAAGTTTGCACTCAACATATTTTCACCCTTTGGAGTCATTTGGGCTGCTCGACTCCATTACAACAAACTTGCTGTGTCTAGTACTAAACAGTTCACCCTTTTTTAGGGAGACAAGCGACAGTGCCACATACATTTTAATATAAAGTAAGTGATTTTTTTTTACTAATCGTGGCCATCACTAGTGCCAAGCCTACACCCTCCAGAGATTCTCCTATTGTCACGGGTAACTTTGTGTGATGGGAAACAGACACAGGTACTCGACCAGGGTACGGATAGTTCTGGATTTGGATTAGTAAACGTACCATGCCGCACCACACTGTCCAATGGAAAAGCACTAAGGGAGACTTATAATGTTAATCATATATTATGGATAAATCTTTTTTTAAATCTGACATGTGCCATGCTGTTGGTAAATCAATTAGGACATCGACTATTCTAGTCTAGTCCGATCAGTGGACTAAGTAAGTTTGAAAATTCAAGTCCAGCACTGCATAGCAACTGATGGAACACAACTCAAAGTCAAAGACAAAAGGACAAAAAGCTCACCTAATTTTCTCAGTAATTTGGGGGACAAGTTATGTCGCTAATCCTCATTTAGATCTTTCCCTTTTTGTCGCAGGCACTGAGATTCCTTCCTCCCCACTTGACACAGATCAATTAGACAGGCCTAGATAGATGACAGCAATTCAGTCAGACAATTAACGGCTGTTTAATGCTCATTAACACGGAATGTGTTTGTCTCATTTAATGTGTAATTACACAATATTTTCAAAGGAAAACAGCGTCTGATCTGTGCTGGATACCATTTCTGACTGTTCATCATTTCAGCCGTGCTAACACTATCAACACTGCAGTACATAAAAAACGGTTCAAAAACTGGAAAGTGATTTTTCCTATCTGTTAAGATCGAAGGCTTTGCACCTCCAAACTCCCTAAATTCTTATGTCATTGCCCAAAATGGCAATTGTAGGGACATTCCACCACATGGATTTAGTACATAGAATGGTCATATGCAGATTATAGAGCCCAGTTTCCAAAATAGCCTTTTGAATTTAAGATCATTAACTAGGATAGAGAGTGTTCAATGTGATCCTCGTTCTACCATTTAAGAGTGATCTTTGTACAGCGCTGCTTTTGGGAAACTCAAGGCCAGTTTGGATAAAACCCATGGTCTCAATTTTGATAGTCGAATATTTCGACTTTGCTGCCACCACAGATTTATCTTTAGTGATCACTTTTTTACAGACACGTTGTTATTGTGCTTTAATGGTGCTCACTAGAACTTCAGCTCATGTCGAATGAACTCTTATCCAACATGACAAATTTAATTTAATCAACTTATTTATATGTAGACATGTTATCACAAGTCATTAGTGCATGTGATTGAGCAGTAAGGAAACAAATGGAGATAAATGCACCGAGTTGCTCTGGGCCCGTTGGGGCTGAGTCTAAACGCGTGCTCGCTCCACTACACGGCATTTTCCTCCCCACACTACCTAATAGTGATATTGGCAGTGATGGCTCTAATAGCTGCAGGCAAGACTCTTTAGAGAAGTGTTGCCCTGTCGCCTATTAGCACTGGCGGGAGACGTTTAATAATATAATTAAAATTGGAGGCCCCTGGGTGAGCGTTCAGGTATATTAAACTTCTTCATTAGCACCAGGCTGGACCTGCTGCCAAGACACCAGAGAGAGCGAGTAATCTAATCGGCCCTGCTGAAAAAAGCCAGATCTTACAGCTTACATAAGACTTAATCTTTAATATGAGTCGTTTGGAATACAGACATTTAGTGGAAACATAAACATCAGCATGATTATATTGTAATGAGGACATTCAGTGCTAGTGTAAACCCTAACATGATTCTGTGGGAGTTCAAATACATAGGCCCTGATTTACTAAAGGTTTGTGTGTGTAAAAACACGTGCAAACTTGATAACACCCCCAAAAAATGTGCAAGCTGATTTACTAACATGGTCTACAGAGGATTGTGTCTTTCACATGAGCAAAGTTGCATGTGTTGTCCGTTTTGCACGTTTGTCCTAATGAATATGTTATTTGGAAAGTCGAGGTTGCTTGTGAGTTACTTTAAGGTAGTTATTAGCGAAGCTAAACAAGCTAGCTCAAACACTAGCCAAACAAAGATGACTTGAAAAAATTCAACCAAAAAAATAAATGAAATAAAATAAAATAACGGTGCTTCATGGAAAGATGACTAACCAATAAGTTGTTGTCTTTATTGCTTATTGGAACAGTAAGCTGATTTGAAAGTTTTGCTGTAAAGCTAAGTTACAAAAATTAAGCCAAAACTAAACAATTTACTAAATCTTAATCATGAGAAAGTTTATCCAAATTACACCTTAGTGTCTCAAAACAATCAGAAAGTTTCTCAAAATGATGACTTATTATAAAGTCAACATATTGGTGAAGTGGGTTTCATATTAGATATCCGCCGCACGTTCACACCTTCAATGCCGACAAAGAGCCTTGAAAGGGTTTTTATTCACATATACCTAATTAACAAAATGCACAATCATGTCTACACACATTTTACATTCAAATTGTATTTCAAACAGTTTTTGACTCTTCTCACTAGCCTAAATCATGTATACATTTATATACAAAGTTTTAGATACATGTAGACTTGTTGATTCCATTACAAATATTTTGCATAGCCTACTGATGAAAAAAGGTTATTCCTAGGTAAATCATGCAAAAATGGAAAAAATTATAAAAGAATGTTGCACTAATGTTGTAATGTAAGCTTTCCAGTGCTGGACACAGAAGATGACGAAGAACCCACAACTTGCAAAAGGCAAGAATGCTCAGCTAATGACAAAATGCCAAAAAAATATGATGACTGTTACCTTAATTATGGCTTTGTTTTCCTTCCAAGCTGATCAGACAATTACAGACAAAGTACTTTAAGATAAACCCAGATCAGGTTTAGAGTGCAGCTTCGTGACAGCTATCCAAATAGATGAGTTGACAGACTGTGCATACATTCGCTATATGTCACGCTGTTGACGGGGTGGTGGACACAAGTGCAAAACCGTTACTACATTTACACATTTATTAACATACACGAACATGAACATGAACTAAACATACATGCAGCATAACAAACATTGAGCGACAATCTGGACGGGGACACTAATTGTACAGACACTAATCACGCAGACACGGACGGGAAACCAGTGGATGCACTTGACATAAATCACACAGGACTAGACAGATACAAACACACACACATGGCTAGTGGTGGCACGCGCCACCAGCAGGGGAGTCCCACAGCCGGAGGACCATGACACTATAAATGGAAGAAATTAGATAGATTGTTTTGTAAAGAGGTATGAACCGCTACAATGATTGTTTTTTGTCTGTGCAGGGGGCTTCAAATATTATCTTGGACATAGGGCCTTGGAGGAAAAACGGTTGAGTACCACTGGTTTACGCAATTATTCTTTGTATATCATCCACCAGACGTCCACTTACGCTATTGGATTACACAAGCATATTAGTACTCTTTATTTGGGATCTTAGTAAAGCAGGGCCTAGGCTCTTAGGACAACAGTAGTGGAGTTACCTTATGGGCTCAGTCCACATTAAAAAAATAGTTTGTAGCAGGTAATGACTGGGCCTGTTTGCAGGGCTGAATGATGAGTTGATCAAATTTCCGATATTATAGGTTCTATTTTCTGTGCTCGTCCTGTAGCTGAGGTGGCAATTCCCTCTTCCGCAGGCACACAGATTCAGAGCGGTCGTCGTTAATGAATAGATTTGTTCCTTTGAGAGTTTCAGTTCTCTGTGGGATTTCCTCCTTGTCATTTGTAGCGTCAAAATGTTACAACCACGACCCTAATCACTCAAGTTGTAATTTGCCCACCTTGTGAGCTCTCTTCTGCTTAATAGTTTCTTTGCTTTGTACTCTGATTCCCACCTGGTTTATGGTTCCTAATGGTCATCACAAGGTTGACATAAAAGCCTGAAATGCCTTTATTTATATAGTGCCTACAAAGCCTATCTGCACTAACCAGAGAATGCACGCTGTCAGTTGAATGACCGACCAGCCTCTCTTCCTACAGTTAACGACTCCTCAAGGTCACTCTCTATTTAGGCAGGTTTTGCTCCATCTATCAAGCACTTAGAACAAGACACCACATTTCTTTCACAAATTGATCGGCAATTCCCCTCCTTCACTTGTGCTTCTGCTGCCAACAAAGTTGAAGATCACGGTTTTAAGGACAATTTGCTACAAGTGGAGCTAAAATGGTGATGTTGTTTTCTCTTAAAATGTAATGTGAAGCTATAATAATTTACATGACATTTGCAGGGATGGATGTTTTCTGCTTAAATTAAATAAGTAGGTAATTAATTTAAGCAAGTGAGTCAGTGTAATACACCTACTGTGTTCTGTATACCGTAACATATCTATTCTATATGTTTTTTTACATTAGAAAATTCAAGTTTTCTTGAAAACTTCAGGTTTTCTTCAGGCAAAAACCAAGCCATTTACTCATATTAAGTTCAGGATAATAATAAAGGCTCATGTAAGGCTACACAAAATATGTAATGTATAATGTATCATACTTTGCAGCAACACTTTACTTAAGGGTGGTGTTCATAAGGCTACATGACCCTTCATGACAATTGACATAAACATCCAACAGGCGTCAGCTGTCATAAACACAGCTTTTGTCAAGTTAAATGAATTAGATTTATGTTGTGTTATGACACAACCTTATGTGAACAGGTTTTCCAGGCTGACTTGCATTACAACCTCAGCCCTATGAACACCACCCTTAAGTAAAGGGTTACCCAATATCCAAAAGAAAGCCTGTTAAACCCTCAGTTAACTATTGTTAGATTTTCTTCACACAGGGTGTACACCCCACCGACTGGGAGAATCCTTTAGTGTTCCTAATCAAGGTCTTTCCATTTAATGTCTATCATAAGGTCAAGTCTGCATTTTTTGTTATTGTGCTTCTGATTTCAGCTCCCATTTTAAACAGATTGGAATTTTGCAGGGCCACACCGAAGCCCGAATATCCGATCATTTATGAACAAATCTGTTTCCTTTTCTTTTCATTTCTCTCTCAATCCCAGCCCACCTTACTGTGCACACTCCATCTTGAGACTTTATCCCTGTGGGGCCTGGGGGGTGCTTGGTATCGGTGTTGTTATAATGAGCACAGAGGTTCAGGATCCAGATGGTGCCAGTCATGATCAGTATCGCTGCAGTGTGGCCTGCTGCCTGAAGACAGATTGGCTGCCTGCAAATGTCACTAACCCCTAATAATGTCACGCCTAAAAAACAACATGGTTTGGTGATGGTTTGCTCACCCACAGCATAGTAGGAGCGATCAGTGAATGATTTAAGCACCCATTTGATATATTTGTAACATAGAAAGTATGATGAGGGACATGCCTCCTTTTGCATATTATCACAAATGTAAAATTTGGTAAGACATTTTAACTAAAGAACACTAAAATGCCGAACAGGTTCTAGGTATTAGGAAGAAAATTACATAATAAAATACCTTGTCATTTGATTATTATTTGGATTAACAAGCTGGTTATTAGAAACATACTTCAGCACAGTTTCATTGTACTTACCCAGTAACTTTTAATATTGGATAGACCCATATGTAAGGATGACTAAGAAAAGAGCAAAGAAAGCAGTAGAGGAGGTGGTCAGTGATTTCTGTGCGTATTCGATCCAAGGGAGATACCGACTCCACTCATGTTGATTGTTCCTGCAGTCGGATTGCAGGAACCAACTAATCTCACAATTTAGGTGCTCCACCTGACCGTTAGACTGTGGGTGGTATCCCGATCAAAGGCTCACATTGATGTTGAGTTGGTGACAAAAGGCTTTCCAGACATGAGATGTGAACTGCACCCCTGTGTCAGACATAATGTCTTCAGAGATACCAGAGATGATTCGGGCAGGTCCATGATGAAGTTGACGGGTATGTGGGACCAAGGGCGTTGAGATATGGGCTAAGGGTTCTAACAGACCCATGGAAAGATGGCGAGATGTTCTCGATTGGGCACAGATTCGACAGGTGCAAGGTTGGGGCCAAGCAGTTACTGCCTCAAGTTTGGCTTTATCCATCCTCACTCTCTGCACATCCAAGATGTTGCCAGAGAAAGCCACTGAAGGTTTACGAAACTTGCATTTCTCCAGTTTGGCTTAGAGTCGGTTCTCCAGTAGCTTTTTGAGAACTTGCCGTACATGGGTCACATGCTCCTGTTCTGAGACTGAGTAGATGGGGACATCATCTATAGACCACCATGTCTCAGAGAACTTCATTTACAAAGGCTTGGAATACAGAGCGGGCATTGACTAGTTTATAGGACATTACCAAATACTCATAATGACCTGAGGTGGTAATGAAGACTGTTTTTCCACTTGTTCCCTTCCTTGATGCATATTCGATTGTGGGCACAGGTCGATTTGCGCTCCCCATACCTGTTCAAGTGCTAATGGTACCAGGGGCAAGGGATACCTATACTTGACTGTGACGGCGTTCAGTCCCCTGTAATGAATGCACGGTTGAAGACCCCTGTCCTTTTTCTTGAAGAAAAAACCTGCTGCTGCAGGGAAAGTAGATAGACAAATGTACCCAATGCTAATGCCTCATGTACATAATCTTCCATAGCTTGAGTTTCTGTGATTGATAATCTGTATGCTCTGCTGCGAGGGGGTGACGTTCCTGACAGGAGGTCTATATCGCAGTCCCATGGTCGATGAGGGGGAATTTCAGAGGCCTTGGTTTTACTGAAGACCTCAGTGAGGTCAAGGTAAGGAGAGGGAATTTGTACTTCTGTCTTGGTTTCTGGGCTCTCAATCTGAGTGGTACGATATTGGGATGGATGGGAGATGCAAGAATCTTTACAGTCAGGATTCCAGGATGTGAGTTCCCTGTTTCTCCAAGAAATTGATGTGTTGTGAAGGGCCAGCCAGGGGTTACCTAGCACAATGGGGTTATGAGGGGACCTGGTGATAAGAAATTAGATGGATTCTGTGTGTAAGGGTTCGGTATGCATGGTTAAGGGTATGATGCTCTCCTTTATCTTTTCACTCTCCAGTGGATTCCCATCTAAGGTGTGAATGCTCAGTGTGTTCTTTACAGGTACCATGGGAATTCTGAGTTGTTGTGCAATTTTCTTATCCCGGGAGTTTCCAGCCACCCCTGAGTCAACGAGAGCTTAACAATATACAGATTTAGAACACCACACATTCCCAACGGTGTAGGCCAGGGGTCAGGTTAGTCTTTACAACTTAAATAATAAGACTTCTAAGGACTTTTCCCTGTCACTAATTAATGTATTTCAGGAAACTGCAATTTTTTTTCTTCAATTCATGCATTCATACAATTTCAATAAAATTCCAAGTGTAGCTCACAGCTGTGCACCAAGTTTAGCATTGCATTGCTCTACATGACTGACATCTATTCAAATAATCAAATAATTCAAGGTTATATGGATTTTTTATGTTGCTGTTGTATCCTGCCCTTGATTACAGAACATTACAGTACATTGTCCTATTTGTCTACTTACACTAACCACAGTGTCACTGCAATGACTTAAACGAGGCTTATCTTAATTGGAAGCAGGGCACCTTGTACCAAACAGAGCCATAGCTGAGTTAGACATGTCCATTTGAGTATCCAGGGCTTGAGTCTGCCATAACCCCTACAGTGCGCAGAGGGAAATCAGAAACCATTTACAGGACATGTGTACAGAGGCCCAGTGATGAAGTAGCCCATTTCCAGTGATGATTTCTCTGACAGAAACATTCATCACTTAGACGATCCTCCCAGCTCGTTAGCAGCTGTTTGGTCCCTGAAGAGATCTGTGGATTTTGAACAGTGTTTAAGTGTGTGTGAGTGTTTTGTAAAATGCATGCAAGTTGAAAGTCGAAGTAAACATTCTGCTGTTATTTGCAAATGGCAAACAAAATATTGTATTATGTCTTAACTAATGGTTAATTATTAATTTTATGTAAATATTTTAAGCTTTGTGCACTCTCAGATAAAAGGTACTAAATTGTGCCATTGTGTCACTGCAGTGAGACCCTCAAGGGTATGTCTTATGTCCCTTTGGTATTTTAGTTTTCACCTGGGAAAGCGAATGCAGTGTACCTTTAAAACTCAAGTACAACCATAGTCCTTAAGAGTAGGTAAGGTAATTTTGTACCTTAATGAGTTTTTAAAGGTGCGTTATATTCACTTTTCCAGGTGAAAAATAAATATTAAAGATAGCAAAGACATACTTTTGAGGGTCTCACCCCACTGACAAGCGGTGACTTTTTTTTCTGAGAAAGAAAAGTCAATGAGTCAAAAAAAGTCAACAAATTTCAACGAGTGAGGTATTTCCCTGTATTTCATCCAGATGAAGTTGTAAGAAATGAAAGAACTATGACCCCTAATCCTGCCCTTCATCTTTACTTCAACCGTTTACAACTTTTCAAATTTGTATGAAAAGTATGAGACTGTCATGCATACAGGGTGTTTGTGTATGTGGAGTGTGCGAGATGTGCTGCAATTGGATATGGTCAATGCACTCTGTCCAGAGTGTAAACTTTGCGAAGACGACCTTGACTAAACTTGACTAAGCCATGGCCTTTATTATATGTGAATTGGAGCAAAAACAGGGCAGCATTTGCAGACGTTAAAGCTCAGAAACCACCTGCCCTCTACCCAAAATGCAGTTTTGAATGCGGCCCCTGCAGAATTTAATTTTATAAGAGGAGCATCCTGACTTTTCAGAGTTTTTTCAGCATGTGCAGCTTCACTGTCCTACACTGTCTCGATCCCGTGCATATTTACCGCCGTGGAAGTCTCACAGGCCAAAAACCACTTTTTCCACCACATTTATTTATTTCTGTCAAGAGTAAAAATATGAAGGTCAACATACGATGGCTGTAAATATTCATTAAAATTCATAGTAATGCAAATATACCCCCCTGTAATGGGTGCACTCCACTGACAGGTGCTGACAAACCAAACAGTATGCCGATATAGAGGAAAAGAAAAAACAGGAAATGAAACAAAACAGCATCCCTAATATACAATGAGTAAAACCCCTGGGTTAAAGTGCCCACCCAAAGTCAAACATTCTATACCCCTTAAATCCTTATATTCCATTTTGCCTGATGAATGACCAAAAGGAAGAACTAGAAAGGTCACCAGGAAGCATTGTGATCGATTTATCAAAAGAGACAATCTTGCACTCCACTGTGCAGTGGTTTTTGGGAGTGTATCGTTGTTGCAAGTGTATCAGTTGATATGTGTTGCTGATTGTGTAGCTGCTGGTAATCTGTCAAAACTTCAAAGCGGTGAGAAGGCTCTGCACTTGATGAGTGTGCAGTCCTGATGCTTATCGTGGCCTGCTTTTCCACTCAGGAGCGTTTAAAAAAAAAAAAAAAAGCATCAGGGTATGGGATTAATGAGATAAAACGAGTGAAGAAACCAGACAGGGATAAATATCGTGAACAGAATTTTTTTCAGGTTCCCTCGGGAGATTGTGCTAGGGGGATAAAAAGGAACCTGTAATCGCTTAAATGGCTAATTCTCCAGTCATGTATCTTTTTTCCCTCTCGTGTCCTTGTCAGTATGCTTGCTCCGTCGACATCTACAATCTCATTAAACACTCTGGCCTGATGATGATGCTGTAATGCTTATGTGCATCACATCATTTTTAGGCTGCAAACATCTGACATTTTTCCTTGATCAGTTAAGTGACTGCAAAAAGCAAATAGCAGCAGTATTGCAAATTTGGAGCTAAACGTCAGTCTGGTGGTCTCACAGTTGCACATTTGAAACAATTCACACAACTCGTATTAATTTGTATTAAAGGTTAAGAACATCAACCCCTTAAACTATGGCTTTATTATTCAGCTGTTCATCTTAAAGCATATTATTCAGTGACTATCAATTATTTCATAACTATCGTGAAACTTAGAAAAAGGTATGCCTTTAAAAGAATTTAACTCTGGACACGCCAATGAGGTCTTAACACTCTTAAAAACAAAAAAACAGTTCCATCTGGCACCCTAAAGGGTTTGTCCCTCTTTCCCTCTGGGGAAAACAAATAATTTCCCCCTTCAGAAAAGGTTCTAAGAAGAATCACTTTAGAAAGTTCAGAATCCTTAGCCATCCAAAGATCCCTCTTTCTAAAAAGTGTACACTCTTAGAAAAAGGTTTTTTCAAGGGTTCTTCAAAGGGTTCTTAGTTTCCTAAAAGGGTTCTTACTCAAAACCCTTTCTGATAAGGAAGCACTAAGTTGTAGGGTTCTACCCCAGAGGGACAACTGAAGAACCCTTAAGGGTTCTAGATTTGACCTTTTAGGGGGCTAGCTTTTATACCTTGTCTTAAGACTTAATTCATATGAAATCGAACCACATTGCCCTCACTCATTTGAATTCGTACGAATTTCTCACGAGATCAGGTTGGTGAAACATGATTTTTTTTTCCAATGTTCTTCCAGCTTGTGAAGTGGGCTTCTACAAACCTTTGGCTGGAGACCTGTTCTGTGGAAAATGTCCTTTCCACAGCCACTCAGAGACCAGAGCGGCTCTCACTTGCCCTTGCGATGACCACTACTACCGGGTATCTACTGACCTTCCTGGTGCTCCTTGCACAAGTGAGTAGCAATATAGCTTGTTTATGGGATTAGCCTGCTTTTCCAGTCTGGATGAACTGAGTTTATCTGAATTAAGTGAGAATATCCAATTGTTTAAGCCATCTGATGAGGGAAAAATGACCACGCTAATGTGATTACTCACTGAACTGAGGCCGTACCTCTTCGTGGGAATAAATTAAATAATTGCAAGCCTGATAGCCTCGACCACCTTCTTCCCCTTTTAATCAACCTGTAATTGAATGCTCTCTGGCTCTTTTGCCCCCACAGGACCTCCCTCGTCCCCCGTAAATGTGATTTCATCTGTAAATGGGACCACTGTTAGCCTGGAATGGGGCTCTCCTCTGGACACAGGCGGCCGTGCGGATATCATCTATGACGTGCAGTGCCAGAAGTGTGTGAAGGACAGTGGACAATGTGAGGACTGCAATGTCGGGGCGGGGAACGGCGGAGGAACCGCTGTCAATGGAATAGTAGGTGCTGCTGTTGGAGCCCAAAGAGGTGTAGGTGGAGGCACAGCTGGGAGTGGAGGAGGTTTAGGTGGAAGTGGATTGGTGGCACGAGCAGGAGTCGCCTCAATCCGGTTCATCCCCCAGCAGAAGGGGCTCACAGAGCCGTGGGTGAACGTGGTGAACCTGGTGGCCCACACTAACTACACCTTCCGCATCCTGGTGATGAACGGGGTGACGCACTTGAGCAAGGAAGCGCCACCCTACGTCACGGTCAACATCACCACAAATCAGGCAGGTAGGAGACTTTTACTGCATTTTATGAGTTATTAACACTTTAATATACTCTAGGGTTTCTCAGAGCTTTGGGTTTGGATAGCACTTGCTTTAGGTAATTCCTTCTCGCAACTGATCTGAATTGCAGCAGGTACTCTCTTTGAAAAAGGTTAAATCTAGCACCTTTTAAGGGTTCTTTGGTTGTCCCTATGGTAAGCCCTTAAAGGACCCCTTAAAGAACCCTACAACAGAGTGTTTCCCTACAAGAGAGGGTTCCAAGTAGAACCTTTTTAGGAATCTCAGAACCCTTAACTATCCAAAGAACCCTTTAAGAATACATTCGGAACCCTTTTTTGTAAAAGTATATGACCAAAATAGCAAATCACAGAAATGAATGTACTTTGTAGGTGCTCTGGTGAACTTTTTTGTCTATTAAAAATTATCCACAGCCGTTTCATACATATAATAAAATTACGAAGATTAGAAATCTGAATAATACTGCATCTTCTGCATTTCCAGCTCCCTCTCAGGTGATGGCTATTCGTCAAGAGAATGCTAGTACGAACAGCGTCACCCTTATGTGGCATGAACCAGAGCAGCCCAATGGAGTAATACTAGAGTATGATATCAAATACTATGAAAAGGTAGGAATTCCTTTATGTGAAACATGAGGTTAATTGTATTTTAAGTTGATCAAAAATCATTGAAGACATGAATAAAGAACAACAACCAAGGGTGCTTTAGCATGGTATTTAATTTCTCAACAAGCAAATGTGACTCTCATTGTTTCACAAAATACAAATGGCCTGAGTGAACTATTAGATGGAGGGTCACGTTCTTACGGGCTAGGTTGGCGGCGTGTTGTGCAATTCAATCACATGGCTCAATGGCAGCACCAGTTAATTGAAGGGAAATTACCAACCAGTGGCGGTTTGTCACCGATTTAGTCTGATTATTGAAAGTGACAATGAGCGACAAACAGCGTGAGCCATGCCAAGCACCGGGGAGCAGTTAATTGCCGAGCGAGCTGGGAGCTTTGCCGCCTAATGGGCCAAGAGGGATCTCAGCTGTGTGGGAGAATTAGCAAACAGTGGTCCGCTCCACATGGAGACTAAATTAGATTTACATGCCATTACTTATGGCTGAGGTGGTTTTCAAGGTAGAGGCCTGATTGTTAAATGGTGGCTGTCGGTTCCTTCAGTGAAAGATCTGATTCGTAGCTATGCAAACAATGCAGCATGTCCTAATATAAGCAGGTCATTATCTGTTAGAATGTGAGAAGATTTTGGTACGTTAAAAGTATGTATTTATCTTAACTGGGACTTATGCATGGAAAGACCTCCTCTTGAAATTTTCCATAGGACAATGAGCAGCACAGCTACTCCACCCTGAAGTCAAAAACCACCAGCGCTAAGGTGTCTGGCCTCAAGCCTGGCACCAGCTACATCTTTCAGATCAGGGCCAGGACCTCGGCTGGCTGTGGCCGCTTCAGCACCTCCGTGGAGATCCAGACTGGAAAAGCAGGTGAGAGCCTGATGTAGTATCACCAGGTATTTTCTATGGAAAATAGCTAATGCAAGCACAAAAAGTCACTATTCTCTTTACAGTCAACTCCAACAGTCAACTTACATATTTGCAAGATTGAAAAGATTTTCAAGGCTGGTATTCTATATACCAAATATAACTAAGAAAGCATTTCACAAAACAAAAAAAACATAGGACAGCATGCAAAGTCACAAATCAGTTATCAGTGTTAATAATGGTTTTTGGGCAGTGGTAATTAGTGTTGGTCGATACACTGGTCCTGCATGTTGTAGACACACTGCTGGTGACCAAACCAAGCTCTCTAAACCCGCATTACCATCAGCTATTGGGATGGAAGCTGGAGAGCCGCAGAAAAGTTGCTCAATTCTGCTCAAAAAGTCATTACTATTAAAGAGGTCTAAAAAGCCGCCAAATTTAGCAAAGACGCTAAGTTGTTGACAATGGTCTAACAAGACAAATCTCTCTCCTTGCTCCATGAGCCAATACACCACGCTGAAAGGAAACCTTGTCACTGAATTTCTTATTACTGCGGTACAGTTAATAGAGGCGTTCCGGATTCAAAAGGCAAACCAATTTAGTCACATAGGAAACATCAATAAGTCATTGTGCCTGCAAAGTGTTGGACAAAAGGGCTTGAGGAAGCCTTCATAGCGGATTGATTCTGGGTTTTATTAGAGGGTCACCTTGCACCGAATCCCTAGTGCCCTCTTATAATCTCCATGGTTATTGGTGGGTCATAACAGATATCTGATGTAACTGGCTTAAAAAAAAACCTTATGTATGTCTCTGGGGGTTTAGCTGAATTGCAGGGTTGATCGTTTCATCCCTGTGAGATAAAAGAACAGTTGACAACTGAATAACAGGTGGAAGGAATGGTTTTAGGTTGACTTTGAAAATGAAATTGAGAATTTAAAAAAATAAACAATGTGCTAATGCTTTGCATATCATATATCTGATCAGTTTTTTATCTCTCCTTTTGTATCCCTTTATTTGCATGATTCTTTCATCGTCTTCCAGTCCCCTTACGTTACAACACTGTGACGATTATCTGGATCTCCATCGCGTTGGTCACGGGGCTCGTCACATTTATGGCCATTGTCATCTGCAGAAAACGGCAAGAGGAGTACTTTGAATTGTCTGCCTTTTCTTTGTCTAATTTTCTAAAACAAGCACCTGATGTTGGAAATGAATAGCCATTGATTTGTTTTATAGTGGATATGGTGTGTCCCATAGGTATTAAGAAACACAGTTTATCGGACAAATTCACTATGTTTGACATGGATTTCATGCTTATTTGAAACTATATTAACAATTCAAATTCTCTAACTTATCCACTTCCTATATCTACAATCATCTGCACGGAAGAATGAATTTGATTGTATTATTTACGAATCACTTCAATGGACATGGATGTCTTTAGATACACAGAAAACTGCCTCTGGGTTAACTTTTAAATACATAATGGTGTCTTGCCATATAACATACCATAAAAGTATTAAAGTACAATTATATAAGAGAGAAGATATTTAAGAGCAGTTTCACCTTTTCCAGTGTTCTCAAAATTCTTCTTCACCTTTTCTCCATGTGTTATGTTACAGACATTGTGGCTACAGCAAGGCTTTCCAGGATTCGGATGAGGAAAAGATGCACTACCAGAATGGCCATGGTAGAAAAAAGACGCTGTTTCCTTCAAACTTTGACTTTCAATACATTTCAGTCTGGGGAAACTATTGTTATTTCAGAGCCAATATCCCTGGATGCTTCAGTGATTATTACTGTGATTGAAAACTGCTTTCATCCTGCAATATGTGACCAAATGCTAATTCTGTTTATTCTAGTGTCATTTCCCGAAGCCAGATTTTATATTGATCCCCACACATATGAGGACCCATGCCAGGCTGTCCACGAGTTTGCCAGAGAAATTGAAGCTTCCCGGATCAAAATTGAGAAAATCATTGGTTCAGGTATGTTTGGATTGAGCGGCCTAGTGATAGGAAATGCATACTAGGATTTAAGAAGTTTCTATTACTATTTTTCAATCAAGTGAGTGTGAGGTGTATGTTAATGTACTAATAAGACACATAAGTGTCTCATTATGTGTCTTATTAGTACATTAACATACACCTCACACTCTCTTGATTGAAAAATAATAATTATACAATATGTGTTTTTCCATAATATGTCACTCCCACTAACCCTGTTCTATATCATTAAGGTGTACAGGTGGGTCCAACAGTCTGTGCCTATCATTTTTTATCATTTATCAAAAACTAATGCAAATTTTTACTCAGTTAACACTTCATAATTAATTATACACTATTTAAAACGATAACAAACATGTTTGAGCTGTTTGAGAAATCTCTGCAGTACTAAACTAAAAATATGTATACGAATTTCCTCTTCCGTACCATACAGTTCAATGCGAAAGTTTGCATACCCATAACCACCGGGCTCAGTAATTAGATCTCATGGCTTCTTCCACCACTGCTATGTTGATGACACACAACCTT
>JAOUQW010000001.1:11062280-11075263 GCA_028565825.1 Olivaichthys viedmensis
TTATAAACGCTTATTCCAACAGGCGTCAACTGACCTAAACATTTATAAACGCTTATTCCAACAGGCGTCAACTGACAAACATTTATAAACACTTATTCCAACAGGCGTAAACTGATATAAACATTTATAAACACTTATTCCAACAGGTGTCAACTGACCAACATTTATAAACGCTTATTTCAACAGGTGTCAACTGACAAACACTTATAAACGCTTATTCCAACAGTTGTCAACTGATATAAACATTTATAAACACTTAGAGTCGATGGATGCTGCGCCCCCCCGTTTACAGCTATGAAAGAAAGATAACGGTTGTCTGCGACATGAAACTGAATTTTACGATAGATTTCTCTGAATGATGACAGCACGGTAGAAATTATTAGCGTGTAATACATAATCTATATAGCACGCATTCCTGCACGCCCTCATTGACGTGCCCTTGTCTTCATGGTCGTTCCACAACAATGCTTTATCAGCTCAGGTGAAGTTTGTTGGAAATAGCGAGTGCCTTATCTCGTTACTTAATACACGTAATGCAGCGTATGTTCCTGTCTCATAGAGGAGAGCATGGACAGCTCAGTGACCCTGTGGCAGTTCCTGCTGCAGCTGCTGCTGGACTCGGGCAATGAGCAGCTCATCTGCTGGACCAATGAGGACGGCGAGTTCAAGCTGCTGCAGGCCGAGCAGGTGGCCAAGCTGTGGGGCGCGCGCAAGAACAAGCCCAGCATGAACTACGACAAGCTGAGCCGAGCCCTGCGCTACTACTACGACAAGGTACGTCTTACCCGGAATTGGGACGCGGCAGCGATAATATCAAGAAAACTAATGCCTATACGTACAACATGTATAATGCCTTTACGACAGGGTCAATAAAACGTGTGACATGAGACAGCATATTTGTGTTTATTCTGAGCAGCATCACCATACAAACAACTACAGGCCACAAAAATCCTAACATTGTTGTAGAGTAGGATTTTAAATATAGTTCACAACGTGTAGAAAGCGTGTGGTTTAAATCGATGTCTGTGGCGCGTACGTTTACACACAGACGAAAAGGAAATGGACACGGCATGTTATAAACCAGAGACCAGGTGGATTTAAAGCGTCCATCAACATGGAAGCCACTAAAAAGGCATCGGAAACTCTTTCAGTGTAGATCGGACTTCAGTGCATTTTCTTTTACTCACCAAGTTCATGGTCTAAGGTTTCACCCAGTCTTGAAGCGCTTCGTTTCATGACGTCGTCGCTTTTTGCGCATAAATTCCAGACCAGAAATTCTGACAGTCGATGCAAGACGCATGTTGTAACTTCTATTAATTTATTTCTTGTTTGGAGCCTGTAAAGAAAATTGGAGAAATTCTGTCAAAATAAATAATTTTTTCAAATCGATCCATTTTATTATTATTTAAATTTGATGAGAAGATATTGTTGTTGGTTTATCTGAAAAAAAACAACATTCTTTACAATTTTGCCATTTTGAAATAAAAGTAGAAAAACAGACTTGTGTTGCCAATTTGGGGAATTTGTCGCCAGATTTAGCTGCTTTCTGATCGTCACTGCGACTTTTAAAAACGTTTTGCAACAAGGAGCTATTTTTAAATATATCTGGCGATTTTTTTTTAGCAATAAAAAAAACTAAAACTAAATTTGTCCAGTGGGTTAAACATCCACGCTCTTCTGTACGAGTATTTGCTGATCTCCTACACGAACTTGTCCCCAGCCAAGCAATACATATATATATTTAAATTCCACCAATCACGGAGTAGTGCTGAACGCCGAGTTCGCGCTCTCAGGTCGTGCTCGGTGCATTAAAAATAGCGGAAATATTTTATTTCTTCATATTTGGTGACTTTTTGTTAAAAAAAATAAATAAAAGGAAACTTTTGTGGGTGGTTTTGGAGATTTTCAGTGGGAAGAGATTTGGCAACACTGCTGTTGATGTGTCAGATCCACAATGGAGTTTCAACACAAACCGAACAGTGCAGTAATGGTACAGAAAGTCAAAGAGGGGAGAAAGTGCTTCATGTATATAATATAGTCACAATAATATATGCACCTATAGAGAACCCCAGGTCTAGGTCTGTACAGAGAGTTTTGAGCAGGCATGGTCATCAGTAAAACTCCTTTTCTCCCCCAGAACATCATTAAGAAAGTGAACGGCCAGAAGTTTGTGTACCGCTTCGTCTCCTACCCCGACATTTTAAAAAGCGATTACGCAGCCCGAGTTGAGGGAAGCGAAACGAGCTCCCTTCCTTCTCCTGAGCAACAACCAAACAAAGGACAGCTCACCAGCAACAAACAAACCAACGACATCATCATCAAACAAGGCCTCGCAGCCTCGAGCCACTCCAAATCGTCCGGCCGAAATGACTACATCCACTCAGGTCTGTACACTTCGTTCACGCTGACCTCTCTCCAGTCAGGAACGCAGCTCTTCAAGTCCATCAAGATGGAAAACCCCGCGGAGAAGATGGCCGAGAAGAAGGAAGCCGCGCAGCCCCCCTCGGTCATCAAGTTTGGGACGTCGCCTCCGAGCAGGGCGCCTACACAGGGCGCGGCGGAGAAGCAGGCTCCGAGCCAGACGTCAGAACCTGAAAAAGAGCAGCCCACTCCTACCACGCCGCTCGAGGTGACCTTAAGTACGGACGCAGGACCGATGAGCATCATCCTCTCAGGGATTTCTCCTTCTCTGGCATGTCTCTCGCCCTCCTCCAGCACGCTGGCTGACTCTAAGGAGCTGGTGATCGACACGGACGTCGAGTCCGTCTCCTCTCAGCCCACAGAGCTGCATCTGCAGGTAAAAACCGAGAACGGTTTAAATTCATGAAGAATGCTGTTTTAGAAATATTCCATCACGTCCAGTAGATGTCAGAAGGTCGATACGGCTCGGTTTCAATTTTTTCAATCTCAATAGATTTTAATGAGTTTAAAAACAGTTTAAGAAGTGCACAATGAAAACCAAAAGATTTCCAAAAATTCTGTAATTTCAACAGAAACAAAGACTCCACCTACTTACCACCATAACATCTACATGAGTAATGCAGGAAGTCAGAAACTAATTGGTTGACCGCCAGAAGCACGTATTGCTGTCTGACTCATCAGCGGGGTAAAATGCCACCAGGGGAATGAGACCGGAGTGCTGAACAAAAAAAAGAGTCTTAAATCTTGCAGATTAAAATTTAAGGCAATAAAAAAAAAATTATTCCAAGCTAATCCAGCACAACACAAAACGTATAAATCAAGAAGCTTTGTTGTCATTCACTGCTGTAAAATGCTGAACGTGCACAGTACAGATCGATTAAGTGCCGGAAAATGTGATGATGGCACACGTGCGTGCTGCAAATTGCGGGACATGGATCTGAGTGACGACGTGATGACATGCCTGCTGCATGTTCAGGGTTGCCAGATTGGATGCCATGTGTCCAAACCAAATCATAGATTAAAACCCACAAACCCTGAGATGTAACTTTGACAAAGTACTATTAACTATTAGCCTATCATAAAGGCTTTTTTTTTTTTTAATTATGTAATTTTTTTAAAACTCAAGGTGATTTAAACATTGCTCATTCACGGGGGGTGGGGAGGGACGTAATGCAAAAATGATGCACGTTTTAAAAGGCTAGGTTAGCGTGCTAACGGTTAATTAAATGCTGAACAGCCTTGAGTGCTAAACCGTGAAGCTTTGCTTCCCCCAGTTTTTGACCTCGTCCGAATCCAGCGCTTCTGAGGTGTCTCTGTCTCCGAGCTGCAGTCTGAGCGGCAAATCGACGAAGAAGCCCAGAGGGTTGGAGCTGATGCCCACGCTGCTGGTGAGCAGCTCGGACTTGAGTCCCCTCAACCTGTCCAGCCCCTCGCTCCCTACAGCCTCCCTCACTCCAGCCTTCCTGCAGGTCAGTACCATGGCCCCATCCCAGCCAGGAACCGTTCTTCAGTCATGCTTCTGCCCATATCGGTGTTCTTAATGCCCTATACTGACACCTAGTGGCTGCAGTGTAGTGTAGCGTCTGCATTGCTCTATATTATTCTGGCGTTATAGCCACACAGTCCCTGTGCTTTGATCTTATGTGGTCAATAACTGACTATAACTGTTGTTATAGCTGATGTAGACAGTATTTGTGGCACCCTGAATTACACGATGGCTGTATTTATCTGTCACACTACACCTTAAGTACCAGCTCAGTTCTGTTACATACTAATGTACTTCATTTTTAGTACTTTATCCCACTGAAGTGAAATATAAGTGTAAAGAAATAAAGATGAAAAAAAAAAAATCATTAGTTTCATTACAGCAGAGAAGCTTTCCATCTTGAAAACGGATTTGCCGTTGTGTCTGCCTGTAACATGTACCAGTGGTCCTCCATGATGGTTTTGTAATGAAAAAAAATAAAATAATAATTGTATAAATAAATAATAATAATAAAAAAAAATTAAATTTAAAATAATTTTACAGTTTAAATAAAAAGAAAATCACTAATAAACAATTACGACACAAAACACATATTTCATTCACTGCTGTAAAATCCATCTTCCAATACTGAACAACTTGCTATTGCCCAGAAAACAATAATACTCTCCCAAATGCTTGGTTTATAACCCACATGCATCCTCAAGGACTCAAGAACTTGTTAACATCGCCAGAGTGCAGACTTGGGGAATGACTGCAGGACTCATGGCGCCATTCGGGACACAGCCTGAAGCAAAACCAGCAGCCTATAGCACACACATTTCCTCCTTCTTTGTCACACGATCTAAACATGGTGGACACCGTGGCAGGAAGACTTGCACTATGTAGAATAGCCTGGTTCAAAGCCTACAAAAACAGTACCAGCTGAAGGGCCAACCGTGTTCAGTAGGTCTTTTTTTAATGACCTTTGTAAGTGCAAAGAAGTTAAAATAATCGCGTAACCGACTCTACAACACAGAACTGTATCATGAATCACGAGAGCACTGTATCAACAGCCATGTGAGTGCAAAGTCTTCATCCCGTCACCATTTCCATATTCAAATCTTTACATACAGGTCATAAATTTACATATCAGACCACATCTGCATACACACGCTGCTTTTTGTTACCTAGAGAGGCGTTTTGTTTTATTTCTTTAGCAATAGCAGTGAAGTCAGGCTCACAAGTTGTTCTCTAGCCATGATTTTAATTATTATCGAAGAAAGATTAACCATATTCTGTTATATTTTCTGCTTCTGTGTCATCTAAGTTGGCTACAAAAGCAGGAAATGTTGGCCAGTGCTGATGGCGAAGGTTTTTCCCCCCACTCCCATTGAATTAGCTGGTGAAAACCAGTCAGAGGGCCAGTAAAAATGTACTCGAGGCGCACGGGTCGCTGATTGAATAGCCCTGACGTTTACCTGTACCTGTCGTATTGGGTAGTGTTTTAAACCAAAAAAAGAATCACAACTAGAAGTTATTCTGCTGCCTTCCAAACCTGGTTTGAGCCGAAGCGCAGCAACAGTATTTCTACTGTGTGTTGAACTGTTGCTACACGCCTGCTGTCACATGACCTCTTCTACACACCAGTGCGCTTTCCAGTTTTACAAAACGTGACCATAAAAACAGTGGAGTGGAGGCATAAGATCTGAGCGGCGGCCATAATTGTCCCCAAACAGCTTTGGGTTTCAAACCGTGGCGTTAAATTCAAGCCCTTTCCCACTCTTCTGTGTTCAGACAGTAGATGGCAGTAACGCAGCAGTTATGGAGGTTAGTTTTTTTTCACGGGCGGGTTCTCGCATCCACAGGGTCGTGATGAGATTTGGTTGAATGGAACTTTGATGGATGACCTCATTAAGGCCACACAATGGCTGATTTTATGAGCAGATATACGCTCGGCCCCAGATGACGACGCTCGCTGTCTCTCTGCCATCTTTCTTGTTAGGCGACGGATGAGGGATTGGATCGTTTTTGACAATTGGGTTGTCACGACCCTGGGAGTCCTGAAGCCTGGGTGGGCTTCCTCTGGACAGCAGTTTGGATCAACGTTTTCCTCTTGTTTTTTTCCTACAGAGCGTACAGAAACACACTCAGACGTGCGGGAGTTTCTCGGATGTCCTGTTCGGGTCAAAAGGAGTTTTGCTAAGTATCAGTCTCGGGCACATGTCGAGACATTGTGACGCGAAAATGGTTTAAAAAAAAGTAATGACATGCAAAGTTCCTGATTTATATTTAAAAAAAAAAATATATATATATATATATATAAAAAGCAGTAAACTGTACAAAAAAATAATAAAATTAAATCAGTGTGTTGGTGTTTCTCAGCCTTTGCCTTTAAACCTACATCAATTCTCTGAGACACATTGTCGTGCAGTTTTATAAGGAAATCATTTGGCTGGTAGGTTGTTCCAGGAATCTTGTAGAACTTGTCACGGTTCTTCTGCAGAACTTTGGTTCTGTGTCTGCAGGTAAAATCCCAGAACAGCCTTGATTCTGTTTTTATTTAAAAAGTGCCCTAGTGCTGAATATCTCACTTTCTTTAATGATGCACAAACATTTCTCTGTAACATCTCATCTAAAGACACACTAACGCAGAAGACATGAAATAAACATCTTAAGGCAAAAAATTAAGAATTCAGGGTGTCTAAGACTTTTGCACAGTACTGTATATCCATCAATATTGTTTATATAGGTATTAACTGGAATGAAAATAAGATTGTGTACTTTAAAACAACATGTTATGGTTGTATTGGTATGAAATCTTAAAAGGTCAGTGAGACACCTACAGCTACACCGTGAACAGAACATGAGGGTTACTTGGGCCTGTTAGTTTTGATTAAGAGAGATGATGAGTTGTTGTTTTTTTGCCCTAGACCCCCTTGTTGCTCACGCCGAGTCCTTTGCTGTCCAACATCCATTTCTGGAGCACGCTCAGTCCCGTCGCCCCTCTCAGCCCGGCCCGGAGACAAGGCGCACACACACTCTTTCAGGTGAATGAAGCTTGTCTTTACATCCTGTTTTTAATATACCACCATGCTCTGTTTTGTTTTGTTTTTTCGTCTCTTGGGCTCGACCATGCTCATAGAAAACCAGTTTGCTGTCTTCTTCTTTAGTTTTGCACTGAAGCTTCAAGGTTAACGTTGTTAACAAATAACGGAGCGCTGTCTTTTGTGTGAATGTCCGCCCCAAACCACACCCAGTTCCTCAGTGGTGTCACACGGACATGCTGATGTGGTGTAGGACATGGTGTAGCTGCACGCTGGAGTGTTATGGGGGCGGCCATCTTTTAATTTAATTTTTTCCTTCGTGCAATCTGGTATCATTACGTTTTTAACTGCTTCAGAAAGATTATATATATTTATATCTATTTATCCATCTCTCTCTCTCCAGTTTCCCTCTGTCCTGAGCTCTAGCCAGTTCACAGTGCCAGGACACAGCCTGGATGGCACCAACACCCCAGGGCCGCTCTCTCCAGACCCACAAAAGACATAAAGGAAAATACGAATAGGGAAGAAAAGAGAAAAAAAAAAGAGAGACTGCCGGTATTTGTGGGTCTGCCTCAAAAACACAGAAGCATTCATCCTCACCCCACATCCTTGTTTCTTATATATTACGATGCAGACCCCTCCCTCTGTTGACTGGCGACCAAATTCTCCCTTCCCGTGGTAAAGACGGCGCGTGTTCCTTCATTACGGGTTTTATCCAACTAGATAGGCCTCATCCGGACACGTTGTTCCCAAAGGGTTACCCTTAACTCCTCCGCTGTTGTTGTTGTTCACGTTTTGATTGTGTTCTGGCTTTTATAGGGCGCCGAGATTGGCTTTCAGGGAATCGCTATAGTGACCGTTTTTACGACACAAAAATGGCCATCGTGGTGTGGTTTTTTTTGTTTTTCTTCTTCAGATACGGCATCAGTGCAGCCTCGTCGATCAGGAACGTCCTTTTTTAGTTCGACATGATGAGGTAGTATCACCTACTTAATCCAACCATTTAAGCCCTTTTCATCTGCCTTTGGGAGAAACTTTTTGCCAGGCCAATCCTGCCTTTTCTTTGCCTTCCTACTTGTAGTGAGGTGAGCGGCTAATTCCAAACAAACCTTTCCTCACGTTGCACCTTGGCCCACACGTCTATAAGCCAGACAACGACGCACTAATGTTGTCTCGACGTTGTTTAAAGCTATTTTCAGAAATATCTAGAGATTGTAATCTAGTTTAGTAAATGGGGGGAAAAAAGAGGACAGATTTTAAAACATTCAGATGCTTATTTTTGTATTTTATGACTGTTAAATATTCATAGGTTTAGGCCGCAGGTAAGTTGCATGTAGGTGTCAAAAATGATTAGGGAAGAGCAGGCAAAAAAAGAAAGAAAGAAAAAAAAATCCCCTGGGATTCTCCTGAAAAAAGCAATTTTTTGTAATTTTGCCTGTAAAGGAATAAAATAGAAAGGAAATTTATGGAATTGATATTTATGCCACTAGGATTTGGGATTGTATTATTAATCATAATATTCTTAATCTGAATTATGCTTTTATTTTTTTGACATTGTTTCTCAATTTTTTAAATTGAATTTCAATTGAAGGCAAATCCAGCATTAAAATAATCAGATGTGCAAAATGTAGGAATATTCTGGCAGCAGATTTCAAATTCAGATCGGCCGAGAAAGCAAAAAAAAAACTGAATCCGTGCACATTTGCATTTATTTTATTTTTTTAAAGAAGAAAAGTGCTCAGATGTAGCGTCTTTCGATGAACTGAATTTGAAACGTGTCGTTCCACCAAAATTTGAACTTTGAAATTTTGTACATCTGATTATTTAAAAAAACAAATCGAATTTCAACCAATGCAGATTTCACTACTTAAACCCTTTAAAACATGATCTACACTTTCAAAATAAGGCAGAAAACATTTTGGATTTCCAAAAGTCGAAATCCTAGTGGCGCAAATATTTGGTGCTTTTATTATAACCCACGAAAACGGAGCCAATTTCAGCCAATCGGCGTCTCCTGCACACGTTTAGTGCAGCGTGGCCCCTTTTGCTAAATGAATTCTTTTTCCGATCGTTAAGCCAGCGTACTCCTATAGCATATGCTAACGTGTGGAAAATACATATCTAGTTGTTGCACAATGCAAAATCCTACCTCTAACATTCTGTTGAATTAGGATCTCATTAAGCCATGACTCAAATATACAGCACTTAGTAAGAACCGCAGAACTGGATTAAAGGCTAGACGCAGCCATGACATCATGTATGTTCAGCGTACACGTGGAATACAGCACTTGCAAGAACAAAATCAAGTTAAAGCGCAGTTTGGCTCAAAGTGCAGTATCCAAATGTGAGCGGGGAAAAAAAGGAAAAAAAGAAGATTGATATGAAATAAACTATTTAGCATCTCAGACTTGCTCTCAGGTAATGTTAAACGCTTGCAGATATCAAGCACTTATTTTCAAATGGAGCTCGTAGTGCAATGATCAAGTTTATAACAAAGCATGGTTGGAGAAAGCAGATAGAAAATGGGGCATTATAAATATAAAACGGCCAAGCCAGTGAAATTTACATAAAAAAACAAAACAAAACAAAAAAAGACATTAAAAAAAAGCGACAGTAAAATGCAATGAATCGGATTTGAGAAGAATTGATGATTGAAGCACTTTTTAAAACTTTTACGCTACTGTATACACCGCCGTCAAACGTTTGAGGACACGTTGACTTTTTTCTTTTAGTAAAACATAGCTTTGAGATGTGTTTGGGGTTTTTAAAAAGTCATTTTGATTTTTTTTTTTTTTTTTTAAAGAAAAAGCAATTCTGGTTGCTAAGGAAATTTTGATTCCAATGCTTTTTAGCTATCATAAATATATACATGTGAAATTGTTTTCCTTAAATTAAATCTGCTTAGGTTTTTGAAAATGCTCATCTATGAGAAACATTTTGCAAAAGCGAGGTGTCCTTGAACTTTTGAAGGGCTGTGTATATAAATGACACAAGTTCCAGTTTGCTTTTAAAAATAATTTTTTTAATCTGAACACCACAGAAACCTACACGTGGTGGAAAAGTGTGAAATTTGAACCGCGAACGAATTTCACCATGCGAACATGGTGCCTTAGTGAATCAGTTTTCTGCTGCCAAGCGAGATTGAGAACGAGAGAACATGGCGCTTTGTCTGTGGTCAGTTTTTTTTGGCCGTCGGTGCTTAGAAGAGCTACAAACTTAAAAAAAAAAAAAGTAACTCAAATCGAAATATTTGGAGACTAGCTGTAACATTTGCTAACTACTTAAGCTAATGAGGTTTGAGGTTTCATTTGTAAGCATTTTTACAAACTTGCAGATCGTCAGTTGTTGTTTCAGGATCATAGGGACCTGAAAGTTAGATTTGGAAATGATGCTTAGATACGTCTCATGCTATGTTTACTTTGGGATAATTTTATTTCTTTTTTTTTTTTTTTATAAGGTTGCGGAAATCATGTGTGAAGCTTGTTCGATTAGGCCTTTATGTGGGTTTTTTAAATTGATGCAACCACTGATTTCCATTCTCGAGTCCTAATTATGAAATCCAGATTTAATCGAATTAAATCCAGAGCAAGACTTCGACTTATAAAGCATTCCTAAAGCATTCATCCCTCATATGGTGTCTGTACTTCACACACACGCGCACTGCTTATTGGCCTGTAAATGATGAATATTTTTGTGCTGATGTGTGCGTGTGTGGTGAAATGGGAGATTACTGGGTGTTTTACCTCTATATCCTTTCCTGTTTATTGTTCAGCTCTTAAAAAAAACAAAAAAAACCCTGAGCTGACATTCATGTATAGTTTTTTTGTACTTGAGTCGTTCATCTTCTTGCATGTAAATATTGTAACTGTATTTTTTTTAAACATGATCAGCGATCTGATATTACATTCAGTCTCGCGCAAAGTTCTCCGCGTTCTTTTCTGAAATTGGGTCTTTCCCTTTTTGATCAAACCTTTTGTAGCATTCCCAAACTTCTGTAATATATATATTTTTGTGTAGAACGTTTCAGTGTTAACCTTTTCTGTTTCCCATAACGGCACTTACAGTTTTTAAAACCTATAGTTTATATCTTTTCAGATTAAAGACTGCATACCTCCACTTCCCTACTAGAACGTATCCGGGGCCGTATTCACAGCAGCACTAAAAGTTCCTAGCTAGGAGTTTCTTCTTAAAACCTATTCAGCAGAGAGGAAGGGGCGGGGTCGGCCCTGTTGCTACGGGTGATTAAGCGCATCATCAAGGAGTTTTGGTAACGTCATATTGGCCTAGAATAACACGGTGCTGCGATAAAAAAGAAATGAAAGTGTCACTGAAAGACAGAGAGCATCCTTTTTTGTTTATTCAGTTTTTAATCAAATGGCCATTCAGTGCTTATTGTTAATGATTTGGTGGTAAACTATAAAAAAAAATTTTTTAGTTTCACCTAAACACTGGGGCAAAAAATAAATAAATGGCCAAGCAAAAAAAGTGCATGAAATTTTAATTTAGCAATGGATAAAAAGTTAAGTAATGACATTAATTAAGTTAATACGGAACAGCTTTTCCTTTTCTTTTTTTCCCTCCTTTCTCTCAAATAGTGAAGTGTTTGGGGTAAACTTGCAGACAGGGACATGCCAATGTCGTTCCATTCAGTTTTAATGGCCTCCCAGTTGGTCCGCAGTGGAAAACTTGTGTGGTTAATGTGAGACCAAGTTCTCAATGGGGTTCAAATTAAAATACTACATTTCATGCACTCTCTTTTGTTGCTTGGCCCATTTATTTTTCATTTTGTCCCAGAGTGTAAATCTGCCAGTTAGGAGCTACTTTTAGCCTTAAATTAGATTTGTTTTGGTGAATACGGCCCCTGATCTATCTATGCACCTACAACTTTTACTGCACAGCTAAAGAACTCTTTATATTCACTTAAGAATTTGATACTGTTCGTAACAGAATTGTCAATGAGAATTTGGTGGGGGGGGGTTAACGTCAAACAATACTGCCCCTTGTAGTTTATTTTTATAAAAGAACACTGTATTCGAGTGACTACCCCTTAAAATGTTCAGCCTGTAAAGAAAAATCTAAATATATACACACACACACACACACACACACACACACACATGATCAAGTACAAATGCTATATTTTCCAGCCTGTGTTTTGTCCAATTGTCTTTTTCAATTTGTCACAAAACAGCACAAAATGTTTACAACTGTCGATTGGCATACTTGCTATTGTGGATGAAATATTAAAGAAGAAAACAAATAAAATAAATCAATACGCTGTGTCTGGGGTTTGTTTTGCTGTCAGTGACAAAAATACAGATTACGCAACAATCGCAAGTGACGATTGTGTTAACGTTAGCAGCTTTGACACCCGCGAAGGCTGAACAAAACCAAATAAGCAGCCGTTTAATTTAATACAGTGGCTATTAAAATAAATAAATGTGATGACACTGCAAAGAGGCACAACGAGGTTCAGCTTCAGGGTCAAAAGGTCATGGACCTGGACCAACACGGCTGCAGCTACGCAGCACAACGCGAGTATGTTTTGCCAGGAAACTAGCATTTTTAAAACGGGCCTTACAGAACGTTTGCTACTAGTGTCTTATAGAACAGGTCTTAGGATTTAATTCTACTGAGGAACCGTTATTGAGAAAACCTGCCATTTGGAAAAATGTACATCGATGCTGAAAGATGAGGCAGAGAACGTCCATAAACTGCGCACTTGTACGGGGTTGCTCCGCAGTTCTGAAGAGGTATGGGATTCAAAAAGGTACAAAAACTTCCCAGACCTGGAGTATGGAAGTATAGAAATTCAGAAAACTTTTTTTTGGCAAAGAGATGTCAATTCTATCGTCAAAGTAATATCGACCCAAGACGCTAAGGTTCTAAAAATTCCCCTCATTTTTCTGCACGAATGCATATTATGTGTCCCCCCCCCCCCCTTTCCTTATGCATCTATTTACCTTTAAAAATCAGGAAAAATGAAAACAAAAAAAAGGAATAATTAATTTTAAAAAAAAGGAAAAAAGTGGTTTGGGAGGGTCGGAAATTGG
>JAOUQW010000001.1:11108884-11131945 GCA_028565825.1 Olivaichthys viedmensis
TCTCTCTCTCTCTCTCTCTCTCTCTCTCTCTCTCTCTCTCTCTCTCTCTCTCTCTCTCTCTCTCTCTCTCTCTCTCCGAGTATCAGACCCACAGCATCCTGCTTGTCTGCCTGCAGCCCATAGTGTTTCGCTTCCCATTCGCATATTCAAGCCCTCTAATCCCACCAAATCCGAGCAACAAATGAAGGCAGGAAAAGTTAACTGCTTTACTTGGCAAATCCTCCTCTCTCCTTTCCTTCCCTCTCCTCTCCTCTCCTGTCCTCTGCTTTCTCTGGCTGGCCATGGAGGGCACAGTAATGGAGAACCCCTGCTTGACTGAAAGGCATGCTTCTTGCCCCATCCTCGTTTAGCGACTGATTCCTAGTCCAAGTCTTTGCAACTGTGGAAACTTAAGACGACATGTTTATCACTTCCCTCTAGGTTATGGTGCGATGTAATTACACTTCACAGGTGTGTGAGCAGCTTTCTGCCAGCACTGTCAAGCCAACCAGGTCTGATAGAACCACCTGAAGAACCAATCATTTCCAAGGGAAAGCCAGTGTCTTTGGGATAGAATACAGTTCATAGGTTTGCATCCTGAATGCATCATAATGTGGAACTGAAACACGTTGGCCTACTTAATGAATTATTGGTGTATTTAAGAGAATTTATGTTGGCAGTATTTCATCTGTGACCTTTCTAAGTACCTCACCTCAAGTAAAAACTGATTTTGAACCATGATATGGTGTCTGCTTCCTTTGTTGCAGACCAGAATTGATATCAGGATGTGGAAATTAGAAGGTCATATCCCATCTGCTCTCCTCCTTTTCCACTCTTCATCTACACTCTTTAAAATGCCAGGGGATGATCTAACCAAATCTGACCGTATACTCCTGCATGCTGATTAGTTAAGTGCGGAACCATCACAGAATTCTGAAAGTGTTATATATTTGTATTAACCCCGAGGACCTCTGCCTATTTGCATTTAAGTTTACTAGATTTATATAATTCACTCTCTCTATTAAATGCCACGCCTCAGGAATCTTTATGCAAAAAAACATCCCAAGAGTCGGTGCTCTCTCTGCATGCTGGCAATAAGTGTTGTGACTAGAAGTAATGTAATGCAGTCCCAGGTTATAAGCTCAATGAGCTTCACAAGTGCAAATGCAAGATATTATTCCCTGTGCAATGTCATTGAATATTGCATGCAATGAAGTCAATAAAAACATGAAAAGTTTAATATTTCTGATATTTTTCATGGCAAATTTGTGATTCAAACAAATACAAATGTCTCCTTTAGTGTGTAGTTAATCTCTTCCACAATGATGCTCAGGTTGCTTTTCTTTTTCTTTTTTTCCTCTCTCTTTAATGACAGTAGATCAGGATAATACAGTGTGTCAGTAAAATACAGCATGTCGCATTTACCTAAAGTGACATGAATTTTCCAGACAAGGGAGAAACTGTAAAACAAAAATCCATAGCATGTCTAATGTTCTGATGTAACTTATTTGTAGAATGTAAAATTGAGTTCATCACCTTTTAAACAGTAAATTATAGTAAACTGTTTCAGTCATACTGCAACCACTTACAAACGGTTTTTGAAAGGCTTTTGAATATCACCATGACCTTCACATAAAACATGCACACAGAGATGGAAAGTACTTCAGCAATTGTACTTTGTTACTAGACTAGTGTCACCATTTTAGGTGATTTATAATTTACCTGAGTATAATTAAAATTGTATGGAATTTTTCATGAAAGAAACCTTACTTTTTACTCCTTACATTTTTATTTAGAGATCTGTCTCACTTGCTCTTCATACATTAAAGTTACCTTCATTAAAAAAAAAAAAGAAAGAACCTGATCTTATGAAAAATATGACAAATTAAAATGAATGAGGATTGCATTTGAATTCACATGAATTAATAGGTACGAACGCTAACTCCGCCCCTAACCCAAAACTTAACCTTCGTAACTTTTCATACGAATTGAGTCTAGCGAATAGCTACAAATTTGTAAGTGTGAGGCCTTTTTACTTTTAAATACTTGGACACTTAATTTTTCACTTATTTTTATGACTGGCTACTTCCACTTTTAACTGAGCAAGATTTTGGCACAACACTTCATACTTTCACCAAAGTATAATCTGTACTTTTTCTACCTCTGCATGGACATGAGGGAACTGTGAACTAATCCTGAGTTAACTGTTTGTGCTTTGACAAATCCTGATTGGTGCCCCTATGATGAGATAAAGTATCAATAGTAAGGACTAAAACCACCTCCTGAATATGAACATGCTAAGAAATGAAAGCGCTTCCTTTAAGGTTTTTCTTACTATCATTCTTTCTCCTGCCCTCCATTCATCTCTCTCTCTCTCTCTCTCTCTCTCTCTCTCTCTCTCTCTCTCTCTCTCTCTCTCTCTCTCTCTCTCTCTCTCTCTGTCCAGTTTTGGGGTCTGTTGAGAGGTTGGTTATTCTTTTAGAGACCTAAGTGCCGCACACACACACAATTCTGAGGACCAGATGAATCATCGCCCAATTTAACATGAAATTACATGGTGGATCCACAATTTTTAAATCACTCAGATGAAGTGGCAGGTCATGCATTTTAGGTCTCAGCCTTCAATGCTGTTCATGTAGCTAAAGAAAACCTTTTAGTTCATTTAATCTTAAATCTAATAGACCACAGTATGGCTAACATAGCTCCTGGCTGTACATACTGTTAGCCATGGTTAGCGCTGTTCAACCAAATCCAGCACTCCTCCTTCTGTCATTGCAGCATTTTAATAGATTTTTTATAGATTCTTCTAATCTAGCTACATTTGTTGACCTACTTCATGAATATCACGGCTCACACTCTCAACAACTGTCTTTCATGGTACAACATGGTTATATATTGCTAATCACTTGACATGGTTAAATATATTTACTGTTACACACGTGAAAGAACATAGCAGTTAAATTAGGTAAGTTTAAACTAAGTAAAGGTTTTAAGAACATTTCATACCGCCTATGTGTTCCAGAGGTTCATCTCCTTTTAAAAGGTGAAGCAAAAATAGTTCTGGTTCTAATGTCAAAAACAGCAAGCTGTGAGGAGCACTGGTAACTCTGACACTAAATATCTAATGTCACACATCTAGTGCTGGTTAGATTATTAAAGAAGATATACCATGAGAAATGACACAAAATTACTCTCGTGTTGCCACGCTCTCATATCTCTCGGCTCCTGAAGCAATCATGTGCCATTTTCATGCCTAAGAAAATATCATCGAACAAGATAGTGTCCTAGCTAGCAACCTGAAATCAGAGATTCATTTTAGATATGAATAACAGGCAGTTCAGGCACATTTCCCTCCATCAAAACCTGCCATTATTTTCTCTTCAGCAATAAGGAAGACAGTGATAAAGTCAGAGAAAGGTTTCATGATTTAGATAATCACAGGGTGTAACGCTTCCCATCAGCGTTTACAACAGTGAATGTGTGCTGAGGCTAAGCTAGGAAGTAGCTTTAAAAAACCGGACATTAAATTTCTGGGACTCACAGAGAAGTAAAAAATTACACACAAATGGTATTGGATGGATATATATATTTGCGATAGAAAATTGAGTGAAAAAGTAAAACAAGTAGGCCTACGAGGGCAACACACTACAAATCCAGCATTTCAGTCACAGTCATAGAAGTTCATTACCTTGGTTTATGTAGTGAATTCTTTGAACAGCGTTATCGATTTCCCACAGCAGAAAAGAGAAATGGGTAAAGTCCATTTGTCACCTCACAGTGACTCAAGCTACAGTCATCTATTTATTGATTTTAAAAGAACAACAAGGAGATAGGAGGGAGTATTGGCTCGAGAAGTCTGTCTATTCAGGGGTGGAAATGGTAGGGCTGCATGATGGCTTGACAGTTTAATTAACTAATTATTTTGTAGAAGATGTTTGAGACCCAGCACAGAACCTTCTTGAAGCAATTTTTTTTTATGTTTAATAAGTCGAGATGAAGAAAAAATTATTCAGTGGTGATATTGTGGTCTGCATTAACATAACTCATCCATCGTCTACTATTCGAAATTGTTGCTCACTCACAAGATTAATGAATAGATTTATGGCGCAACTTAAATGATTGATTATGTCTCAAAAAACAATAATGGAAGGATCAAACTCAGCATGAAACCCGTAACAAATGTTTAGCGTTAATGGGTCACCCAAACCTCTGATCAATAACTATTTGAACCATTGCTGCAATGGCAAGAACCAGGCTGCTATTGGAGCTTTCATGCTGTGGTCTGGTGTGATTGAGCTGGGATTAGGGTCAATCCCTCCGCACACGTCCACTTTACTACACCCTTCTTTTCATGCTGCTCTACGGGAGCAAGCCAAAGAGCAGCAGGTGCCAATCACAGCGTTTCCCCATCCAGCATCTGCTGAGCCTCAGGCACCGCAGACGGAGAAAGAGAGCGCCGGGGTCACGCGTTCCATGTTCTCATTCCCCGATCCTTCCATCTCTCATCCTGGGATTGCTTCGATCTTCGTTTCCCATTACATGTGGCCTCGTTTGTGCCAAAGCTTTTGTTCTCAGTCTTCCACACACTTATTGCTTCCTCCTTACAGGCCCAGTGGAGTCAGGTGTGTATTGAGGTGTGTATTCAGCGCCTCTCCACTAGCTTTCATCTCTACTGTTTGTTGCTGTTGTATGGAGTTGTGTTCTCCCTGAGGCTTCACCTCACATAGTGCTGGAGCTACAACTCCATACTCTACTGCAGCCTAGTGTATGCTTCCTTCTGAACAGACTTCTGAACCCTTCAGAAAGTCACAAAAATCACCCTCCATCCAAACTGGCCGCCCACATCTGCAGCAATTGGCCAGCAATATGAAGGGGGTGGCTGCCATGACAAGATCAACGCGGTTGAGCAGAGGTCGTCCGAGACACAATGTTGGGCTGTAGCAATGGTTTAATGATATTTCTCAGTTGCAAGGTGGAAGTGTAGCATGGCTAAACATAGTTATGAAATAACTGTTAAAAGTATGGGAAAGTGACCATGCCTCCCTATAGCTGCCTCTAAATTCCCATCTCACCCTTCTGCTGCTTGTAGCGAAGTTTTGCTCCTCCCCGTCTCTACACGCTGCTTCTTTCTCAACTCCTATGCCCATCTCTCTCTTCTCTAGGCAGGGCTCGGCTATCGAGCATAAATCAGAAGCCCCCCGAACCCCAGCCTAAGTTCTCAGTTTTCCCCCTTTAAAGTTCCACAATCACTTCTCAGACCACTATTATTTGAAGGTGTGGTCTGCACTCAGAAGCTACGTTGTCTTCCTTAGATGAGGTCATACCAAAAACCGCAACAATCTTATCTGTCAAACCTTGCCGCCATTTTGTTTAAACAGACAACAACAAAATATGCACTTTCACCTATTACCACATCCTGTTTACTACCCCACCCCCTTGTTTGATGGACAGTTAAGATCCTCCTACTGTTCTAAAAAACCATGAACACTCCAGGCTTTCAGACGTTTATTTCAGGCCGTTATTAGAAGCATTTCTGATGAAGCATAAAACAGGCTTAAGAGGGTAGCTTAGTTACTCTCACATATCGCCGCTGTCCAATGAAAAACATGTATCTCGTATCTCGTAATATGTATCGTTTTTTTTTTACTTTTTATCATAAATGGAATGTGGGCAAAAACCTCCATCTACAACACAGCAGCTAACATTTAAATGACCAATGAAAAGCTGACAAATCACACCATGAATTTCGGATTTATTGTGTATGATTTATGATATGAAAGTGTTTTTTCAGGCTCCTGAAAAATTGGAATTTTGGAGATACATGTTTATCATTGGACAGCGACGATATTCTACATAATCACACAAACACACACAAACAGAGCTTGAGAGCTTGTTTGAGACCAGCCCAATAATTAGGGTTATTGTTAAAAAATACAGATTAAATGCAAGGAGAGTGACATTTAAATGCAACATTGAGGCCACTCGAAATGACATTTTAAGGGAAAACAGGCCTCATAGCACTGGAGCACTCATAGCACTGGATCAAAGCGATTTCACCTAAATTTATTCGACTAAAGATTTTTATGGACCATGAACCAGACAATGTTTTTTCTTCTTAGTAAACAAACACACTGTTGCACTGTATTTTTACCCTACAGTGTATGAAAGTAGAGGAATTGTATAGCCATCCTGACAAAGGCTTATTCTCTTGTATCTGTACCAGAGAAAACCTAGACTGAGCCAGATCTTTATGAAACTCCTGAGGATTAATTTGACACCAGACAGAGGTGATGGCACAGAGAGAGAGAGAGAGATATTTCTTTGTCAGAGTAATTGCTCTCCGCCATTCTGGGATGCTGGTTCTGCAGCAGATTATAGGATTTACACCCATGTAGATTTGCTGCTGAGACGCTTTGCTGGATCTTTACATTTCACTGCTGCCAATGCTGTATCTCCTTGTATACACAACCGCTTAAATACCCTGCTCCTCCACAACACCGGGTTTTATTCCACAAGACAAGCAGGCGAGTGAGAGAAGAGCGCATTAGCTAAATGCGTGTCAGCAGGAACAATTCAAGTGTCAACTCTCAAAGCACTGCATTAAAGGCAACTAAATATAAACAGCTAGTTTAGGCCCCCTACATGAGGGCCTCCGAGGAAAACGAAGTGTGTAGAAATCTGGCCTGACCGATAAAAGCAAGTTAAAAGAGACAATCATAATCCTGGTTGATGAAAATTCTTTAATGTTGTACGTGATAAAAGATGGTGAAGTCATTGCTTTAAACTCTGCACATTTCAAGTGTATTTTAAATTCACTTCCTGTACAGTGTCAACAAACATTCATTATGTAATCATCTGACAACAAATGTAAATAATTACAAAATGTTCTATTGTCTTATAGTTGATAAAAAAGCACACACAAAAAAAAAAAGGAATTTCACCGAGAAACGATTATTGCATCAAAACATTTGCTTTCGTGGTTTCTTGTTTATGAGCTCGGTTCAAAGAATGATTTCCATTATAAAACAGTACAAACATGTATAATTACTTGTTGAAACACCAAGGTAACAGAGGAAAACAGTTTTCTATAGCAGACCATTTGGAATGACACTAGGGAAAACAATGGGAATAGGGTTTGTGATGTACTTGGTAACCTCTACTACACTTACATCATGTATATGCTGTAGAGTCACTGATGGGCCGTGGTTAAGGTTCTGCGCTAACGATCGGAAGGTTGTAAGTTAAAATCCCAGAATCCCTTGAGTAAGAACCTTAAAAATTGTATATGAGTCAAAAAGCTTGATGCTTGGATTGTATCCTCTCAATTCAATTGTAAGTTGCTTTGGATAAAACCGTCTGCCAAATGAATAAATTTAAATGTAGTTCAGATGCCTTGCCAAGGTTCCTCTTCTACATTATGTATAGTTTAACAGTTCAGAAATAAACAATTTTGTTATAAAATTATCATTAACTAGGGGAAGTCAAGGCTTTCTGGAGGAAAATAGCCAACAAAATTCAAAGAAAGTGTATCAGTTCAAACACTATAACCGGTAACGAATACAATTATGTTTCAAGTTAGACTTTTGACAGATTTCTTGAGAGAGAGCCTCTGTTGATAATAAGCTACGTTTTTAATGGGATTTAAATATGATCAGCTGTAGATTCTAGATTCTACATCAGGATCCACTAGACTTATCTAGATCAGAGGTTCTTTACTCCAGTCCCAGGGAATCCCACTGCCCTGCACAGCTCCACATTTTCCCTGATCAGGTGGGTTGAAACTGCAGTGCTGTGGGTCTCCAGGACTGCTCTGGATGACTATTTTACTCCACTTTCTGTGGGTGGTCATTTATTAGCCCAAAGGCTCAAGCCCCTGTTTTGTTCAAAGCCATCTTGCTAATCTTTCTGTCAAACGTCTGACTCATGGAATTTGCCCTCATGCGCATTTAAAGTCCAAAGGCATCCAGGTGTGTTCCCAGATCCGTAGATTAAAGCATTTGCGATGTGCATATGCTTTCCAAATCCTAAAAATGCAAAACACTTTGCTTTTTTCCAGTTCACTCTAAGAAAAAATTAACAGTAGAAATATAGACAACTGCTCAATCTGAGACAAATAAACAGAGTCCCTCATTCATGACTCGAATCGAAATGAGAATCAATCCACTGAGAAATAAGATTTGCATCATCGCTTAGCCATTATTACTCCTATGAATTCTTAAAGCACCTGAGACATGTTGATTGTTCAGAGCGTCCACACACGGATGTAAGAATCCAACAAAAAGCTTGTGGCAGATGATGCTCCATATACTCAATACTGTATGGATTAAAGACTTTTATTTTTATTTTTATAATTCTTAGTTCTCTGTGGTCTTATAAAGGTGTTGATGACGTGTTTGAAGTGAGAAATAAAGCTCTAAAGTGCAAAACAGATTGTACTAAATGGTTTCGCAAACCCCTTTCCTCTTTGACTCATATATACAATTTTGCAATAGTGTGGCAAAGTGAGTGATAATCATGGCAAAGTGGATTAATTAAGAACTGCATTGTTAAGGCATTACACCACTGGTTTCCTCTCTCTGTCTCTCTGCTATAACATCTGTGTGAAGTCTGTTTTCAACAAAAAGTTGTGCAACATAGAAACCTGGTTGCCAATACAGGCATTTCCAACGCACACACCAGGATGTATAAATTTGTATTATTTTTTAAAGTTGGCGTGGAAGTATGCAAAAAGTCACGTACAATACAGATTACGGGTATGCACACTTTTATTGATGTGATTGATTTGGCGAGTGCAGTGGAAAAGTAATGAACTGAACAGAAAGCTTTAAAACTATGCTTTATATTGAATTCGCCACAATCGTGATTAGAGTAGAATCAGTCCAACAGGTGCTATTCCTTGTCAATAATTACACATTAAGGCCCTTTTGCAATAAAATTATGTGTGCTTCGATCCCATAGACGTAACTTAGGCTGGGGACACTGGAGACCACATTTTGAAAGTGTAGTTCATTAAAAAATCTTTTTATTCCAAACACTTTATAAAAAAAATCAGTTTAGCTGTATTCACGGTATTCGTTTGTCAGGGTGCCGCCTGTAATAAAATGTCTCCTCTATGATAAAACTCTCGCATCGGACATCTACACTCTCAGAAAAATAGGTACTAAACTGTACCTTTTCTTGTCACTGAGGTGGTACCCTAAAGGAACATCTTTCGTACCTTTAGTGTGTATCTTTTACCTGGGAAGGTGCTTGTAGTGTACCTTTAAATTTAGAAGTGAATTAAAGGTACAACAGCGATCCTTAATGTCTAATTATGTACCTTTAATTAAGGCACACTATATTTACATTTCCAGGTAAAGGATACACACTAAAGGTACAAAAGATGTTCCCTTAAGGGTACCACCCCAGTGACAAGACAAGGTACAGTTCCATACCTTTTTTTCTTAGAGTGTAGAATTGGCTTCAGGCCACAGCCGGACCATATTGAAGGAGGACGGCAGTGGTACATTTAATGCGGGTGCTCAGGCAGGTCTAGTTCAACATACAATTGAAGGCAAAACGATAAATTCTCGGTAAAACGGCGCCCTATGTCAAAGACCAGCCCTATTGTTAGGTTTCAAGAACATCCAAGAGTTTCATTCCTACCCTTCCAGAGAAAAAATACCGTCTGTAAAATCAGTAGTCCGTACAGCAAAGGGTAACAAGCCTTACCAGATATTCGAAGACCAGGGTGAGACAGCGGTCGGTGTGAATGATGTCGTGCAGAGTCACGATGTTGGCGTGTTTCAGGTTCTTCAGCAGCGAAACTACAGCACAAATTCACAACAGTAAATTCGCCATCTTAAACCCTTACACTTTTTAGACACTCTTATAAAAAAAATAGGTTCCTCAAGGGTTCTTTGGATGGTTAATAGTTCTAACCTTCTACTTGGAACCTAAAAGGGAAACCCTCTGTTGGGTCCGAAGGATTCTACATTGAACCTTAAAGGGACAAATCAGAGCCTTTAGGTTGCTAGGTGAAACCTTTTTTCTGAGAATGTACCATTTGGCCGCATGATGACGCAAAGTGCGTATGCTTTCTTGTAGTTAATGGAAAATTGACAGGTTCTAACACAGGCTGCATTTCACATCTCCTCTTTTTTTAATACGCCCTCATTGACTTCCCAAAGCCATTTGGGATTCAGCCTAATCTAGTCTTCGTGAGAACGAATCAAGCCTATATTAGCCTACAACTTCCTGGTCTCTCTTGAACAAATCCTGTCACCATCTTCAGGGTCATTGCAGTACTTTATTAGCTCAGGGGAAGTTTGTTAAATGGCCCCTTGGAGGCCTGAGAGATTGAGTCAACATGACTGTAGACTTCAGGAGCTCTCGGCTGTCTTAATCTGTATAAATAGTCTGGCCAGGCACTTGTTCTTTGGTGGTTCTCAGGGTTGCCAAAGGTACACAAAACACTACACTACACTCCATAATTCTTAGCCGTTAAGCTATATAACCCATTTCCAGGTAACAGCTTTACAGCCTTTGCTTCCTCTCCCAGATCAAATTTTCAACAAGCCCACTGGGTGGCAGCCTTGATTCATGGTAAGTTCCCTCTTTATCCATTCCTCTCACGTCCACATCCTCTCATTTAGGAGAGAGATTTAGGCCCGGGGGAGAGGAAGCCTGCAGCTCACTAGTCTAGGATTTGCACTCCTGACCACAATCTGGAGTTTTAACAACCAGGGATCTTAAACACCCGTTATTTCTGGGGTTGTTCTGGAGAAGGACACTACCTTCTCTGATAGCTGTACAAGGGGCTCCTTCTTCATGCTCTAGCCGGATCTCTTTCAGCGCCACCAGGTTTTCTGTCAACTTGCTGCGCCCCTTGAATACTGTGGCATAAGTACCCTGTGGTGGAAACAAAGATTAAGGTGATACGAGATTCAGGACTTGGGGAGGGACCTCAGACACATCCAGTTGCAAAACTTGTGGGCATGAAATGTAGCATGCATGGATACCGTGGTGTTAGAGATGAGGATATAATAGGATATAATATATTTCCTGGCTCACAAATTGAAATTAAATCTGTGCTAAAGACAGATGAGGTAGTTTGACGAAAAAGGCGACATTAATTCTCATTAATTTTCTTTATTTGATTTTTCTGCTTGTGCCCCTTGTCACAAGGTGCCGTGAGCCGCACAGCCTGCTTTGCCAAAAGCAAAAATACAGCCAGTTTCATTAAATAATAAACATATAATACATTAAAGTCCTTGCTCAGATTTAGTATTCACTTTGGCGTGCTTTTGCTTTTTGCTTGTTATCGTCTCTCTGATTTTTTTCAGACAATTTTTGTTTTTTTCAGGGTATTCCTCCAGGCTGCATGCAGGACATTGTTTTTCATGTCTCATGCAGTAGTGTGTATGTTTTCTCGCAGTTAATGGAAAATGTACATGTTCTGTGTAGCATGGGCTTTGAGAAATATCAGAGATTGATGAGCTTTCTCGGTACCTGAGCGGGCCCGTATTAGGTTCAGCCCAGAATCGGGACACAAAAACAACAACAATACGGCTGTTTACAGTAATCTCGTCTGCATGGATTCCCCCTGTTTTTATCAGTGTTTGTGTGTATGCAATAAATGCGGTTGGTGTGCTGTAACCTGAAAACAAGAGATATCTGAGATATCAGACTCACCTCTCCCAGTTTGCCCAGTTTCACATAGGTCTCCAGTTTCCCAAACCCGATGTCAGACTGAAGATGAAAAAAAGTTGCTGTAACAACTGTATTTAATTTCTCAGCTCATTGTGTTTCATGGCCCTGACAAACGATTCTTTAGCTTCAGACTTTGGAATAATCTTGAAAAAACCCTAAAATAGAAACTGAATGTGGAAATTGACTCAAATCAAAGCTTCATTTGATCTCTTCTCTTCTGAATAATTAATTTTAACTCTTTTTTTTATGAAACACTGCGCCTATCAATCTTATTTTTACCAAACTGACAGACTCTTTCATTTATTTTAGCCGACTGACTTGTTTTCATCTCAGCAGCTAATGACACTGGACGCTGGCGTTTAACACTTAGTATTAAAAGTTCATTTACAACTAGTTTTACGTGCGTAGTTGCCATAACAACTGGTACAAAGGAACAGTTTACTTAGAGTGGGAGTGTTTTGATTACAAACTGTGCATCAGAGCTGAACGTGGATCTGAGGCGCCTTACGATTTACACCTGCCTCCATGAAATGAATAATCAGCTCTTTGGCTTTGGCTCAAAGCTTTAAGATTATAGAAACCGCCAAAGGCACATTATGTCGTGTTGTGGACAGAAAATCAGCGGAAGATCATCCAATTCCTGAAAAGTGGCTGGGCAACGAATTAATGCTCCACTGAAAACTCGAAACGTAAAAGCAAAATAAGCTGTGTGTGAATGTTAGCTAGTTATTTGAGTTCAGCAGTAAAATCTGAAGCGCCACACACAATAGTTACGAATCGGACAGACGTCTTGCACAAAAAAAGAAAGTATGACCTGTTACTCACTTCCGCATTTGAAAAATAAGGTGGACAGAACCTTATTCCAGACACATTTCTGCTCTGCTCAATGTTATTATGTCAATTCTTGGATTCTAGTTTTGTGTGTGTGTGTGTGTGTGTGTGTTTGTAATAAGCAACTGACCAGCGAGGCTCGTCTGGACATGCGGCTATGCGGTTTGCACGAGTCTGGGCTCTCCATCTGCAGCTTCTTCAGAAACTCTGGTGGCAGGCGAATGTCTATGGGCAGACACATCTGCTTACTGACGTCCTACACACACATACACACACACATGCACACACAGAGGATCAGGGTTGAGATAACCAAAAGCATTGTTACATGGGAGCGAGAGTGCTTTCATTGTGATGCTCTCTCTACCATTTAACAATGGTCTCTATGCTGTGATGCTTTTGAGAACCTCAGCCCGTTTAGCGCAGAATGTCAAGGTGAGTCTGACAGATTTATAGTCTGACAACAGTGGAATACGAAATCAAAGAACACCCTCTCGACGTGTTTGTGGTTAGATTCTGTCTCACTTGTCCTTCAGAGGTGAACTTGTTGTGTTTTTAAGGGCATGACAAAGTTTTGGGGAAATTGCTCGATGCTTGAGAATTCTCGAATTTACTTACTTATAACCTTTAAGCATAAACCCAATACTTCACTGAATTCTCTTGAATTCTGAGCATCTCCATTCCACTGCTTCTTAAGGAGGTTTATATGGTGGCACAATAAACCTAGCAATTTAAAAGGAAAAGCGAGGCTTTTTTTCCCCTGCTCTCTCTTTCCCTCGAGACTGAAATAAGGGTGCACACGACCGATAAAAGCTTCGAGAGGCCAGAAAGGAACCCAATGGATTTGAAAATGGAGAGGGCATTCAGTCCAATTTTCCTCCTCGAGATCCATTGCTACCGAACACAAGGTCTGACAGCAGGGCTTGGGAGGACTCCGAACTCGCAGCTTCCACCGCGATATGGAGCCCGACTTAAAAATAACCCGTCGGCTGCATTTAGCCAAAGACTCCATCTTTTAGCCGGGCCTCTGGCAGGAGTGACATGGAGGAGAGTTCTGTAATAGGAGGCTGGTATTTGTCCTTCACACACAATCAGGGCTTGGGGGACAGGCGAGTAATGGTGGGTTAGGAGAGAGAGAGGAACACGAGGAGGAGGAGGAGGAGGAAGGTGGTGGCGGCGATAATGATGGTGGCTGCTGTTGTTTTGGAAGACTTTGATTAATCTGTTATTTCCCCCTCAGGGGGTCCATTTTCTGGGAGTTTGTTTGGGTTTGTTTGTTTTCTACAAAATGAAAGTCACCCCGAGAATGACGCTGACATTTACGACACGGCTCTTGGACCCGGTTCCTTCGGGTGCACTGTCACGTCTACAACAAACAATTTGAGCAATAACTCATGATTGTGTTTCCATACAAGCCTCATTCAGATGTACCTTCATACATTCCCAGCAGTGCTACTATTGGACTTTTCATTATGTAACGGCATTATGTGTTGCTCAGGTCCCCTCACCTATATTACGGCATTATCATATCACAGCGTTGTTGAATTCTTGATTCTCATTGGTCATCAGGTGGTGATTAATTTTCTATAACAGCAGCTCTGACAGTAGTGCCGGCTGCAAGGCAAATCATAGGTTTATATATTAATCTGCACGTTTTAATACGTTATCGTTTCTGTAGTAACTACTCATTCACAGAGACTTGTACAGCTGATGCTCACATTATTTAAGCCTAACAATAAACTGATTTAAAAGAGTGCTTTTATTTAACAAAGAAAAGCGTATAATCATTGCTGTGATGAAGCTTTCTGTAAGGAGAAGGTTTATTTAACATTTATGGGAGACTCCGTGTCAGCGTTTGTAACAGTCAGAGGTATGTCAGGGCTCGCTGGAGGCAGATGCAAGGGCTGGCGCTTGGCTCGTAGGCGCGAGTCGTCGAACACCAGTGGGTTAGGCAGTCTCTTAGTCAGGGAGCAGGCGTTAGGTCGGGCGATGTGCAAAAAAGGCATCAAAGGCAAGGGAAAGTTCGTGTGTCGTATATCCGAGTCCAAGATCAAGTTCAAGAAGGCAGTCCGGGAAGCTCTTGGTATGTAGATGTAGATGTCTAGCAATACTGAGCGTCGAGTGTTAGGCGTTGGGGGTTTATGTAGAGGATGAGTGAGTGTCTTCAGGTGTGTGTGTGATGCTGTGATTGGGGACAGATGCGAGCGATCAGAAGCTCGGCGATCTGGAACGCCGAGGTGCGCCAGTAGGCTTGGCGCATGTGTGTGTGTGACAGGCGCGTGTGTGACAAGGTAAAGCTGTTCCTTTAAGTTTTCCGCCATGGGAAAGTCTTCAGGACAGAGGAGTTTGTGCATTGCAGTTTATCAGCAACATGAAAAGCTGCATTATTTATCTTATTAACTTAGAGAGAGAGAAAAAAGAGAGGCTGGTGAAGGAACGACTGTTTATAGCTGTTAGAATGTAAGTGAGAACAGGAACTAACTTGTTTCTCCGATGTTCCACAACATTAAATGTAGCTATAAATGGATAAAAAGTACGACGTGTGTTTCTTTAATAAATAAAAATATGTAAACGTTAGCAAATTGCCGTGGTATAAGTGGAATAAAACACTTCAGGACGTGCTGTTATAGGAAAATAATCAATGATGGGCTGGTAACGGCAACTCCTCACACCACCCCGTCATTGATTATTTTCCTATAACAGCACGCCCTGAAATGTTTTATTCCTTACATGAGTCCACTGATAGCATAGAAATGTCCCATTTCCTCAGACGGCACACACACAACATTAGCAACCGGATCTCATGAGAAATTCATATGAATTCATACGAGGCTAACGTGGTTGGATTTCGTTCAATTTCATGAATAAAGTCGTAAGAATAGGTACGAACGCTAACTCCGCCCCAATCCTAACCTTAACCTTCACATATTTTCATAACACTCGAGTCGTGTGAATTGTTATGGATCGGTAACTGTGAGACCATGTTGGCATGGGGAGTTTAGTGTTTCATAGAAATTAGGGGACAGCATGATAAGTATACAACACAATATCATGGTTTTCGACATATCGTTAAAAGTTTTTCAAGCATTTTTTAAACGAGGATGATATTTAATGATGTATAACACTGCTATGACAGTGAAAAGTAAATTATTTAGTTAGGGGAAGTGCTATAATATTTATTTAACTTTTAAACATTTCTGTATGGAACATTGCATATGACTAGCAAAAGTTAGATATAATAAAATCTTATATATGTCTTATATAGAGACAAAAATTTATATATGGATATAAAATAAATATATTTTGTCATTTTCTCATAGCATTACTTTCCAAATGTTCAGGCCCAGCAACTACTGAAATGGACAAATAAAATGTACAAAAATATATTTTTTGACTGGGCCTCATATTTGGGTGTATTTGTGACAGGAAAACGTTATTCTTATATTTTTCCCTTCACTGGATAATAAGGTTTGACAAAAAAACATTTTTCTCAAGGGTTCTTTGGATAGTTAGGGGTTCTTAGCTTCCTATAGGGGTTCTACTTGAAACTTATTAAAAATATTGATGTTATCCTTCAGTTGTTCATCAAAAATAACTTATTTTTCTGCGTGTTTGTTCATCATGTATTTGCTTTTTAATGATACATTGAGGGGTAGTGGTGGCTCTGTGGTTAGGGCACTGGGCTACTGATCAGAAAGTCATGGGTTCAAGCCTCAGCTCCACCAAGCCCTTGAGCCCTTTAACCCTTAACCCTCTCTACTCCAGGGGTGCTGTATCATGGCTGACCCTGTGCTCTGACCCCAGCTTACCAACATTGAGGATATACAAAGAATAAATTTCACTGTACTGTACTTGTATATGTGACAATATATAGTATTCTTCTAGAATGTGCATTTAACAGCCAATCAAACATCAGCGTTGCCTCTCCCATTATATATATTAAAAAAAAAATCTAGTGACTGAAATGAGGCATTGTAGCACTCTCACTAAAGAGGAAGAGTAAAAGCTCTTTTTAACTTTTAACCAAATTTAGAGCAAATTTACTCATCACTTTAGGGATTTGTTATTTTAAATGATGGATTGTGAAATATCGATGGTATTATCAGGATTTTAAAAAAATGTTATTGTCCATTACAGTGGACTGTAGGGGTTGCTGTGTATAGTTCAGGCCTGTTCTTCAGTATTTTTCCCATTGCAAACACAGCGCGTTAGAACAAACCGGCCTGCGGGGTGTAAAATAAGATGAAAATATTGACTCTACAGAGTACACAACACATTGACAATGGAAACATCTCAGAGATTGAAAGGTTGGCTAGCAAAGACAAAGATGAAGATAAAGGAAGAAGATGAAGATGTAATTTTGTCAAATAAATACATTTTCGTATGGAATCTGCATTTTGCTAACAAACGTTAGTTAGAACAAAATCTTGTTATATAGAGACAAAAATTTATATATGGATATAAAAAGTTCAACTGAACTTGAACCTACTTGAACTTGAAAATGAATACAGTGGGATTCAAAAGTCTGAGAGCACATTGATAATCCAGCAGCATGTTTCACTGTTGTTTTGATCCACTGTGGTATCGATCTCTCTTCTGTTCGTTTCCTTACATAAACCCTTCTGTTACTGCCATAAATCTCAAACTTCATCAGAAAATAGGACTTTTTTCCAGTGATCCACTGTGAAATATTGCTATGTCTTAGCCCAACTCGTCCTTTGAGGCCGCTACTAGCTAGCCTTCTTTTGACATGACTTTTGCTGATCTCTCGTCTCTCGTTCTTTGTTCAGCACATTCTGTATCTGTGATGAAGTTGCTGTTCTCTCTCTCAGTGAACAAAGCTTTATGTGTTGCTCTTCTGATGGTGAGCTCACTTTTGGTCTGTGCCTGATTGTGCTTTGGATACAACTGATCCAGTTTCTGCAAAGCGTTTTAGTGGCAATGAAAAAAATCCCAGATTTTTCAATGTGGTCTCAGACTTTTGGACCCCATTGTATATGTGGTCTTCATAGCATTACTTTCCAAGTGTTCAGACTCAGCATCTACTAAAATGGACAAAAATAAATAAATAAAACTGACTGGGCCTCATATTTGGGTGTATTTGCAATAGGAAAACAATATTCTTATATTTTTAATAATAAAAAGGGTTTCTCAAGGGTTCTTTGGATAGTTAAGGATTCTTAGCTTCTTTTAGGGGTTCTGCTTGGGATCCTCTCTCATAGAGAAACCCTCTGTTGTAGGGTTCGCCTAAAGGGACAAACCAAAGAACACCTTAGGGTCTAGATTTAGTTCTAGATTTAAACCTTTTTTTGAGGTATATTCTTTTAGTATATTTAAAGGGACATACTGCACTCTTAAGGAAGAAAAGTTCCACCTTAAAGTGTTCTTCAGTTTATCCCTCTTTGGTGAACCCTATAACAGTAGGTTTCCCTTTCAGAAAAGGTTCCAAGTAAAACCCATTTAGAAAGCTAGAACCATTAACCACCCAAAGAACCCTTAAGGAAGTACAGGTATAGCATAACATTAATATTGTATCGTGTAATATTGGCTTCATCATTTTGCAGTGTTTAATGTGTAGTTTCTAGATAATAAACCATAAACCGATAATAAAATGTAAAAGATCATATCTTTAATTATTTCAAGTCTAATGATTTCAGATTATCACAGTTTCTCACAGATGTTGTTACTTTAGTAGCAGAGCTGCAGTGTTACTGACCTCCATGGAGAAGCGGCGGTGCTGGACTTTGTTGCGGTAGTGCAGCTGTGTGGGAGATGGAGCCTGATGATCCGAGGCCAGTGAACTGGGCGATGGGTGGAGACCCAGGCTGTTTGGGACCATATCTTCTGTGGAATTAAAAGAAAAAGCACTTCCTTTTACCTGAGGTATCTTAGAACTTAAAGTACTTTTTCTTGTAACGCCTCTAAACTCTGGAATAGTGTTCCAGAGAACATTTAAGTGGGTTTCTATCCAGGTTATAGATGTACTTGGCCTTTTTATCTTGTTAAATATACCTTTTTACTAGTAATTCTCAGAAATTTATAGTTCATTGTCATTCAAATTCATTGTCATTATAGATTGGTTCATTTATGTTCTTTTACCATAAATACTTTGTTTTGACCTTCTAATCATTTATATGCAAAGCACTTTGGGATTTTGGATTAAAAATGAAAAGTGCTATACAAAAATAGATTATTATAATTATAATTATTATTATTATATATTGGGTGGCACGGTGGCGCAGCGGGTCTTGGATTCGATCCTGAAGTCGGGTTACTGTTTGTGTGGAGTTTTGCATGTTCTCCCTGTGTCTGCGTGGGTTTCCTGCGGGTTCTCCGGTTTCCTCTCACTGTCCACAAACATGCCGGTAGGTGGATTGGCTACTCTAAATTGTGTGTTTGATTCCCTGTGATGGACTGGCGTCCCATCCAGGTTGTATTCCCGCCTTGTGCCCAGTGTGTCCGGATCCATCACAACCCTGACCAGGATAAAGTGCTGACTGAAGATGAATTAATGTATGAATGAATGACCACTTAGAAATGGATGTCCCATTAACCCAGGCCAAGTCTCTTGATTTAACAGCAAATTCTGATCAGGTGTAAAATTCAGCCGACATCCTGCAAGATTATAGTAAGAGTGTAAAACAGGACACGATGGCGATAACAAACAGCTGTGGTGCTGTCCGTCCCATTCTGATGATGTGAAGATGTTCACATACGTGTGCGCTATTCCATTATTAGGTAAGTAGAAAAAAATTAACTTTCGAGTTAACCAACAATATACTTTAATCCAATCCAAACTGAGCAGCTGACATCTTTACCGTCCACGCCCCCTCCCTCTCTGATTGGCCTGCTAACTCAATAACCACGAGGTCAACTTCGCCATATGCTGGTGACAGGAGGCGCCATTAATCATGCGGGCCATAATTACGGAACCCAACGCAATTAGTGCGCACCGTGCCGAGTTTCATGCATTTATGATGTGGCTATCTAAATGCATGTCAATTCGAGGCACCCCAATTAATGTATTCTGTGTCAACAGACTGTCAGCGCAAATCTAATTATACCGGTATGATGCGGCGCGCCGACGGCGTGGCCCAACCTTGGCCGAAATCAGCGGTGGGCCCACTGTTCTCGCTGCGCCTCGGCTCTAGTTTTTTGGAGGTGAGAGTGAAAAAAAAATCAAAATGGCTTTTCTGCTCCATCAGTTCAATTTGGACAAGGGGGCTTGAAGGGCCTCGAGAGGCGCAGTAGCAGGAGCCCGCCGGTCCATTTCACAAGCGGTGTGGCATAATTGAGATCCACCTCATTATCGGGCCAAGGCCGGCTGCCGAATGAGAAATTGGACGCCAAGTCCATCTTTTCTCATCAGCCGGGTTCATCTTCCTCTGGGACGTGGAGTAGAAATCTCTATCTTGTGCCGTTCGGACCATCGCTGTTCAAGAAAGGTCATCGTCATTCGTCACGGTATGATCACAATCGCTTTTTAGGGAGTCCAGCAATTCCATTAGTTCAGTTATCTAGCTAAAGCGTCTATGATCACTAGATTATTTGGCCATCACCTAACATGGCATTGAGATTTGCATCAGACCCTAAATTCTGAAAGCACTGAAAGCAACGAGACGACACTAATGGAGATGTTTCTTGGCATTTTGCTGTTATCTCACAAACACAAACTCGTCGTTGAGGGACTTCGAGAACACGATCTAGGTTTTTTCGCTGTGAAAGTGCGAGGTAGAAACGGACAGCAAATTGGATCTGAGCAACTCGATCATATCAAAGCCCATCTCATCTGATCCGGGCAGCTCGGTGATGAAAGGGGAAAGATGACCACCTGCACTGGGCTCAGATGTGCCACACGAGCCTGCGCCGCCGATGCACAATCTGGCTGGAGGCTGAGAGATGGATCTGAGGTGGCTTTGATATCGTTAAAGCCAGATCTTGCATGGGAAACGTTCACTCGTGACATGCGCAGGCCGTTTGGGAGAGAGTATTAAATGGCAGGAGGAAGCTCTGAACTTCTCAGGAAGTAAATACAAATTTGTCGTAGGGTTACGATTATTTTCATTGTAAGTGCAAAATGATGCAGTACAGTACAGGCCTTTGGTGAAAGGGAGAGTCAAACAAGGGTCGAGAATATTTTGTGCTTGTAAAATTATAGTCACAAATGTAATAAATTGTGCAGTTGATGCAAATGTGTAAAGTATGCATTTAAGTCCACAAATATGTGAAAATATGTTTAAAAATAAATAAATAAAAATAAATAAAAAGCATTTATATGTGAATGTGAAATTTTGCACATTAATTTACAAATTTTCAATATAAATATATAAATATAAATACTTTATTTTTATTACTATTATCCCAGTTTATAACATTCATTTTGTTGTATCTTTCATTTCTCAGGTAGACGTTCAACAGGTGTTTTTAAATCTCTCCATCGTAAATCATATATCGTTGGAAAGCTTATTTCCTAAAACATAATGTTCTGTAGTCTACGTATAGACATTTCCTTAGACGATGTCATGATTTGTGCTGAAAGATTCACAGTTTCCTGAGATTCTGTTGGTTACTGACGTTATCTTTATCAGCCTTTTCTCTAAATCACTTGTATTCCATGAGCCAAGTCATTTTCCTCAGCCTTCCAAGGAGAAACATCCGCATCATCTCACACACTGGTTCATACAACTCAGAGCCAGACTTTGACAGAGAATTTTTTTAAGTAGTTTTGACTTTGAGTAAAATATAATATCAATAGCTATGATATGCAAATTAGAGCATACTTAATGCCTTTTTTTTTTCTTTTTTTTTCTATTTTTATAAAACATTTTTTAAAGAAAACTGCACTTCAGAGTTTCACTCTGATATGAGTTAATGGTAAAAAAAAAAAAAAGCCTTTCATGCTTTGGTACCTGGTCTTAAAAATTATTTCTATTTTACGTATCTGTGAACTTGAAGGCATTTGTACTTTTTTTTTTTCGTACACATTTGTATCTTCTAATTTATTGGTGCATTTTCTTTTACATGTATGTTTAAATACATAGTACAAAGTACATTTGTAAATATTGTTTTACAAATGCAAAATCTGCAAAATCTTTACCCTTCGCTTTTATTTCACGATGCAGCACGTCCTGTATAATTTCAGCACTATGATTTTAAGTGATGTGTGAGTCTGAAAGCTGTGCTTCCATAAACATTTTGACAAGAAAGACAAATGAAGACGTCAGTATGCTCTAGAAAAAAAAAAGACCACTATTACTGTATGTGACTGCCAAAACGAATACACCACTGAGCAATAAAATGTAAGCCTTAACTTCAGAGAGACGCCACAAAGAGAAGCCACTTCTATTGCTATTCTCTGTTTCTACTTTTTTTCCCCCCCTTTACGAGCACAAAGGATCACTAATGCCTCTTTATTATTTCACCAAGAGACTTGAAAGCATGACAAGACCTCGCTGGCTGATCAAAAGGCCTCCCTCTCTCTCTATGCTTAATATGACTAATACTCGGCCCCTTCAGGGCTCTTTATTTGGTAATATTGCGGATCCCCATTAGTGGGCCGCATTGTGCCGATGATTCACTGATTCTCTCCAGCAATATTTGACGTTTCAGGTATTAAGTGCAGCCCCACATATTCCAAAGCCCCTTTTTATTTAAGTGATTTTTCTTTATTGGAGGTTATGGGTAATGGGATTATAACTGCACAGCCTCTCAAGCAAGTCAAACAGAGCAGCAGTCTGTGGGCTATGAAGCCTGGGAAGAACAGGAAGTACAGAGAGCTGATCATTCTGCACAAATCATATCCACTTATGTACTTCATACTGTCTACACATACTACATACAGTCTATTACCTTGTGAAAATTATATTCCATGATATAATCCAAACTGTCTACAAACACTACTCCTACTACTACTACTACTACTATTACTAATAATAATAATTTCCAAAATCTCAAAATGCTTTACATATAAAACATTAAGAGGTCAATGTATTTAGGTATTTATTAATGATTTAACTATAAATCTATGAGAATTACTAAAAATCATGAGTAGTATATTTATGTATATCTATATAAAACCCAAGAACTGGATTATAAAAAAACAAAAACAAGAAGTATGAATAGATAATCTGGATTTAAATAAAAATATTGCATTATCTATGTTACTCTGTGCAAATACCATCTGCTTATGTAAGGAATAAAACACAACGGGGCATGCAGTTGTACCACCAGTTGATTATTTTCCTATAACAGCACGTCCTGAAGTGCTTTATTCCGCTTATACCACAGCAGTTTGTCAACGATTACACATTTTTATTTATTAAAGAACGACACGTCATACTTTTTATACGTTTATAGCTACATTATGTTATATACATAATGTTGTGGAACGTCGGCGAAATAAGTTGGTTCCTGTTCTCACTTACATTATAACAGCTATAAACAGTCGTTCCCTCACCAGCCTCTCTCTTTTTCTCTTGAATAGAATGCTCCTTTATTGTCACATATACAAGTACAGTACAGTGAAATTGATTCTTCGCATATTCCAGCATGTTGGTAAGCTGG
>JAOUQW010000001.1:11137234-11148269 GCA_028565825.1 Olivaichthys viedmensis
ATTTTACCTGCAGATACAGAAGCAAGTGAGAGCCAAAGTTCTGCAGAAGAACCGTGACAAGTTCTCCAAGATTCTTGAGACAACCTACCTATTATATTGTGTGGTTGAAACCAGTAGCCAAGTTCTCTAGCAAGCTAGCTAACATTGGGTTAACTATTATATTGTGTGATTAAAACAATTAGTCAAGTTTGCTAGCAAGCTAGTTAGCATTAGGCTAACTATTATGGTGTGTAATTAAAACCAGTAGCCATGTTTGCTAGCAAGCTAGCGAACATTAGGTTGACTAATAATTTTTTATAAAAACCAGAAACCAAGTTCGCCAACAAGTTAGCTAACATTAGACTAAGTATTATAATATGATACTAGGATGCTAGTTAACAAGCACTAGGATGCTAGCTAACATTAGACTATTATATTATGTTATATGTAAATAAAACAATAGCCAAGTTTGCTAGCAAGCTAGCTACCATTAGGCTAACTATGATATTGTGTCATTAAAACCAGAAAAACAAAGTTTTCTAGCATGTGTTAGCCCTCACTCTTCCAGATTGGTGGAGGCTATCATGTTATAAATGAATATATTCTGAATACATTGACGGTGGGACTGTCAAATGATTAAAGTACCACAGAACATGTCATTTTAAATCATTCTAAATAATCTATGTAAATGTCTTTTATACCCAAGAAACTTCAAAATGGCCTAGGAACATCTCACCTTTACCCTTGTTAGAAATCCCAGGCTCTATGAATATACATGAATATGCGATTTGGGCCCCTGTTGTCCTCCTGTCATTGGAAATAACCTGATATCACTTATATTAGCTAGCCGGCTGGTTAACTGCTAGTAAAACTAGCTCAGATGTCACAGGCCGACACGAGTGGGATTTCAGAATCTGACTCTCATTTTGCATCGTAAATTTCTCAGCGAATTATTTATTTATTAACAGAAGCCGAACCTCAGAACCAGTTAGTGTAGCACATGGGTTCTGCGGCTGAAAGTTGACAGGTAAAACGTCATTCCTTCTCTCTTTCTCAGCTTCATATTATGTCTCCTGTAACTTCATCCCTCTCTTTGCATCCCTTTTGCCCCTCAGTTTACTTTCCTATACTTGGACATAAACCCAGAATTACACACATGTAGCACGTGTAGCTTCTCATTTGATCAGCACTGCACTCGTTTATCGAGTGTAAGTGCTGGTCCGGGATCGGCTTCAACTTAATCGTGTTAGTAACGAACTAAGAGGCCAAAGCTGATCCTAATTCAGCGCTTGTTTCTTTGAGAAGTGTGATGGCCATGACCCAGCGTGAACAATATCCTGCTGTGTGCAGCGAAACACCTTCGTGGCGAGAGCAGACGGCAAAAGGACAATCCAATAACTGGGCCAGAGAGAGTCCATTCTTCTGTGTTTAATACGTATTGGCGACAAGGAGGTACGACAGAGAGACAGCGGTGCTTTTATGAGTTATAAATGCGAAGTTAATATTTAGTTAAGAAGTTCCAGTTGGTACAGTAGCAATGACACGGATGGTGCTTATGGTCGAAAAAATTTAATCGCAGGGGAAGTGGAGATAAAGGTGTAACAGTTTCTGACTGTTTTATCAAAGCCCTATCCAGACGGGATCAGTTTTTTCAGGACGACGTCTGTAATAAAATATTTGCACGTCTCCTCGGTGATAAAACTCTCTGCATCTGGACAGCTATAAATGAACACGGGGACGAGTGAGTTTCTAACTCCTCTTTAATGAAGCTGGATGTTTGCGTCATCGCACATTGTGATATGTTCACATTACTGGATGATTAATTTATTTCTAGAACACTGCAATCATGATATTGTGGCATATGTTAATATAAAGTGAGGCTTTAATATAAAGTGAGGCTGGAGCTGTTCATGGTTTTAATTTAATCAGCTTGCAGGATCGCACTCTTTCTTTTGATTACCTTTATTTTATTTTATTTTCAAACAAGCTCCCAGTAAAGACAGTGAAGAGATAAAGTGAAAGCAGCCACATGTTTTAGAGACTCTTCTAGAGCATCCATAATTTTGTGACTGACAGAAATATTTTCTCCTCACCTGTGGAAAAAGATGAGTACGACGAGTAGCAGCGGCCAAAAAAGACATTCATTTTCCATTGTGACATTAAAAGAGTGCACTGAATATTCTCCACTATGTTTTCGGACACCACTACAAAGTGGAAGATACTGAAAATAGTGCACTATATAGTGAATAGGGCATAGTTTCGGACACGTCTCCACGTGTGTGCTAGCTCTCCCTGGACCCTGTATTTGTCCTCTTCTTGAGCCCCTTAGCCTCATTTATCTTCACCAGGTAAAGCGCACAACAAACGCTGATCTGAACGTTCCTTTATTTGTGCTTCCATAGTTAATCCACTCACAGGAGTACAGCCTGAGCCTCTCATTCGCCCAGCTAGCCTTTGATGTTGTGTAGGTGGTACATGCTGGTTTCATATCATAGCCCTTCAATGGACAACCAATGGCCACTGAATGAATTTGATGTTGGCGAGAGTACGAGGCAAAAGAAGAGATCCCTAGCGAGAGGAATAAGGACTTCCATTGTGTCAGTCTCCAATCGGCGTGTCTGTCGTTTATCCAGGAAACATTTCCCGTTGGGATTTAGAAACCACCACGCTGTACTGGCCTGGAGCAAGGGGGTGATTAGAGCTGCAGGAGATCTCAGATCCCTCTCCTGAATAATCCACATCAATTTGGCCTGTCTCTCCGGGAATAACTCTGGCAGATACCGGGCTACGTTGATGAGCTGAGAGTCTGGAGGGTTGTGCCCTTAGGGCCCTAATTGATTAGTTGGTTAGTTAAGCCATCAATGTTCCTTAAGGATCCTATTAACGTTGGAACAAGGAAGGCTAAATATACACTCAGTCCTGGCGTATGTCTTCGTCCCTGTTTAGTGTGTTGCATTCGTTTTCTCAAAGCCCTTGTCAACTTATTTTCATAATTAGCTTCTGACTATTGAAGAAAATGTGGTGAATTTTACCATCGACTGCAGAAGAAAGAACAATGTTTGTTTTTTCAGTTGAGAGATTTCAGAACTTTTTTTTTTTGTTCATTTTCTTCAGGTCTGTTTGAGTTTGAATTGGGTGGGACTAGAAGAATTGACTCTCTGGGGCCCAGTTATTGGATTGCCTATTTACTTCAACCACAGAAGTTAGTGTCTTGAGCAAAATTGCTTCTGGATAGCATTTTTAGCATTTTATATACAACATGTTCACTGCAGAAGTTTACGTGTGTTAATGGCAAGGTTTTTAAAAAAGCCACAACAGGAATTATCAAAGTGGCTGGGCTACGGTTAGATACTTACAATCTTTAGCAGTCGCCCTGGACGTCTACACCTAGGGCTGTAAAAAGTAAGCCTCTGGTTAATTAGCCTGTGGTGCGCTGCGGTGCCGTCAGTTTGATAGTAGGCAGTTAAATGCGCAGACAGTAAAATTCTGCACCATTGCAATACGATGCTTTGCTGATCTGTGTAGTTTTTTAAACCAGCTGAAAGTGGCAAAGCAGGAATCAAGCATGTATACCGCAATCGTGGAAACGTTCCACTTTGTCATTCCTACTCGTCCTGATTAGGCAAGAAAAAAAGAGTTTTTAAGAATATACTGTATATTTCTTGAATCTGCCATTGGTGACAGATCTTTAGTATCACAAATATTAATTTTTTACCATTTGTAGCCATGTTGACCAAAGCTTTAATAAGAGTTGTCTAATCTGGATTTAATGTATTTATTACTTGTGTCATTTCCTGTGATGAAAATATTTGGGAGTTTCATTTGTGTTCATTTAGCCCTGGTTTAAGCAGCCTGATGCTTGCAGACTGTCATTAGGAATGCAGGCACATTTCATTCACGCCTGTCTGACAGGCTTGATAGCGCAACACAACAGCTGGTAATTACTGCAATGCGAGGGAGAGAGACACAAAATGAGGTGCTCTTGCTGTTTTTTTTATACAGCACACACATTAAGGCTGCCGTGCTGGGGATTGGCCATTCAGCCTTAGTTGGTCTAATGAAAAACTCATAACTTTGTGTGTGTGTGTGTACGGGTTGTGTGGGAGTCGGAAAAGGAAGTTATTTCTTAATGGAATCTCTTGAAAATTTCAGAGCCATTAGCATTAAATATGACTATTTTTCTGGAAATCAAAAACACTCGCTAGCAAAGTAATAAGCTGCAACATTTACATGAATTGCTCAATCGTGCGTTTTTTTTGCTCTACGGAGAATAGCTATGTTGCGACATGAATTGCCAATCCATCGCAAGTATAATGAGAATTAGAGCAGACACACAGACAGGCAAACTAATATAAAACAGCAGTCCCTAAAGTGAATCTCGTCGTTATCCAAGTCGAACGCAACATTAGCCCCAGAGTAATTGAGTTTGGAAAAATCTACTGTATTGGACCAAATTGGACTGATGTATCTCATATTTCGGGTCACTCTCGGGCATCGCAGACTTTCACTCCTCCATGCTTGACTTGGAGCTCAATTTGCAGCTCGAGGTTAGGACAGAATATTAATAAGGTGAAGGTGCTCCTCTAGCTCTCCTATTTCCTGCTCTCTCAGCCCAGACCATGTCCTCCCCCAGCTGTCTCCATCGGCGCCATATCTCTCTGGGGTTGGGGAAGCAGAAGCGGGCCATCGCCAGCAGGCAATCAGTGTGGAGCTGTATCAAAAGGGAATCTCAGGCCCGGAAGAGGCAGCTGCCGCTGGCTGACAGCTGAAAAAGCTGAACGCTCCCCAAACAAATGTTGCGTTCACATTGTGTGCCTGGGCCCAAATCCCACGTCAATTCCAAACCGCTGCTTGGGGAATTCGGAGTAACATATTGCTTAGTATGCAGAAGTGTCCAGGTCCATCATGAAGGTATTAAACCCTGTGATTGACTTTGTCTCTGGTTTTCCACACAGTCAGAAAAAAAAGGTACTAAACTGTAGCATTGATGATCATTGGAGTGGTACCCTCAAGGGTATGTCTTTTGTACCATTTGTGTCTTTCTGCTGAGAAAGTGAATGTAATGCACTTTTACAACTCATTTGATGTACATAATTAGACCTTAAGGACCACTGTTGTACTTTAAATTAGTTTCCCCAGGAGAAAAGTACATGCCAAAGGTATAAAATACATACCCTTGGAGGTACCACCCCAGTGACATGAATGCTACAGTTTAGTAGCCTTTCTTCTGCCGAGTGCATTGTGGTTTAGACCAGTCTCAAACGAGAGCAATTGAAAACCAAGGTTTCTAAAACTACCGTATATTTCATGGTGTTGTTATGCTGTGTGGTGGACAGAGCACTTTGGTCCAGATCAATAACATGTTACATCGCAGAGTTGTCAAATTGATTTGACTTCAAATTGGCTCTTTATCCGGCAAGATTAGAGGCATGCACAAGACACAGGCAGCTCTTCAATCCAATTCCTACACTGGGCCCCTGTCTCCTCTAAAATAATTTGATTTAAGACTGACTGACTGAATGAAAGTGGATGGCAGAAGCAGATGGCACCGTAAGGCTGCACTATTACATCAGCATTAATAATGCAGACACTGGGCCAATGGCCCTTGCCTCCAAGTTGACAGAAGGAAGATTTGGCGATGTCCTGCTCCTGGAGGGTCAAGCATTTGTACTCTCATCATTTCCTCCAGAACAGCTCTGACCCCTCGAGTCTACCGAGGCCTGCCGAAATGCCAGCTCAGCACGATTTCCTCTTCGGCTTGCACTTTTCCATCTTGCTAAAAGATTACCAAACTAGCTTAGTCCCACTTTCTCTAATCTCTTCTCCATTACAAATGGAAAGAATGGCGAATATGCCCTCAACTGACCAACGGCGTAAGCCTCTGTCCTAGTTAAAATATTACATATTAAATCCAGAATCCACTTTTAAACTGGAATAGATCAGAAGGGCGGCGGCAAACCTTAAGCCTCGTGTGTGCAATTATATGGTGCATTAGTTACATTAGATTTCATAACAGTGATTTTTGGATCAATGTCAGTGTAATCTTTTAAACAGGAAACAAAAGAACCTTCGACCGCGTTTCCACCTGGTCGTTTCATGCGTCTTGTATAGATCTGCATCCTGATAAGATTTTACACTTGTAGTCAAATGAATCTCTGGTTAGCCGGATTAAAATCTATTGCTGTATCGCGTGTAATATACACTCTGAAAACAGATGTGTTAAAAATAACACATCTTGTGTCTAGTTAAGGGCAACCCATTTTGTGTTACTTTTACAGTGTGTTATATTTAATACAGGCAGTGGGGTCAGATTAACTTAATATAAACCAATGAATGCTAACTCTCAATGACATGATGTTTGACTTCTGTAAGTAAACCTGATAAGGAATCAAATAATTTGAAAATTGACCTGCACTACATGTGAATTTGACAATTCTTTAGCTTGTTACCGTGAATTTAGGCTAAAAGACCAGCTCACACGGGTTGTGTAATTCTAAATCATATTTGTAGTATATTTGTTTGCAACAGATGAAAATAGCCAAAATCTTAATCTTTTTTAAAAAATATAATAATAAAAAAAATACACTCCCAAAAATAATGAAAATGTGAAATCGACAACACTTTTTGTTTTATTACTATTTTGACACATTTTATGTCATATCACTCTTGTAACTACATACTATTAGCTTTAAAACATGCTTTAAGATGAATAACTAAATAGTAGGCACACTGTAAAAGTAACACAAAATGGGTTGTCCTTAACTAAACACACTAACATCTGTTTTTAGAGTGTACAAATCAGCTTTTAGCACTTGATTGCCAACTTCCTGTGTTGTTCCTTGTTTTCAGTTGTTTTATGCCAAAGAAGGCTGCCTCATTAAAAATCGTGATTTTTGCATGACATTTTTAACCTCCTTCGACAGTCACGAACCACGTGAGTTTTTACGTAATGTGTTAGAAGGGGGTTTGGTTCTCAAATGTGGCTTGGAGAGACGGCTTTATTTACACTTCTATAACATGGCTAAAATGCATCTCGGACCTCCTGAAGTGGTTCAAGCAAGTGAAATCTGTTTTAAATGCATCATGGGTGCATTTACACTTTCATTTTTATGTTAATAATCTAATTCTGGATATAATCCTGATACTCAAGATGCATGAAACGACCAAGTGTAAACAGGGTCTTTGACAGGATTAGACTACACAAACGGCATATTTACGTCTTTAATTCTGGACCTGAAAAGGGAGATAAGGTTAGTTTGGGATTAGGCGCTCTTACCCTCGTTGCGCTGAATGTTGAGCTGGTTTATCTGCTCCGTGAACTCGTTCTCCTCTATCGTCTCCGTTCTTGGCACGGACAGCGAGAAGCGGCGCTTAAAGTTCTTCATTTTGTTCATTTCGCTGGGCCCCGAACCCCTGAGAAGACAAGAATCAAAAAATGTGGGTTTTTTTTAATTTACTGCTGCTGTTTGCCTTTTTTTCAGGATCAGTATGGTGATAGACCTTGACTGACCTTCCTGTGTCTCCAATGTCAGAGCATGCTTGTTATAAACAAAGTTTTTGTGCTGCCTGCTTTTTTCTCTGCCTGGCCTTCTTTCAAGCAAGTGAAAAGTTTTATTTTTTTGCAACCATTCAAACTTGAACAAAAGGTTTAGTCATGCTGAGGTGAGCATGTTCTCTAGGATGGAGATAGATTTTGGTACATTTATGACAGGCTTGAGCTTACTTCCAGCAAGAGGTGGATCGGCTGAATACCGGAATACAGTAATACTGTGCTATACCACTGCTGAGAAGCAGGTATAGAACATAGTTTCACTTCCTTCCCTTGTACTTTTCTCTTTTTACTCCTCGGTGACATGTGGCTGAGCCGAGCGGAGGCCGGGCTGCCAGTTGCTGTCTGTTTAATTCTGAGCACAAGCCATGCTGTCTGCTAAAGTAATTATTCTGATATCAAACCGGGAAGCTGAGGCACTGCCCTTTATTGCCTATTAGTGTCACATAACTACACTAAAGTATGTGGCATAACTCTTGTTTCAAATGACTCCTATCCCTCCAATTACTCCCTGAAATAATAAAACATGGCAATGCAACCTAATGTCCATCTCTCTCTCTCTCTCTCTCTCTCTCTCTCTCCTCTCTCTAACTATCTTTTAATCTCTCTCTAGCTCTGACTATTATCATCTCTCTGTGTCTGTTTGAAATATATGGTCAGTATTATCCTAATCACATGAGGCAACAACTTCCCTCCGTAACCACATAATCACATAGATGAATGAAGATGTATGAATATACAGGCTCTGTACAGTCTAACCTCGACGTGAAGGACTGTCTACCAGTTGTTACTATATGATACGTTTTATTAGATACAAGTACATGAATATTGTAGTGTATTTATTAATGCTCAGGTTTTTTGAGCGCCTACAACAATGGCATTTCTAAAGGGGGTCCAGGAAAATGGCAGATCTTAAACAGCCAAATAATTTTTTGAAATGGCACATGATGTAACAGTAACATTTAACGTGTTTTGTAATTGTACGCTTTTAGGTGGGGGCAATTTACAGCGATTTGAGGAAAAAAACTAAATAAATGTCATTGTTTTAAGACATTAAATCTCAGCTCACTGCTTCAGCTGTGGTCCACAGTCAAAATCTTCAGACTTATGGAGCAAGCTAACAATATATAATCGCTTGCATTTAGGGTTTATGAGGTAGATGCTGTTGGAAAATCAAAAACACAAAAAAGGTCACAAATTACGTGAATTTACCTTATAGCCTATACTTTTTTCTCATGTATTAATTTGGGAAAGCACAATAAATGCTCTTAATTGGTAACATTAGGGTTATTATTCCTTGTCATTGATTTAACTGATCTATAAATTAGACCACTTGTTGTCACAGCCACATCCGTCAACCAGAACTGCAACTCCCAGAATCCCTCACTCACTACTGAATCACATGACCCGTCACATGCTCCACTTCTCAGACATGGAACTTCTAATTGCGCACACTTGTCCGCCATTACACTCCTCACTCTAAATAACCAGGACTTTCACACATACTTTACTATACTCGCTCCTGGTTTGACCTGTGATGTTTCTGAGCATTATTATGTTATCGCTAATCTGTTTATGGCCTGTTTTTCGATTCTGTTTGTTGATTCTGTCTTTGCCTGTGATAACCTGATTGCTGATCGCCTGACCTTCTGCCCGCCTTCTGATTACGAGATTGCCTTGCCGCTTTGTTCTGTCTGCCTTGTGTTTGCCTTAATAAACCTGCACTTGTCTCCAACCGGTCCTAAGTCTTACACTTGTACACACTGTAAATTGAATGATATATGAATATGTTCACTGATGATTTGTGTACATATACTTACATCATGACTTTACTTGGAGGGACACATCATCATTAAGTCATGCTGAATGTAGACAAATTACACGATATATAAATGTATTAACTAATGATATGTAAGTATATGAAGTCATATCTAACAAATATATCACTACATCCTGACTTTACTTCATGGGGCACATTATAATGTTGATAATGTTGATTGGATAAATGTGTCATTAATATTGCCAATAATAGCACTTTGTGATCTTTTAGAAGGAGATTACAATCTGTCAATGTCATTCAAAATTCATTTTCCTGAAGGGACTATTGTTGTGTACAGGTCATGAATTTAGCCACAGTCTACTGTAGGGTGAGTTCAGGTCATTTGGCACAATCTAAGTTGTGATCTCGCAAGAAAATGATCGTGTGGCATAACCTTTTGCGATTGTAATAAGACTTTTAATAAATCACAGTTATCTGACTTATTATTATCCAAACACCTAATGTGCTTTCCCAAATTAATACATGAGAAAAAAAGTGGTTTTCAAACACTGCATATAAATTAAAATTGTACCTTATAGCCTATACTTTGGGCTAACACACATTGTCTTCAAATAGGCCCTTCATAATGCAAATGATCATAATTAATACTGAGTATGAATTAAAATAATGAGTCATCAGGCTGTTAATGCTTCACGATTACTATTATTAATGGTTATTTATACATGACTCAGTTGGCTGTTAAGGTATACGCTCATTATTTCCTGATGCGCTAAGTATTAGTCCATTGTCTTTAAGACAATGAGAACTATAGATTCAATCTAGTGTCCAAACTTTTGACCGGTCGTGTGTTTCTAGTCATAATCCAAGCTGGAAACACCGCACATAATGTCACCTATCTTGATACTTGTAATACAGCCAGTCTAACATTTAATATGATTTCGTCATGTCTGACATTGATATTAATATTGATGTGGATGACGACTATTTTTTGAAGGATTCAAAGCCCGCAGAGGGTTAACGCTCGGTCATAATTCAGGCGGCTTCCCCTTCTTCCCTTGGCATTTACATTTGTCACTCACAAAAAGCCTTCCATTATGGCGGAATCATGGCAGCTTGAAATAGAAGTACGAGTGCTTCTAGACGGCTTCGAGGCAATGGAGGCAGAGTGACTCAGTGAGCGCTCGCAGGGAGATGACTTTTTCAATGACAGCGGATCTATTAATAAGGCATGTAGTGAGCCAAATGGACTGGTGGCATATGGAGGATGATGGAGTGTGTTCACGGTGTGGGATGCTTTGATTCGAGACAGACCGAGAGGCTGGTCTCCAGAGACTGAGCATGAGCCGAATAAGACGTTAAGAAGCCAGCAAATCATGTCATTCAAGAAGACAACTTGTCCTGGAAACCCAGAGTTTTTCCAGAGGATCTTCATGTATGAGACCATGTGTCTTTTTGTTGTTATTCAAGAAATTTGTAGTGGTGTTTAGAAAAGTGTGTAGAGGAAATGTGATTAAATTACTGCTAGTTTTAAGCCCCCCCGTCTACAATAGGCTTTGGAAATTGTTGAGGAAAGAGTGCACATATTTTCAGTAGGTAATTAAATCTAATCTAATAATAAACAAATGTAATGTACACACCTGCTTATAGAAGGGTTTTCTTCATTTTGACTATTTTCTACTAGTTTAGAATAATAATGAAGACATTAACACTATGAAATAACACATCTG
>JAOUQW010000001.1:11171022-11199626 GCA_028565825.1 Olivaichthys viedmensis
GGTAGAGGAAATTTAACATACTTCATTTACACGTATTTAACATACTTCACGTGACAGGGGAACAAACGAAAACAAAACAAAAACAATTTTGACTTCCACATAGGAAGCACCTGTGTATCCTCACTCTGGAAACCTCCTTTCTTCTCTCTCCTCGATTTCTCTGAATGCATAGGAGCGGTTTGTCGTTTAAGTGTTGGTAGATATATAAAAATCCAAGTTTTTCTAAGATATATTTGGATTTATGTGATTTGCAATGCAAAGGACATCCCTAGGTTCTTTCTTGCAGGCTTTTGTTTAAGTTTTTCCGGCCTAAACTGCTCCTTTAAAGAATGAATTAGTCATTAAATGATGGCGGACTGGTTCAAGTTCTGAGTCACGGGCTAAAGGACGTAGGATTGAGGAGGCGTCAATAAGAGTATTTCATTTGGAATCCACTTGTCCTTGGCAACAAGCACAATGTAGTTGGAGCGATTTAATTCGCCATATGCACGATCTATCACCTTTGAACGATATTCAGACTGACGTCAACTTGCTAACTAGCGTGTTAATTAGCTAACTTGTGGACTAGCTAGCTAGCTGTCATGGGGTAGTGGTCAAAGCCCAATTTGAACATAGCAAATATGTAATATTTGAAATCTTAACCATTTTCATGCTCATGTTTACATTTATAAACTGCCTAATCCTGGGGTTTTTTTGCCATTTTGAAAAGGAAATCGACAATGGCGTGTTAAAAACAGTATTGTAAGTTGGAAGTCATTGATAATTGATTAACTATCACTTTTAATGCTTTGTGGTTTTCATGGAGACTGGGGCTGTAGCAGAAGTGCTGGTCAGTTTAATTTGACAAAAATGAGGCCAGTCTCAATTCTTGAAATAAAACAGGTAAGGCCTTGTATTTTTTTCCTACTCATCACTATTGCAAAAGCTCTTTCTTTGTATTTCAGGTTTTAAGCTTTATCAAAATTCCCCCAAAACCGGGCCATCATATCAAAAAAGTGACTTTTTGTCATCGCCAACATAAATAGTCCTTTACCAAAAAACACAGCAAATCTGAGCCAAAGCAAAGGGGCACCGATTCATCAGCAGTGTAAATATAAAAATAGTTTCTTCTTCGCTGGTGCCTGAAAACAATGCAAACACAGGCATGCAAGAGACACAATCTCATCCAAGGAGACAAGGACAAGTAAAGCCAAATCATCCAGCATTGACCTATGCTTTCTCTTTTCTTTTTTCTTGGCTGTTTTTTTTCTCAATACGGCTGTTTACAGTAACATACAAAAAAGTGCATGAGGTTTCCTTTGTGCTGCTGAACAAACAAACAAATAAACAAACAAAAAAAACACGAGTTTTTGAAATGAAACCGATGCACATCCTCACTGTGCAAGAAAACCCCAGATATGTAGTACGATTGTGCTTTTCACTTTTGTGTCCGCGTGTATGTGTGTGTACATGAACTGCATTTCTGGCGCGTATGGCTTTGAGCCTTCCAAACGATTAATCAGCAAGCTGTTTGACAACTTGATGATCCGTAATGTGATGTACAGTACATGACCATGCACTTGAACGGCACAGTGAGAAAATGTCTCTCTTTCTTTCATTTCTTTGTCTTTTTTCTCTCATTCCTTTGCTTTTTTTCCCCTTACTTTCTATCTCTTTAAAAATAACCTTTAATGTGTGTGTCTCTCAGCATCCCTGGCAGAGTGTGTGTGTGTGTGTGTGTGTGAGAGAGAGAGTGTAGATCTAATTTTTCATTCCTACAGTGAGTCGCTGGTTTCCAGACCTAGCCTGGTCATGTCAGAGTGGGATAGATTGTCCTCTTCTTCTTCGTCGTCGTCGTCGTCGTCTTCATCATCCTCACTGTGGCCTCCCATCATCACCTGCTGCATTGCCAACGTCGCTCCGTCCGATGACAGTGTGTGCAGCCCATCCTCTCCGGCTACCATGCCGACCGATACCATGGTACCTGAGCACAACAACAATAAAATGGTGTTCTCGTCGACATTAATCCAAATTGTGCAATTCACTTCTTCAAGACCAAATCCAAGGCCTGACAACTCAAACTAACAGCCCAGTTGTAAATATCACAGGGTTGATCTATAATTATATGATTGGCCATACCATCTTCCATGGCAACCTGTTGCTGGGAGATCGAGGAAGCGAGGGAGTCTGGCCAGAAACGCTGAAGTGGACGAGTCTGTGGTGTTTTCTTCTTGTTCTTGGGCGCTTCTGAGGAGTTGGCGTCCAGCATCGGCTGCAGGATCCGCCTTCGCGCGTTAATGAACCTGAGAAGGGAGGAACAAATCAAAGAGGAAGGTTTAACCAAGCATGTGTTCTTATATTACTATGGATAAAATAATTCAGTCTGGTTTTAGTTAGTAGTTAAACAAAGTAGCCTATTTATGTCGAAGTGGGAGTGACATTAATAGTGTGCATTCACAAAACTGGGTTTGTAGTAAATGGGACAGGACTTTTAAGCCTTCACCTGAAGTCAGGAAATTACCGTTTTTGGCCTTACATCTGTGCTAAGAAGGGGAGTTACTGAGAGGAGGTAACGTTAGTGCAATTTTGATCCAAAGTTGGTTTGGAAAATCCCACTGCGGAGGAAGATTTTGAGGATTTCGAATGTCACACCCGCTGTTGCGCCACATCACCCACTTCAGTGCCGGTACATGGCTGTTTTCTCAGACTTAAGGCCAATTTCACAGAACAACAACAAATAAGACAAAATGACAGAACCACAGAGAAACTGTAATTATGAGATTTACAGTTTAGCTTTGAAAGAAGAGATCGAAGAATAGCTGTGGATAGATTAGAGTAGAGAGAGGACTATGGCACTAAAAGATCAGCCACCAAAGAAAGGTAGTCTGATCTAAGAGATGTGAAGGCTTGTAAGTATTAATTGTTTTTATACAATTTAGTTACATAGCATTTTTAACATGGAATAGGGGACTTGTCGTAATCCTATGTTGAAAATTCAGACCTGGCAGTGAAAAAGCAAATCCTTAAAAAGAGGTATTTAGTCGAGTTAACTCACCAGTTGTTGACTTGCAGCAGTGTTAGGTTAGTCTGCAGGGCAATCTGCTTCTTCTCCTCTTCTGTGGGATATGGATGCTGAGAGACGAACATTCATACATTTAGCAACACTTTCCTGCAGGACACCGGCCACAAACATCCACAATCGAGTTATTAATGACAGTGAGAGGCTCTTCATAGAATAATGTCTGTATGTCCACCTCACTCAGTGTGTATTTATCTTGGCATATCATTTACATCGTCCACAGTTTGGTGGTCGGCATAGAAAAAGAATCCCATCTCCAAGAGCAGGGGTGGTCGGAAAAAGGTGATGTCATGAAGTCATGAGTTTTCAAAGTAAGACCTCTAGCAAACTATAACCAGGTTTTTCTACCACACTAACATTCGCCTATACAGCTTCTCTGTTTCTGTCTTGTCTTCTCTCATTCCATATCTTCTCTCGCCATTTGATTTGCATCATTTAGTGTTGTCAGTATAAACTTTGATGGGTGCTACATGAATGAAAACTGATCATGAAGGGGATGTCTTCGTTCCACAAACTACAGCAAAGCTCTTTGAAGGCTTACATCTAAGACATCTAAGTTAGCGAAGGAAATTCCACCAACTGAATTGACCTCGACAATCCTAAGCCTGAAATGGTTTTGGCATGTAGTTATTTCTAATTGGGATCATACCTGAACTTATTACCTCATTAACTCTTATATGTTAAAAATCGGAGCGGTGCGACAGCCGCAGTCTCATTAGAACAATGTCTTACTGTGAGATGACACTCCAGCACACGCCTGATCTCACTGATGACCTTTCATTAGCTGCTCCAGTCGTCTAGTCAGATGAGGGAGCTGACGAGTGTGTGTGTGTGCGCGTGTGTGTGGTGTACGGGCATGAGTGGTGTGTGAACGTCTGCTTCCAGCCATCATGTGTCTGTCATCCCCTTCTCAAATCTTTCTTAACTCTCTTTCTTTCTACACCCAGTCATGACCTACCCTGGCGAGCCTTTTTTTCCTCAGATGAGTCCAGATGTGACACAAAGTTTGATTTATTCCCCCCTCATGTGCAAAAACAATTCATTTACTTGCAAGCATTGGCATTGCTTTACAACGACCTTGTGAGGTCTGAAGAATTCAAATGTGTTCTTACTTTCAATACAAAACTATAGCATGGTTATTATATAAAAGAGCCAATACAGGGTATCGGCAGGTATCAGCAAATTCAGTTTAATGCTTTTAAGACTGTTTTAATGCAACATTGAGACATTTTTAATGCCAATTGGAGATCGCTTGCTACACCATTATAGCTACACCAATGCTATATATTGAACAGATGCAATGCCAAATGCAAAATGAAGCAGGCTAGATGTCCAAGTATTACTAGTGACTCGTTTGCATTTTCCCAATTGGTGTTATACAGATGTTACTTATCATATTAGTGATACTTTGGTTGAATTACTTCTATAAAGATGAAAATAATTAAGCCCTCGGTAGATTGTGTTCCAGAATTTTTAATACCATTTAAGGCCTTAACTTTTGCAAGTGGGCTTAATGCTTTTTCATTTCATACTTTTTAATGACCCTGCAATACTACAGTCAATTACTCCTTAAACAGTTACTGATACAAGCCATACGGCATGTAACATGTTCATACTATACACTAAGCTACTCGTATACCTGTATTCACTACTCACCCAATAGTAAACACCTGAAATGCTTAAGTACTAAATATTACATGCTTAAATAAATGAGTGAAGGCCTTCCTCACCCCGATATGCTGGAAGAGCCAGGAACGCATGACGCTGGTGGCGTGCTTGGGGAGAATGCCCCGCTTACTTTTAGACGAGCCTTCATCTTGAGTCAAGAAGCTGAGATCCTGGTTCAGCTGCAGCTGGAGCTGAGAATACACAAATATAGACACACAGTGTTTCAGATGGTGTGTTCGTATGTCTGTGCGTGAGAGAGTGTATGCGTGTATGCATAATGAGTGTGTGGGCCTAAGAGTGATAGTATGTGAGTGAAGTCACACACAGTCCTGTGCCAGTGCTGGGGCCTAATTTGGAACCTTTCCAGGCTTTTCTACTTCAAAAAACTCGGTTCTGGCACCAAAATGCTGCTGGTTCCTCGCCATGACAGCAACCAGAGCAACTCAAGTTATATTTATACTTGCCATTATAAAAGATGTGAACAATCAGGGGAGTTTCGAAGATTATTGTTGAAAAAAAAGAAGAAGAGCAAAATTAAATATTACAACCATGAATCAGTGGTCCAAGGTGGAAACAACCATTTCACTGGTAATTGCAATGAACTAAAAATGAGTTACATTGCTAATGTTAATGCTAACAAAACTTAGCATGTGTAATTGTTGTCCATGATGATATATTTGTGCTGCTGATCCCTGATCAAGCACCAGCACTGGGACTGTGTGGGTGGAAAAGGGGCAGCGTCAATGTGCAGTTCAAAGGGCTCAGCCTCATTAGCTAAAGGGGTGTGGGCATGTGTCACCTGTGAGTTCTGGATGCGTATTGTGCCAGGAGACAGGGCCTGGGTGACCAGCTGGCCTTGTGGAGTCACAACAGTAACGGGCTGATAGACTGTGCCACCTGAGTAAACATACACACACAGTCACAGAAATACATCACACATCATAAAAGCAGGCCTACAACAGAGAACTTTTCAACCATAGTAGTACTTAATACAAAACAGATTTTATGTTATGTTTGATAGTGTGTGTACCGTAGTTCTGTATAAAGGAGGGTCACAGACAGAGACAGAGGGCAGAAAGCTGTTATAGTAGCTGTGTGCCAGCACATAAACCTACCTGACAGCACCTGTGTGGGGTTTACCGCCGTCACGGTAACGTTGCCCTGTTGTAGGGCGGATGCTGGTACTACGATCCCCTGAGGACTTATAGTCCCAGGGAAAGAGCTAGGGGTCTGAGAGAACATACACACATGCACACACAAAACAAAATATTTAAATACCTCAATAAATGATCATATGCTTAAACATTAAAGGAGCACTTTGTAATTTTTAAAACCCTCTGCTGTCTGCACAGTAGGAAGTGAATTGCAATGAAAAACAAGCCTTCCCCTGACTCCACCCCTCTAATGAAACTATGTACGCCTGGTAAGTTGCCCTTTGGGGGCGGAGCTAATACTCAGCCTGGAGAAATCACAGAATCACAGGTTTTCGAAGGTGTCACTGTCTTTGAAATGATATGGCTATTAAAGACCAATAAACACTTTTAAGCGTTACAAACGGCACCTTTAACATTAACATGCGATAGGGACAATATATGTCTATATGTATTCATGTCTATCTGCGTCATATGTAAGACATCAACACTACAGTCTTGTTTGTTCTTCAGTGTTAAATACAGAAAGCTATTTAGATTGATATTAATATGTGTATACGTTACACAGATATGTTTACAGTACAGTTCAGTATGTACCAACGGGATACACATGTTTGAGAGTGTGTGTGTGTGTGTGTATGTGTTTGTGTGTACCGGAGCCTGTGTGGGTGAGTATGGACTGGCTGAATCAGTGCTGCTCAGCAGAGTCTCGCTGTTCATCTTGGTCTTGAGGCAGGCGATGTAGCGGCTGCAGAAGTCCTTACACAGGTCGCTCACTTTCTCCAGCTCCAGCAGGTGGATGCGCAGCACCTGAATCGCCTTCACCATCTGTTATAAATCACATTCATGTTTATATAACGTAATACTGTTTCTATAGTGTATACATTTAGTATATAGCGTAATACTGTTTCTATAGTGTATACATTTAGTATATAGCGTAATACTTGTTTCTATAGTGTATACATTTATACAGTGTATACGTTTATATAGCGTATACAGCATAATACTTGTTTCTATAGCGTATACATTTATACAGTGTAATACTGATTCTGATTCCATTTGAATCTTTAGCTTGTGGTGACTGAGAGCAACGAGGACAAACAGGAGGCTGATTGTAGATCATTGTAAAGACAACGCTTTCATTAGAAACAACTGTTACAGTAAAACGTATATAACTATTTCACAAGTATTTCACCGCCATGTTCTTATTCCACTTGTGTGTGATTGGTGGAGCCCAAGTTCATATTTACGCCTATGGTGGCCTACAACCTCCGAGCAAGGCCCTTAATTACTAATTGCCCCAGTGGCTGACCCTGCAACTTGACTGTTTTCTTTCGAGTATAAGAAGGGAAATCAGGATTATACAATGAGTAAATTTTTTATGTAGCAACGCAACAGCCAATAAAAATTCTCTTCTATACAGAATATAACCTTAGCGTTTCCTACGCTAGTCTCAGGAACAAATACAATTCTGTATAATTGTGAATAATAAACAATAAAACAACATTGATTTTCAATATTTACATGCATTCTATGCATCCTGTATCTTTCATGGATTATTGCATTTGGTTCCATTTTTCTCATAAATGTTAAAAATGCTTCAAACAAAGAAGCACGATCCAGAGAATGCACTGAACAACTGAGATGCACTATCATTTCATCATACATAGAATTATATTGTTGTTGTAGGTCTAGAATTTGTTTTATATTTTGACAACAAAATACTACATACTGCACCTATAATGTAAAACTAATATATGGGCTATTATTATATCTCATCAAATAACAGCACAACACTGTCATAAATCTGATTAAATGTCATTTTCAAGTTTAACTCTACACATAAATTTAAAATTTACAGTTTATATTAATACTGGCCTCTGGCTACTTGACTAATAGGTTATTATAATACCATTTCCAGGCTCCGAGGTAAAGCCTTTCCTTTAAGAGTGAAATGATCCCACTGAACCTACATGACCGACTCCTCCCAATTGTTGAAATGCACATACACGAGATCTGCAAGTTAGCAGGCCTCCATGTACCAAGGCATTTTTCTCAACAGTAAGATACAGAAGACCAATTAAATTCTAACATTGATTTATGCATGATAAATGCTGGACAGTTAATAGTGGCCCGGCATTACTAGGCTTGTCTAGTATTATTTTTACTCTAGGACAACTCTATTGTCTTCATTTTTCTCATTATGGCTGCACGATATGGACAAAAATAGCATATTGCTATTATATTGCTACACACTGATTGTGATATGCCTTGCAATATCTTAAAACAAACTTGTGAACCCGTGATACGGGTTAATGATTGGCTTGGATTTTTTTTTCCCATCACAACTCATCAAAACATCCACAGACAACTTATCTAGAACAGATTGGTATATTAGAATGTTCATATGCATATTGCAGGCTTGGCATTTCAGTATCGCAAAGGCCAATATTGCGATAAGGATTAGCGAACGATACATTGTGCAGCCTTAGTTCTCATTAAGGAGAAATCAGTATGTGTCAGTGGGAGAGATGGAGGGTAATGAAGGCTCCTCACCAGGCTGTCAAGCTCAGGGTCCTCGCTGAAGAAGGACTTGCTCTCTTTCTCCTGACTCCGCACAAAGTTCTGGATGTCCATGTCGAAACTGGCCGACGTCACACACTCGGAGCGCTGCGTGGACTGCTCACACTTCTCAAAGAGCAGTGCCAGCAGGGGGAACAGGGGGTGTCTGTCACACACACACACACACACACACACACACGTGTCTCAAAATGAACTGAAATTGATTACAGGTTAAGTAACATAAGAGAGAGAGAAAGAAAAAGAGAGACAAGAGGGTTCTACCTGTAGATGCCAGCTTTTTGGGCCTCCATGGGGGTCTGGGGCTCGGCTAACACTGGGGCGCTCTCCTCCTCCTCCTCCTCCTCCTCCTCTTCCTCCTCCTCCTCCTCCTCTTCCTCCTCCAACCTCTCCTCTCCCACTGAATGCTCCTCCTCCTGCATCTACCCAAAAAAGAGAGAGATAGAGACAGAGAGAGAAAGGAGATAAGGAGATAAATTGAAATGTAGTTCTGTGTTGGATGGCGTGTGGTGATGCTAGAAGGTTAGTCTCCAGTGGCTAGTCTCTCTAAAGGAAAACACAGCATGTCTTTCATCCACAAAACTGGAAGAGGGAAAGGGCAGAGCAAGGGGGGTGGTTATGTTCAAGGACAAGGGCCTAAGGGAGGACATGAGGTTTAGACTGTGTGTGTGTGTGGCACACTGAGACAGGATAGATATTAACCACACACACATTTTGCATGATTTGAAATCTGGGCATCAAAACATTTTTTAATTACTCTTACCATGATAAGGCTTGTGAGAAAACGTGATAATGCTGGTTTGTACATGCTGATTAAAACGAGTCATGCACATAAAATTATTTGGCACTTACTGTATATCTATTTATTTAGCTGACAGACACTTTTATGCAAAGCAAATCCAAGCATATAGCTGAGCTCTTAAAGGTTAAGGGTCTTACTCAAGGGCCTAACTGTGCAGTCTTGGGGTTTGAACTCACAACCTTGTGCTCACTAGTGCAGAGCATTCACCGCTGAGCCACTACTGCCCAGGCAGATTTAATGCAACAGCTAATCACTATAGCAGGCCTAGCACAGAGTTTTCTAACATAATAAACATAATAACTGCGTTTTTGTATCTGCTTCTAGTGGTGCTGGTCTTTGAAAGTCTGTCGTGCTCCTGCTTGAGGTTCTAAAAGCTACATGTGAGGCTAAACAATCTGCTGTCAGGACGTGTTGATCCCACACTCGTCCATATTTTTTCTGAAATGCTGTTTTACATCTGGCGACCACTTTGGTTAAGGGCACTCATATGATGTTCGCAAGCAATTCATAAAGATCTGCCAATGATTGTTAAATCCGAACATAAATATACAACTGGAGATCCTTCAAGATAAACACACAAACGTCGTTTTGTTATAAAACGTCGTGTCATAAATAAAAAGTATTTAACTCTGCCGTGAATGAAGAGTTGCTTTGTGTTGTACAGTTAAAGTGGCGAGAGCAGAGAATGGCCTTTTCAGAGCAAGCTGAAATAAAGCTCATCCACTCACACAAACCCGGGTCCCTTGATCATAATCTGGCAGATGGCAGTTTTGGCATATTAGCTATAGTAATAGCAGCTAAGCATTTACTTTGACAGGATCCTGATTTAATATATTTAATGTTCTGTCCTGATTGTATGGTTATCTAAAATACTGTTCCATGCCAAATCATCATAACTTGACTGTACGCTACAAACAAAACATATTTTCTGGTACGAATTAAGTTGCACTATGAGTTATATGTGGTATATATTATGTGTGTGGTGTCAAAAGGAATTTCACCGCTCGATTACAATTGAAATAAAATTGTGTCTTAGATGTTTATTTTATGTCTTCTGCATTAGTGTGTCATTAGAAAAGAGAAAAAACATTCATTATCCAAAAAAATTTAATATTCCAGAGGAATTTTTGTAAGTCATTAAAGAAAGTAACATATAATAGAGCACTTTTTAGATAAAAACAGAATCAAGGCTGTTCTGGCATCTTACCTGCAGAGACAGAAGCAAGTGAGAGCCAAAGTCTGCAGAAGAACCGTGACAAGTTCTCCAAAATTCTGGGAACAACCTACCAGCCGATTTCCTTATAAAACTGCACGACAGTGTGCCTAAGAGAATTGATGCAATTTTAAAGGCAAAGGCTGCTCCCACCAACAAATTCTTACTGTTTACTGCTTTTTATAGCATTTTTTAATGTTCGGGAACTTTTCATTTAATTATTTTCAAAAGCATTTTCGTTTTACAGAATTTCTTTACATGTTCTAGACAGTACTGTATATCTGTTAAGTAATGTTACTGAATGATGTCTGTAATGATTATAATTATGATACACACTGGATGGGATGCCAGTCCATCGCAGGACATTACACACACACATTCACACTTAGCAGCCAATCTACCTACTGGCATGGGTAGAAAACCCATGTGGACACGGGGAGAACATGCAAAACTTCACACAGACAGTAACCCAGGCTCAGGGTCAAACCCCAGACCCTGGAGCTGTAAGACAACAACACCACCTGCTACACCACTGTGTCACCCTTTTAGATCTTATGTCTAAGTAAATTGGGCTTGATTAGTAGTAGGCTACATGCCCATAAAATGTATGTAGCCTGTATCTACGCATGAAAGGAACACAATAGCTCACCTAACGCCACCAGAAACAGCACCTCTCTGACAAGTCCTTTTGAACGTCATCTACATTTTATTGTTCAACGTTTTAAACTTAGGCCAATACTTGATTCCGGCTTGGTTTGGAAAAGAGACAGTATAAGAGCGAGCGCTTCCTGGAGTGTTTTAAGATACTTTCTTCCACAGGATATAAAGATATAAAGGAATCTTTAGCAACATATCAATTAACACGGGATATACAGTATATTACCTTGGGTTATTTCTACAGGTCATTTTACAGTAGGTAAAAGATGTCGTAATCTTTCCAAACATGGGAACGCACGATGACATGATGAATTTGGACTACAGACTAAAATCACACAGATACTCTGGTAATAATTTACATTACCCTACCTCTCCATTTAAAACTAATCCCGTCTGAATAGGGCTTAAGTGTTATTGAACCTCTGTGTGAATGATAGGTGTCTTGCCTGTGTACTGTATACCAGCAGTGGCAGCATTAACATTAGTGCTAAAAGGTTTTGTGCAGTCTGTTATTGAGCAGGATTACAGCTTAGGGGGAAAACTGTGTCAATCTTGAAATTTTCGTCTTGATTCTCGTCCAGTATCTCTCTCCTAAAGGAACGTTGCAAGATAATGATGGCAGCTGCAGTGCTTCCAACTTTAGTTATTACCAATTCTCCATCCCACTCTCAGATGGTATCAGATGGATGATGGCATCGTCGTAGGAAAATAAAATCTATTTATAAAGCACAGTTAAACTCAACTGGCATTGGCAAAAATCCTGGATAAAATAGACAAGTCAAAGTAAAACACATACACAAAATATGTAAAGAATAAAAACAAATACAATTATTAGAATAAAATATAAAACATTTCACACTAGTATCCGACAGTCCTTATACACAAATTAAAAGCCACCAAATGATTGAAAGGCGTATATGGAGGAGGAAAATCTATAGCTCAATGGAAGGCTGTTCAATAATCACAGTGCAGCTATCGTAACGGCACGGTCACCTTCGAGCTTTAGCCGAGACTGTGAAAAAGTCAAAAGCAGCTGATCGGTATATCTAAGAGATATTGAGTTGGAATGAAAGAAGAGTAGATTGGTGATATAAGAAGAAGTCAAACCATTTAGAGCTTTAATAACAACAAATGAAACTTTGAACTGGATTCAAAAGTATACTGGGAGCCAGTGGAAAGATGCTAGGACCTGACTAATATGGTCCCTTTTTTTAGTACCGGTCAGTAACCTAGCAGCCACATCTTCAAATGGGCCAGATGAGACTGACCCACACTGATAAGCAAGAAGTTTTAGTGTTTATTTTCTTATTGAATCAGCCAAAAATTACACAAATTAAATTTTTAGCTTCAGATTATGTATACGTATATACGTATATATATATTGTGACATTGTGCCTAGATTCTTCAGGTGGCAATTTTAAACCATTTTAAAAGTTTCTTTAAGGAGGTTTAAAGAAGGCACATCCTGGGGAGATTGATTGTTGTGGGCTTCATATTGAGAGACCATATAAAGAACAGAAGAGAAATAGGCTCAAACTGATAAAACTCTAGAGCACAGGGTAGTGAGTTGAATCAGAAACAGAGTGAAAGGTGGGATGTAATCTTCAATCTTAGCTAAAATGAATTTCAAAAAGGCTTCACAGGTGTCAATGAATGGGTCAAGACTATGATTGACAGGTAAATATGTTGTCGATTGTACAGTACGATTGAACAGTACTTTCAGTCCATGGTAGTTTTTTTTAAATGATATCTGAGAAATATTTAACCTTATCTGCTTTAAGAGCTTCCTGGATAGCAGCTCTTAAAAATCATCTATTTCCTTTCTGGTTTCATTCATTCTGCAATCCAGGATAGTGTCATTTAAAGGAGCAGCATTGTCCAGTATGGCTGAGCAAAAGGAATGGGAAGTGGTGATTCATTCCTCTACACTCTGCTGATGTGACAAATCTACAATATGCAGTAATTCATAAAATAGGAATTTGAATAGGTGTCAGAAAAATGATTAGCAGTAGATGAAGGTATAAATGTGCTTGGCGTCTCGGTTTAGAGGTTTGACAATGTTTTGTTAAAAACAATCGAAACTATGATCCTATGGAACTATGGTTCAATATTGATATTATTGAGATTCAAACCAAGAGATAAAATGAGACAACAACCAAGTAACAGCATTCTCTAAGATAAGAAACCCAATAAAGGTCAAGATGTCAGAAATGTCATGAATAAAATGTCAGAAATGTCACTAGAAATCCTTATTTGTTTTTTTGCTGGTCTGTACACAAGAGTATATAGAAGAGGCTTTGTGGACTCCATTTATTTTATAACCTGAACCTCAAAACTCGCATACATCCTAGATATATCCTAGCAAAGAGGGCACGACATTTAAAACAAACAAATAAAAAAATAAAAAAACAGCACCATCCAATTGACTTCGGGAAACTGAAAAAGTTACAGTCTATAGTAAGTGTTGTTTATAAAGGAAATTTACATATGTGCCATAATGACACATACATTTACATATACATCAGGAAACAAGCATTTTAGGGATATATGACATGATGTGATTGTGACAAATGGGGCGGAGCTAAAACCTTAAAATTTCAAATAATGCAGTGGTCACAAGTGGACAAAAACAGTGAAATAAACTTATTTGAATACTTGAGTTTTAAAAAATTTTATCACTACAGTGTAAGAGAAGACATGTTATAGATGCAATTTATCCAAAAATCAGAAAAATGTTTGCTGTGACCAAAATGTTTTATTTTTTTTTAGAATAGATTTACTTCGATTATAGACTAGATTTCTCTCACATTTTCAGTGTGAGATTAAGCTAATGAACCACAAAGACAGGACATTTTTGTCAATATTTTAAATACAATATTGTGCCATTTTAAATTTGTCATAGTGCTTTACTTGATAACATAATTGTGTTATAATAATGATAAAATTTTCATAATTTCCAAGGCTACTTAAGACCCTAGTATGGCAGCGGAGGCGTGGTCGGGGGGAGGAGTCAGGTCGAACCGGCAGGTAACGAGTGAGTGGTTGCACCTGTGTGTTGTTACCTGGCTGCCTACTTATATTCCTGTTTTTCCTCTCAGTAGGCGCTGGGAGCGAGAGAGACACGCTGAGCTAAAAGCCGAGCGTAAGAAGCTGTCTGTGCGCCCGGCTAGTTGTGAAAATTTAAGTTTGATGAGCCGTGCTGAAAAGCTCTAAAAGTTTAAAGAGGAAACTAAGCATCAAACACCTGCGTCCAGAGTCCTCCTTCCCCACCTCACACGCCGATATCACACATCGTCTGCTTTTTGTATCGGTTAGGAATGATATCTGCCCACTGCCACGTTTTAGAACAATCTCATCTATGCTAGGTACAATAAATGTGGTATTAATGTAGGATATCACATCACAAAACATCTTTAAAAGTTAAAATGTTCACGTGTGGGAATACTAGTGTCTTAATACCGTGGTCTAGATGCAATGTTCATTTTGCTAGGTGTGCCTGTAGCCCAAACTTAGCCTTTAGCCTTGTAGGTACATTATATCTTACAAATTTTGGTGCTCCAGTCTAACTCAAATTCATCAGCTGACTCTCAAGCCTTCTTGTGGTAGATCTTGTGTCTTAAGAGCAGGAAAAAATACAAAAAGTCAACACCTCAGCTGCATGTATGTAAGACCGTCCTTCTCCTATCTATTGTTACAATCCAGACAGATTATAAGTGTCACATTGTTAAGTGCCTAAAAAATGTTAACTGCTTCTGAATCATTGGAAGAGCAAGGAGACAAAAAGTAGCAATCTTAATTTCATAATTATACTATAAACTGTGTTGTGACGCATTATTTTATGATTATTAATATCCTTATTGTTTTATTCACAGTCAAACAGAGAAATATTGAAGAAATCATGGCTTGTCTGGATCGAAAACATGACAGTTGCTGGCGAGATATCAGGGCTGTCAGAAATTTCCAAAATTTCCACACGGAATTACGAAGTTCATGCGAATAGTTTTTACACCTTGTAAGTACAACGAGTACTTCTGACATGATGCGAGTTGATTGCAAATGACCCATATCGACCGTCGTCTTGAGTTAGCCGAGGTACCCTAAAACGAGAGAGATTATCTATAAAGCAGCGGAGAGATGAACGTTTTAGCATGTAGTAGCTGATTTGCATTACATCTATGCATCACTGCACTTTCACACAGTGGCTTAGGTGAATTATCAACAAATCCATCTTAATCTGGAGCTGAAAACGAGTGGATGAATAACTGAAGTGATTTAGAACCTCGCTGAATAATCATAAAATCATAAATAAATAACGAACACATAAATGACAAAGACGAGCACATTCGATTGTGTGATTTTTGTCAGCTCAGAGAAACGGAGATACTCAACAAGAGATATAAAAAAGTTCTCTCTCCTAGGCAACAGGGTGAGAACTGATATCTGATTAGATCGGTAATGCCCTTCGGGGCGGCGAGCCCAAGCGCGGCCAAACAAACGCTCGGGAAAATGAAAATCAATTTCAGCAGGGGAGAGCCGACGCCGCACGCCTGGGTTAATATTTAATGAACAAACAGGAATGTGATATGGAGGCGGGATTTAGTGGCCCACAGTGTTTACACAGGAGCAATCTGCAGCGCTTTAAAGAGCCGGTTTGATTCATGGCACGGCGCGAGAGAGTGAGAGTGAGAACGAGAATGAGGGACACCCTGGGAGAGGGAGTTCTTCACTGAAGAAAACTAGGAGTCAGCACGTTGACTGGATAACAAGACACTTCATCAAGAGCTCCCTTAGTGAGAGAGCTCGTTTCGGTGGCCTCCATGTCGATTCTGTTCATTCGGGGGCGACATCTTTTGCGGCAGTGTGTGCAGTTTACAAATGCACCATATGGAGTACAAGTTGCTCGCTCTAGCACCCTCCTTTAGAAATAACAGGATTTCCGTTTTCTTATAAGGAAGTGCTAAGCACCTTGTGTCGACCCGAACAGCTTGTTTGTGTGTATTCATATATCAGTGTAGGCGTTGAGAGAGAAGATCAGAGCTTCCTGAAACTTTTTACATGTGCATGTAAAATACAGACCTACTGGCTTCTGATAAAATTATTTACTTACAATGTTGGGCGTAACGGAGTACTGTAATCTAATCTGAGGTTCCATCTAGCACATAAAGGGTTATTTGTTTTGTCCCTCGGAGGGAACCCATTAATCGCTCTATGCAGAACCCTATAACAGAGGGTTTCCCTTTCAGAAAAGGTTCCAAGTAGAACCTCTTTAGCAAGCTTGAACTGTTAACCATCCAAAGAAGTATTCTGCAGGGGCTCTGGATGGATAACGGTTGTGGGTAGAACCAGTTGTATTTGAAGAACCTTCAGAAAGTTTGTCTTATAAAGGTTCTTTGCTGCTCCGCAGGTGTTTTTTCACCTTAGAATGTTTTTTCAAAATGCTACACGGTTCTTGTTGACTACCCATAACAGCTGGAATTTGAGTACCTACGTACACTTGAAATGTTCCTCAAAGTTTAGTTTAGAGTTCTTAGCTTCCTAAAAGGGTTCTACCTGGACGAACAGATGAATAAACGAATAGACTAAAGATTTAATCAGAGTTCTAATCATATTTAGAACTGGATTATGGCACAATGGAGCAATATTACAATACCAAAACTCTTTTAAAATAAATAAATAAATGCTGTGCAGTTGATGCTAGAATGCACAGATTTGCATACAGTTAAAAACAAATCCGGGGGGGGGGTGTCTCTACCCCAAGAATTTAAATGCCAGTAAACCCGGGGTGAGCTGTGCAAATGACAAATAAAGACTTTTGACTTTGTTAGGACAAAGCAAGTGAAGTGAGAGACGTATATTAGTTACTAATATATATATATATAATGGCCTAATATTAGTTCCTTGTTGTTGCTGAATCCCTCAACCAGCTCTGCTACCTTTTATATTATGTTAAGATTTTCAAGATTTTATTTAAAGGCCGCTGTTTTTCAGGCTATAGGCTTCTATTTACTAGTTTCTAGGTGTCTAGGGTTCCAAATAGCATACACCAAACTCATGGGACCGTGACATTCCGTTTTTCTTCTATGCTTCTGTAATAAAGCACTGAAGGGGCTGTTGGTTGTCATCCTTGTGTTTTCCAGTTGGTACAGATTTGGATGTGTTTCTAGATATTAATTTAGTTAGGTAGGTAACAATGAGTATTGCGATTACTTATTAAAAGTCATTAGTACAGGTTTCGTATAGATTTTCTAAAGTGAAATTCAAGCCGTTTTCCAGCACTCTCATGGCAGATTATTAAACGTTTTTCCAGTGTAATGCAGATCAACATGTAAGATCGATATGCATCACATGGCTTTGTCAGAGATGGAGGGTTGAAAGAAAAGGCAGTAGATTAAAATGAACTGCAAGGAGTTAAATAACGTTCTGAACGTGTTCGATACATGCTTAGAAAAAAGGGTTTCTTAAAGGTTTTTTTTTGGATAGTTAAGGGTTCTTAGCTTCCTACCTGGAATCCTCTCTGATAGGGAGGATTCTACATAAAACCTCTAAGGGTAAATTCAGAGGGACAAATGGAAAAACCCTTAAGGGTTCTAGATTTAACCTTTTTTTTTTCTAAGAGTATAGTTAGCCAACGTACACACAATACACACAATGCACACAATGCACACAATACACTCAGTGCACACAATACACAGAAGGAAAACTTAACTACCACAATTATAAAACAAAAAGAATGCTGTTGTTTTCTACCGAATGTTATTTAGTTCACTTGGGATGGAAAAAATCAAGCATTCTCCAGTTTGTTTATTCAAAATTAAGCACATTTAAAACCTTGAAAACGTAATTCAATCGGACAAATCTGCATTCCGTCACAACAATAAAGAACATTGATACAACAGGTGTATGTCAGTTATTTAACCAAGGTACTGGAAAAACAAGCGCTTTCAGTGATCCTGTAATTAAATATCAAAATACTCAGATACTGTGTACCTCTAAATATTCACAGTTTGACAAACTAAACGCTCCTGATGTCATTGTTGATATTAGCAAATGAAATGTGTATGCTACTTAAGCTGTTATGCTCCAAGTTGGCAGTTACATTCTATTTTTAAATTGCTCTTCCCACGTCGATCACTACACGATTAACAGGACCGTGTGTTTAGCATTGAGTTATTACTATGTACTTTCATTTCATTACAAAACAGTATTGAACTTCTTGTTATATCAGTGTATTGTAGATTAACAGTAGCAATTTTGGAAGGTTGTTAAATCTGTCAGAACGATGCACGTGTACACGAGAGGGAGCTGTCAGCAGAAAAACTTTAAATGAAGCAAAACACTGACATATCATCTTATTAGACGTGTACACGTGCATCGTTCGAACAGATTTACCAACCTTCCAAAATTGCTACTGTTAATCTACAAGTTTAATATGGATGGATGGTTTTAAAATCATGTCGTGAGTCTTAAATTCAACAAATCACCTTTTTATGCACCGTGGAAAATTCTGCCGACAGAAAGACAGGAGTTAAAAGCTGGAAAACGAAAAAAACAAAACTTAAAACCTAATCTTGTCATGTTGTAGCGGGGCATGGAGGCAGGACACAGGCGCACTCTGTGTGTATTGTGTGTACTGTGTGTATTGTGTTTGACAACACGACCATACACAACGAGCTACACGTAACATTAAATAAACACATCGGAAGACAAACTCGACGGGGACACAGGGATACTTAAAGGGAAGACAAACAAGGAACAGCTGGTAACAATCAACATAACAGACAGGGCGGACTCTACTCACACATACACAAAAACTCGGGCGGGCTACCGGCACGCGCAGTCACATGCACCGCAGCGCAAGGTGACGTGCGCGTGACAAATCTGTTATGTACTGGGGTGCATTTGGCATTACAGCCCCAGAACAAAACAAGAATTGACCATTATATCACTAATGTTTTGGTTCGTATTTATTCGTATCTACGTAAAACGAGCCACTTCCTCCGTTTTCCAGATGTGAGTTATTCACCCAGAAGTACAGCCAATTTGTATGTGTACAAACATACTGATTTGGTCTATAACCAAGCATTTGTAAGACTTTCGAGCATCTGTTTGAACCCTGTTGGTAAAATTGTAATGGATTACAATGTAATGGAACTAACTAGCCTTACCTAAAAACATTACCACACCCAGGAGAAAGAAATAACCCACTACTGATCTGAACGCCCTGAAGTGAGTCAATTAAATTCTCAGTATGTCCTAAGAAAATCTAATCATACTGTGGTTTAAAAAACCATCCAAATGATCATTCTCTTGGTGGAATTTCCATGTGAACCCAACGGCGAGTGAGCAGGTGAGAAAGGAACACACTGTTGAGGCTGGATTGTATCAGTATTGAGTATAAACCCAGATTAGCAGCACTCTCTGCGTGCGCACACACTCCAATGAAGGCCAATTACTATGCCTGTGTGTTCCCACTGATGACCTTGGAGCCAATAAAAGGGCCTTTATCGGAGCGTGATGTCATTGGTCGGTCACGCTGCGTGAGGTTGATAGATTGTCGCGCTCCCCAACAATGGCGATTTCACACTCCAGAGCGGCAGGCGGCCTCCGCATTTCTGAAATGGATAATAAATAAAAAAAACAGTCTCTGAAAAAGGGAATGAATGAACCATACATTTCAGATAATAGCTATTTAGATAACAGCTTTTATTAATCATAAAGGCAACATGACAATCTTTCTTTCATATAAACAGCCTTCTGAACTGCTCGACTTCAACAATCCGAAAGGAAGCAAACCAAACAAATTCTCGTCCTTCTACTTCTACCTCCTTTTCTTTCCTGTCCTTTCATGTAAATATTCCTCTTATCTTTATCGTGACGACAGACGGCGCAGTCAGAAAGGTAGCTCACTGCAGACCTCCCAGTCTGCCTTCCGAGGAGTGTTCTTTAATCTCTATCACAACTCCGAGCTCCTGCGTCTTCGCTCTGTTCTTCTGTGACAGCTCGTTGGATAAAAGGTAGGTGCTCTGGCAGGATCCCTTGACAAGGGTGTCATCTGTGCTTCGAATTATGCACGTTCAAGGCTTAATAAAGGAGCTCCGAATTGGTCCTTTAAAGAAAAAAGACAAAGATGATGTCGAAAAAGACAAAGGCCAAAAAAAGAGATGAAAAGAAGCGTGGCCCCTGTGAAGACGAAGGTCTATTCAAGAGACGCTCCCACCGTTAAACACTGTAGTGTTCATTCAGAGGTGGCATCTTCACTGATTAATGGTGAAACAATATGTAGCGATGCTCATATCACATGGTGGGAAAATATAAATGGCTCTGATTTGCCTGGACATACAGTCGTCTCTCGAATTATTGGCACCCTTCAAGAGAATGGCTCAATTAATTGTATAAAATCAACATTACACACAACGATTCAAATTTTCCCCTCAAATAATTGGAAAAGCTACTTACCTTACCAAACAAAAATCATTCTCATAAGAACTTCTATACCTCTTTAACAACAAGCTGTTTGGAAGGCTTCTTCCTGAGAGGAACCTACAAAATGCAGCTGCTAAACTTCACCAAGCTTCATTGGAGCTACACTTGGAATTGTGTTTTGTGGTCAGATGAGACCAAAATCTATTTTTGGCCATGAACACCATCGGCATGTTTGTTTAAAAATGTACACTACATGCAAGGAAAAGCCCCCAAACCCATTGGTGGTGGATTATTGATGCTTTGGGGCTGTTTTGTGGCTGGTGGTCCAGGAGCTCTTGTGAAGACTGATAGCATCATGAATTCTGCTAAATACCAGGATATTTTAGCCCAAAACCTGGTAGTCTCTGCCAGGAGGTTAAGACTTGGCCATAGAATAATCTTTAAACAACATAATGACCCCAAACATACATCCAAATCAACACAAAAATGGCCATCTCAGTCTCCGGATTTGAACCATATTGTGTTTTAAATTGAAAAGAGCAGTCCATTTTTTCAAACCTAAGAATATAAAGTTGTTCTGCATGATGTGTCTCCAACCTTGTTAGATATTACAGGAAGAAGCTCAGTGCTGTTATTTTCTCTAGGGAAGGCTTCACCAAATATTAATAATTGGGATGCCAATAATTTTGAAACTAGAGTTTTGCAGAAAGATTGCACAAAATCTTTTAAAGTTTTTAGGAAAAGCTGTTTTTGCTCATTAGCATAAAGAGTGCCATTCTGGAGTTGACTGTATTGTGGCAACTCTCATTATTAGGGAAAGAGGCAAATCAAAAGATTTCAAATGGGTTCTTTTGTTCAAGTAAGTGTTCTTGTTTTTTAGCTAAAAGATCCGCTGAGACGTGATGGAGCAGTGTTTAAAGCTGCGAGTGTCTAAAGTTTTCTTCACGCACAGAGCGAGCGCTCTAACCAATCAGATTTGCTCTGCTTACTTCTGCAACAACAAAAAAATAAAAATCCCCCTAAACCCAGACGTCTTCATGTATATCATCATGAGTGGAATCAAAATTAAAATGAAAGACCGGGAGCGACAGACGGAGCCAAATGCTCGGTGATCTGCACGGCCGCTATTATGAAATATTTCATGGAGTGAAGATGCTACAAAGCCAGTGGAGCTATCTGTGTGATGTGTCTTCCTATTGTACGTTTTGAATCTTTAGAAATAACACAGCATAAAGAACATTACATATATCAGCTTTTGTCTGCGCAGTCAGGCATCATTTTCAAGTCGTTGCTGTTGTTGTTGTTGTTTTATGGCTGCAGTGCTAAAAGCTAGCTAGTCAACATCGCAGCACTTCCTGAAGCTATCAAATCCTGTCAGCTTAGTGTCTGGATTGCCATTGCGCTGCCTCGTTTGGCTGCGTTGGCGGTAGCTCTAATTAAGCCGAGAGAACTTGTGCCTTATTATAGAGTGTTTGCTGCCGCATGCCTGCTACAGCGTGAATGGCCTGAACGGCGAGGTAATTATTGCCGTCTTCGCTGGAACATTCCTTTCCAGTTTTTTCTTCTTCTTCCTTTTATCAGTGGGAAGAAAGATGAAACAACCCCTCTGGAGACAGTGAGGCATTTATTTTCTTCTGTAGAAAGTTTTTTTGTCAGTTGTGTACTGAACTACACACCACATGATGCTATACAGAATTGTGTGATGGGGAGCCTGACATCCCAAAATCAAATCTGTTGTATAAGCGTACCTCAGGCATCAACTGTGCGAGGCTTTATAAAAGCGAAGGCTTACCTGCGACATGGAAACATCTTTAAAGGAATACTCCTGTGCTTTTTATTTAATTTTTTACATAATCTCTTTGTACCACAGCTGTATTGTATGAACGACTAAAAGACAAGAAGGAAACAGGAAAACCTGTTTCGTTGAAACTCGCTTATAATGGATGTCTAAGGGCAGTTGTTGAATTCCGTCAATAAACGTTTATGTGAAGCACGTACTTTTGTAGAACGCCTTCATGAATTCACACCCCTCCAAAATTTAATTGTAAGTAACTGGAACTACTTTTTACTGTATTATTACATTTACAGTGTTGGAAAGTTGGATAAAACTCTATAAGAACAGCTTTGCTAAGAATTTCTCTTATGTCTGTCTTCATACTAATGCTTTTATTGTTCCAGTGTAACGGTTGTAGCTTTGACTTTGCGTTATATAGTCGCATATTTTAAAAGTTAGTTTTTTTTTAGTTCAACAACTGCCATTATAAGTGAGTTTGGAGTAAACAGGTTTTCCGCTGAAATTCTTGTCCATGGTAACTGCACATACGCTACAGATATGGTGTATAGAGGTGAAGATTGTTCCAGGTTGTAGCTTTGAATTTGCGTATTATAGTCACATATTTTTAACGTTTTTTTTGTTTTTTTTTCGTTCAACAACTGCCCTTAGACTTCCATTATAAGTGAGTTTGGAATAAACAGGTTTTCTGTCGAAATTCTTGTCCGTGGTAACTCCACATGTGTTACAGATATAGTGTATAAAGATGAGGACTGGGTTTAAAAACGCTGGAGTATTCCTTTAAAGCCCTGTATGAAAAGTGGAGATACACGCTGTGTTCATATCTCATTAGAACCTAATTACATTATCTGCAGTATGTCTTCGGTCTGTCATCAAATGCTTCGAGGACGCAGCGTGCTTTTTTGTCTCGTTTTACAGACTATATGTTGTCCGCCCCGGAGGCACTTTCGGATAATGAATCACGGAGGCACTATGCATACGACTTTGTTGCTTCAGTTTATGTGAAGCATCCAAGGAGGGCCTTTTTTTGATGAAGGGGGAATCGAGTGTGTCTCATTGTGCGGAAACACCTTCTCTCTCTTTAAATACACCTCCCTGTGTCTTTCATGCATCAGTGGCCTTTGAGCTCGTCCTCACTATCTCGCTCTGTCTCTTTCTCCTCTCGTTTCTCCCCCGCCACTCTGTCCCGCGTGCACCGCAAACCCAATCAACAGCTCCGCCTGCAAGCCTGCTAGCAAAATGGCTGACCTCGGAGCACGAAAAGGAGAAGGCAATGAGAGGAAGAAAAGAGGCACGGGGTCAGACGGGTAGACGGAGATGAAACACAAAAGTGAGCGGATGAAGGGATTTAGGCAAATGATGCTACAGAAAGTAGAGCGAAGGAAAGGAAAGAGGGCAGAGCAAGTAGAAGGATTTTTGCCAGACCACTCGATAAGCTCAAAGCCGCATAAAATAGCAGCGCAGATGTTTGCAAAGACTTTATGATTGACGGGACTAAAAAGAAAGAGTTGAAGCTGACTCAAAAAAAACCCAAAAGAAAACAAAAAAAACCCCTGCAGTCCCAATTTAGGTAGCTTCATTTCATCTGTTCCATTATCTGGCTGTCATAATGAGATCGGGGATTTTCAGACCAGGTACCTATTTCAATTTGCAGCTCCCTGAGTACAACGGCGTCAATTTCACACTGTAACCTGAGCACATATGGAGAGGAAAAAAAACAAACACCTCGCCAGAGGGTGCACGGGACCATGTGATCACCTTTTGCGTCTGGTGAAATTTCGATCATTCAGATTTGCTGAAACTGAAACGTCCTTGTCCACCTAACAAAAAGAGCGGATTTTTCCTCCTTTCCTCAACTCAAGATTTATTAGATGGCTAACACTTTTTTTTTTTTTTCTTTCGCTCAAGCCTGATAGAATCACATTCTTCTCCTCTTTTCATCTTCACCATGTATCACCTTTCAGAGTCGGAGCAATGAATTCCATTTCCGCAATTCCCCCAGAAAGGCCCTCGCCCCGTGGGGAATTGAGGCCTTTTTTTTGACTGTGCCTTCTTTGTGCGACAAAGAAACGGCATCATCACCTCACTTCTGCAACAAAATGCTCCTTTGTGTTGAAAAGTGAAAGCCGGGAGTAAGGGCCCTCCACTAGATGGCATACCAGTGTCGCGTCCCTGCTCTCCAGGAGGAACTCGCAACACACCTGCCCTGGAAAAGAGCAAACCGTACACATACAGAGTGATATAATACACCACTGATACACCACTATACAGGCTTTTTTTCATATTTAATGCTGTCAAATATAGTACAGATATTTCCTTAAATGGTACACATGTGGCTCTGTAGGCAAAGATGTCTCAGTTCTGAAAGGTTTCTGTGAGACCCTCAGTGTATATATATACATACATGTATATAGATATATAGATAGATATATATAGATATATCCGTTACTCTCAGAAAGCAAGAGCAGACATATTTTTGTTAGTCCCTCAAAAATGGCAGCGTGTCTTCAAAGGCCAGTGCACAGATGCCACAATGTGGCTTGAAATCTGCGTTTACACCGTGCACAAATATGTCCGTGTGTCTCAAGCAATCTTCTCACAAGAGCTTTTTGAAGCAAACAGTCAAATATAAGGTGCGCCAAACGACACCCCTTCCTCATTTTTTCCATAACAATAACAATCCCGAACTGTCCGTTTGAATCATTTCCGGAGACTGCGGCATCCGGGCCAAAGGCTGTTTAATTTCACAGCTTATTCTCTGGTCGAAATTGATTCGGGCGAGGACCCGATCTGTGTGGCGGAATACAAATTCAAGCTTTCCGCCGCCGTCAATAGAGTGGCAGCCTAATTTGAGATGAGCCGTTTCATTAAAACACAAAAAAGCCGGGCACTTAATTCATCGGATCTGCAGAGGCCTGTTGTGAGATTATTAATGAATGGTTGAGAATTAAGTGTGCTGAACTGCCGCGCCGATGATGCTTGCGGTTGTTATTTTAAAATGACCTTCCAGTGCTAACGAGAACTACTTTGCACCGTGACTGATCACACATTTTGGCTTCGAAAAAATACAATTTTTGAGTGTGTACTTGATAATAGCTGGGCCATTATTTTTTTTCATCCATACCATGTACCATACTTCTTCCATTCTACTCCATTCCCCAGACTGAATATGATGTACTGTACACTATTAGAAAAAAAGGTTCCTTGAGGTATCTACTTGGAACCTCTTCTGAAAGGAAAAACCCTCTGTTGTAAGGTTCCAGAGGGACAGACCAGAGAACCCTTTAGGGTGCCAGTTGGAACTTTTTTCCCAATCCGCCATCACTTTAAACCTGTACCAATAGTTTTGAAATATATAACAGGGTTGACGAAGAATTTACTAACATTTTTCCTATGACAAAAATGAAACGATAACGAAATAAAAATCCGCCTCAAAATCTCAAAATCTATGATGGAATGTAATAACATTTTCCTTAGCATTTTTTCCTTAAAAATGTCAGAAACAGTCACTTGGGCAGAAGGGGAAGATCTTTCTCCCATCTTTGTGCACTTGAATTTAAGCGATTATAGAAAGGACCCAATCGTTAGCATATATGTAACGGCTCAGTTTTTGAGATGTGGGTGCAGCAGGTCATTGGATAAGAACTTCCAAGCTAACTACTGTGGGTTTTTTAACTGCTCTTTTGTTAATCAATATAGCCATTTATACCACCGTTGTGGTAGCTATGCTAACCTTAAAGCTCATGTAATGCTAGCTAGTTAGAACTAGAATACTTCATGTCACCCTATAAAAGTCAATCAAGTGGGTGTGTTTATTTACTTTTATTACGTGTATTAAGTGCAACAAAGTGTAAAAAATCTCACTAAAGTTAAAGTTATCACATGCGCCGAGTTCTGTACAAAGGAGCAGCTGGAGTTTTGAGACACAGTCGAAGGAGCATGATGGCATGTTTTACCCACGGAACAACTTTCATTTAGCCAATGCACATCAAAGAAGGAAAAAGGAAAATGAATGCATTTGCTCTTTGGAGACTTACAAAGAACCTTTAATTGAAGAAAAATTGCATTTAATTACTAAAATTGCTTTTAATTACTAACACAGGGGTGGAAAAATCATACATGCATTAGCTAGCCCACAGGACGAGTGAAAGCTCCAATGTGCTTGCCAAGTCCCATGTTTTGGTTGCCCGAAAACCTAATTAACGAGACTAAAAAGTGGTAGCTAAAGTAATTTACCGCCAAAAGAATGACGCACTAATTAATGACGCACTAATTAAGTAGTAATTACGCACTAATGACGCACTAATAACACAGACTAACGAAAACAAGTGAGTACTCGAATTCCCGAACAGGGGACGACTTGATAATGTCTCTGATGTGGCATATCGTCTTTACACCCTCAAACAAAAAGTATTTCGCAAACATTTCGGCTATGAGCTGTCATGTTGTCTCCTTGCATCGCACGTAAAAAGACGTTATCCGAGACTGGATGTGCCTTTATTTTCGCTCAACGTGCTATTAGTAGAGTTGCATGACGGTTTTGCGCTGCACTGTTCTGTATTTTGGTCAGTTTCGTCACTGTGTTGCTGATTTGTAAATAATTTTTAGCGCATGCTAGTAGTGCGTCACCACCATGAAATATATGAACTGCAAGGCGTTACATTTAAACGCACATATCAAGTAAAAAAATTGCTTTGCGAAAGTTAATTAGTCATCTTTTTTCTTCTTTCTATGGTTGGTGGACGGGAAAATAAACGCTGATAACCGCCATATCATCAGCCTACTGGACCTACCGACGGACAACCACGTATAAAAAAACTGATAGCCCGCATACACTTGTCCCGGGTGCCCGAGATACTTTTACCCCTCTAAAGGTTTTCCTCAACTAAACTAAAACCAACAAGAACCAAATGACTATGAAAACTATCATGTATCTCTGGCAAAAATATAGTACTAAAAACTAAGACTAAACCCAAATCCTCTGGTTACCTGCACTATATAGTGGCCTAACTCTTCTATATCTATAGCTGTAAGATATACATGTGTGTGTGTATATATATATATATATATCACATGGTTTCCTTTTTGGACTCCCAAATGCATACTGACTCTTACACAGACACTCACACCTACACAAGGCCGAGAGAACCGGCTCCGTCTTTTTATCCCCTGAAAGCTAGTGACATTTGGGCCGCGTCATTAGCTGATCGACCTCTGTGGGAGCAGGTGGGGGGGAAGAGAGGAGGAAGAAGAGATGAGTGTGGGTCTGACTCACACTGTCAGGGCCACTTCTGCAGCGAGAATTTTAATAAAGCAACTCTTCAAATGTGTCACTGCTGGCCATGGCCCTTTCCTTTTCCTCGACATCTCACTCGCTGAGAGACAATGACTTTATGCCCAAACGTCCTCGTCTGGGGTTCTCGCTTCAACGTAGTTGGAAGCGTTTTTATCTATCCTCTGAGGAAATCGGGCACATTCTCTTTTTTACAACGCTAACCCAGTCACGGTGCGTCCCGAGGCGCCCCTGCGTTCGGCGTTCTCCATTTTTCAAGAGCTCAAGTTCAAGTGAAAGGAGGAGATGCACTGAATGACAAGTATGTGGGGTTAGGGCAAGCGAGATCTGTCATGTCTGAGCCAGCAGGTTCAACTTAATACTGATTAATGCAGCCCTGCCACGTGGCAGGTTTGGTCAACTTGTGTATGATGGGCAGAGAATAAATGATCACCCAGGCTGACTTGTAAAAGTAGAAAGGGAGGCAGTGCAACTGTCGCCTGAGCTTGAGTTGGCAATTTGATTGATTGCGAATCATTACGAAAGCCTATGGGTGGTCCTCCAGGCCGCCTTAATAATGCATCATGAAACAATGGTAGGACTCCTGAGAGCAAACCGTTTTGCATACCGGGATGCTGTAATACTTTTTATAAGGCGTTTATGTAAATTAACCCAACCTCGGTATATGACTTTTGTTTTCTTTTATGTATCAACAGGAATGTTGCTCTGGAGGGTAAACCAATGCAAGTCTATGGAGAGACGCAGGTCAACCCTGATACGATCAGTTCCAAATTGCTTTAAGTTAAACTGATTTTCACCAAATTAGCTTTTTTAAAGACGGAATGTAGGTATATTGCCCGAGATGTAAATGTACATTACCAGTCAAATGCTGGTAGAAGTGTTTTCTTCATTTTTACTATTTTCTACTAGTTTAGAATAATAATGAAGACATGAACACTATGAAATAACACATCTGGAATTATGCAGT
>JAOUQW010000001.1:11220247-11232938 GCA_028565825.1 Olivaichthys viedmensis
GCAGCCTATAAGATGAGATAATATATCAGTGACTTCTTGCCAAAAGTGTTTAATGGGTGTGCAATCCCACATGGCATACAACCTAGTTATCTGGAGTATTATCTGTACAAATGTGAACAGAGTCTGTAAATCCCAGTTTGTACATCCTTTGACCAGTTTAGTGTATTCTGTGTATAACCATGTACTGTATTGTTGGACATTTGTGTTATTGGTCATGTAATAGATGTTCTTGCAGATTTGGGTCCAGAATTCGGCGCTAAGGGTGATTGATAATTCTTGCTCCCATTTACCTCCTGGTAGTGTTATTACAGAGTCTGGCTTAGATATCATTTTATATATTTTAGAGAGAACTTTTTGGGGGGAGATGTTTATTAGGTTTAATATTGCTGAAGAAATTAAATAAATTATTTTCTTTAATGTCGGTTTTTTTGAGTATGGAACTTCTGAGCTGCAGATATTCTATAAAGTGATTATTTCCAATATCGTAATTCTGTACCAGGTAGGAGAAGGTTACTGGAGTGTTGTTCTGAATGATGTGTTTAAGATGTGTGATGCCGTTTTTAATCCATGACGACATTTTTTTGTTGAGTTATTTTTTTTTTGTTAATTAGAAGGTCAGGATTGTTGCATATTGGAGCGTGTTTCGTAATCGAAAGCATAGAGTTTGTGATTTCATGGAATTTCCACCAAGCTGTCAGAGTTGTTGAGATTGTTAAGATTTTGAAACAGGGGTGGTGTTTAATAATTGGGCTAATAAATGGCAAGTCTAATAATCTGAGTTCTTTGCATATTGATTGTTCTGCTTCTTTCCAAGAGGTGTCTGTTAGTCCATTTGATTATATACTGGAGTTGGTTGGCCTCCATGAGTTTTAGATTTTTGCAATGTGGTTAATTTAATTCTAGGTGGTTTGTTTTTCCAATAAAATGTAGAGGTAATGGAGTCCATAGATTTGAACCAAGTGGGGTGGGGATCATAGAAAATAAATAGTTTATTTTTGGAAGTATAGTCATTTTAATTGTAGCTGTCCTGCCTACAAGAGATAGAGGGAATTTCATCCAGTATTGGAGATCATCATTTACCGTCTTTAGTAGTGGGTTAAAGTTGAGTTTGAACAACTCTAACAGTTGCGGAGATATGTTAATACTTAGATATGTAGCCCACATCTGTTTGTTCTTACCTGCTCCATATACTGAAATGCTAGTGGTAATCCAAAAGAAAAAGTCCTGCCAATTTTGAAGGTATGGCAAAACATATATGGCCCATATCTGGCCCAAGTCCATTAAGCCATTCCATATATTGGCCAAATGTACCAGACAACAGCCACATGTGGCCCAAATGTGCATGCTATCTGGAGATATATTGTGATAATTGAAGATACTTCACAATATGTATTTATGATATTTCGTTACGCTGAGGTTTTTCTAACAAAGCGCTAATGAAACAGCTGAGCCATATTATTAAAAAATACTTTTAAATTAAATTTAAAGCTGACTGTGAATTATTGTGAGTTACTATTACAGGATTGTCAGGGTGACTCACAGCAGCTCAGGAACATCATGTTTTAGAGGATATTTTTCTCCCCTGACTTTTATTTTTAACCAAAAAATCTTGCACTGTATCTTTAACATTTACAAAAAATGAAAGTATTTACTGAGGAAAAGGAGGGAGAATGAAACGATTGGTACAAAAATAGATTTTATTGTCCAACCGGTTACTTGTTGAAGTGAGTAGCAGTTTATGAAAGTTATAAAAGCACTGACACCTGACGATACCCACATAATTCAGAAAAGTGTATTATAATGTTTATATATTGCAACATCGCTACCATAGCATCATATTTCCCAGCCCTACTACAAACTTGTGTAAAAAAAATTAAAAAAAAAACACACAAGTTTGTAGTTTAAACACTAAAATGGATATTTTCCCTGTTGGTTTGTGAATTAATACATACGCATATTGAGCTCTTGCTAGTGAACTCTCAACTGGATATGTGCTTAAAACAAATAGAGGAGATTCTGGGGCATAACTGTCCCTTTAGCATTTCCGTGCTGGATTTAGGAGACTCCTCATAGGTAAAATAAATAAATAAATAAAAGTTTCAAAGAAATATTATTTAGTTTTATATTTCACAATGTTATATTTCACACACTTACAATCTGTATTATAATACCCATTCTCACTCTATCTTGCTGTCTATCTTTCTCTCTTTTTCTCTTTCTCTCTCTCTCTCTCACACACACACACACACACACACACATACGCACACACATATACACACACATGCTCATTAGAATGTACAAGGCCTCATCACCCTCATCAATACAAGTTGGACATGCATGTACAAATGCGTAATATCATTCATTATAGCCTCTCTGTGCAACAAATAGTCGTCCTCTTCCTCATCGCAAGGTCACACCACATCCGGCAGACATTGCGCATTCCTGTCACATTCCCCATAATCCGAAGCCTGCAATACAAACACGTTCAAGTTGGCCCGTAACAAGGCTTTTTGTAATACCCAGCGGGGTGTTTAGTATTCTCTGCGACACGCGTCCTTGAATCCCTATTCCCAGAGCTTCTCTTTTGAATGGCACTGGATGGGCCAGGAAATTCTCAAATGCTAACTGGACTCGGGGAAACAAAAAAAGAAAAAAGGAGCCAGGAGAATGACTTGGCCACTCTTTTCAGTCATTGGATCGGAGGGCTATTATCTGTCTATAAGCCGAGTGAATGGAGTGCAGCGAGCCACCAGACCTTCATAATAATAATAGATGTAGATGAGATGATGGCCTGTGTGGGCTTGGACAGGAAGTCGCTGTTATAGCTATGGCATTTTGGGAAGAGCCTTACTGCGTATGATACACAAATGCCCAGATTGGCCTAATGAGTGTTGAATGCAGGTTTCTGGCATTTAGGCCGACTGCCTAAGATCACGTCCAAACCTCCAAACCATTGTGCTAAATCGCTCTCTCTGAATGATCTGCAGGGTTTCCTGACAATACCCCTCTTTTTTTTTTGGACGATGCTCAGAGACGGGAAATAGATCAACACTGGGACGCATCGCTTGGCAAACGACGCTGTCAATTCGAGCCACTTTGATTTACACCCAGGCGAAGGTGTCTTGTTTTGCGTGGCCACGGGGCGAATAGAGAGACAGGACACGCTGCGTGACAGCAGTGCCACAGGCTATCGGAGTGTGAAATCGTGTGGAGGTTATCCCATTCCGCTTCATTTAGCAGCGCATTGCCCCATCTCTCATTTTTGACAAGTTTCTTAACCGCTGAAAAACGTGCCGGGATGCTTGCCTACCCATGTTTGGGGGTGGGGGGTTGGTGAAGGGGTCTAAGATGGTGTTGCTAGCTGGTCAAAGTGTGTAGAAAGTTGCAGAGGAGGGTGTGTACATCTGTGTGTGGGTGATGGCAGGCATGTTGGGGGAGCGGAGGGGGGATGTCGTGCCGCATCTGGAGTGGGATTTTAATAAAGCCAGCTGCTGCCATGGAAACAGAGGGAGAGGCACCCAATCCACCATGAAGGGAGAAACCCCAAGGAGCACTGTGAGATCACTCTCCTGTATCTCTCTCTCTCTCTCTTTTCCTCTCTTTCTGTCCCCTTTCCTCTCACTAAGCATGGTAAATGGCCCGATGCCTTCGACCCATGAGGTAACAGGCACTTTGCCAGAGAAGGGGGCCAGATATGGGTGCATAAAATTGGCTCTGGCTTTCAGAAAAAAAAAAAAAGAGGGGCATATGTGCAACCTAGTCCCCCATGAAAGGAATTTCACACAGACTCTATCCTCTATTGCATTCTGGTGCTCCGCGCACCGTGACTGCCTTTTCCCGCAGTTAGGATCCACAGTTGCAGAGGCAGAGGGTAAGAACAAAAGGGGCAAATCAAGCGGCAAACCATGTCTGCAGCATACAGCTGTGTGAGAGAGAGAGATGAAGCACTGTGCATGATGGAATTATGTGGCACCATATCTCCCAGGCCCAACCTTGTTTTGAGTTTTCTGGATTCTCAAAAAAAGAAAAATTCAGCGAGTTGAGAGTTGAGTAGGAACCTGCGCTCCACTCCAGCTGCCTGAATCCTTAACGGATTACTGCTCGATTCACTTGGTTAACTCCCCACACTTTGGTTTTTTTTATTCATGTAACGCATCTTCTGAAGGAAGCCCCGCTACACAGGCCTCGTCGTTCCCCCTCTGTAGCCACTGCCTTTCAAGTGACACCAGGCTGATGAAAGTGGATGAAAGAAAGGGAGGCGGCGGAGGAGGAGGAGAAAGCCAGTGTAGAGAGAAAGTATTGCTGAATGAAAGAGAACTTGTCTCCCCGGGGGGGGGTTTCCCCCTCGGCTGGTGTGTGAAGCGAATGTCCCTGAGTGATTTATGGGAAATTTACACATTTGAGTGCGGTTGTGAAAATGCCCCTTGGCCCACATGAAAGATAGGGCTTTAATATCTGACTAATACAACACCTTAATGAGATCCTTTTCTTGCCTTTTTCTTCTCTCTGTGTATTAGAGAAGTGATGAAAGAAGCTGACAGAGCGAGAGTGTGGGCTCATATTTATCCAAGAAGTAGTTTGGAAATTGCTTCCATGCAAATGCGTTTGTCGGGCGAGGCGTAGGCCTAATGCCTGTAGGTAAGCTCTCTCGCAAAAATACAGCAAGTAAAATGCAAAGAAACTATGATATCCAGTTACTTTTTAGAATCCATCAGAGTTCTGGAGTGTTACTGTCTGCAAATGAACCTTTCAACTGTAGCATCTCGCCGAAAGAACTAAGACCGTCAAAAGGTCTGATGTTTTTTCACCCTTAGAACCATTCTGGATGCCAGTAGCGCTGTTAAGCAGTGACAAAAAATGTCAAAAGTCGAAAGGATCCAGGAGCATCAGTCCAGGTCCACTCTCATAGATTATTCTCATTTTATGCTGTTTTTTGTGTCTTGTTGTGCTTACTGCTTCTCAGCAAGCAGTCTAGAACAGAAAGATGGTGGCTGATTGACTCCATGATTCCTGCTGTGCTTTGATAACTGAAAGAATAGGAAGCACTACAGGAAGTTCCTCAATATTCACAGTCATGCTTCTAAAATGAGCAAAAATGAGACAGACCACAGCCTAGCTGGTACTTTTCAGGGAATAAACATGCGCTGGACTGGCTTCAGGTGAAGGTGGAAGATACATCTCGCTGACAACTCTCAATGTGTACATCAGATGCTTTGTAAACAGCTGTAGACAGTTATATTTCCATCTTTCTTCAAAGCACACCAAAACAATGTTTTTTTTTCACCTGTCACTGCAGGAGACTGACGTACTAAGCCTCAGAGATCCACCCATTTTTGCACCCATATTTTAAGAACGGCAGCAGCTAGAGCTTCTTTGAAGTAGAAAACACAAGAATATTACATGTTACATACTGAAATGTGTCAAAATATTTGCTGTGAAATTAGCAAGATAGGGAAAAAAGTCACAAAGCAGGTGGTTTTTCAGCTCAGTCAGTGGTATGCTCAAGTCAGTGGTATATTTCGGTTAGTGGTATGTCCCAGTCAACAGTGTATCCTGCTCAGCAGTGTGTCCCAGTCAGCTGTGTGTCCTGGTTAAAAGTGGACAACGGTGGATACCAGACAAAGGTGTGTCCCAGTCAGCAGTGTATACCAATCTATGGTGTCCCAGTCAGCTATGTGAATCCTGGTCAATGGTGTGTCCCGGACAATAGTGTATCCCAGTCAGTGGTGTGTCCCAGTCAGCTGTGTAAGTCCCAGCCAGTGCTGTATTTTAGTCAGCGGTGTGTCCAGGTCAACAGCGTTTCCCAGTCAGCGGTGTATCCCAGTCAGTGGTGTATGTCAGTCAGCAATGTATCCCAGTCAGTGGTGTGTCCCGGACAATGGTGTATCCCAATCAGTGGTGTGTCTCAGTTAGCTGTGTCAGTCCCAGTCAGAGCCGTATTTTAGTCAGCGTGGTGTACAGATCAACAGTGTAATGCCATCAGCGGTGTATCCCAGTCAGTGGTGTATCCCAGTTAGTGTTGTGTCCCAGTCAGTGGTGTATCCCAGTCAGTGGTGTGTCCCAGTCAGCTGTGTCCGTCACAGTTAGTGGTGTATCCCAGTCAGTGGTGTGTCCCAGTCAGCAGTGTGTCCCAGTCAGCAGTGTGTCCCAGTCAGTGGTGTGTCTCAGTCAGCTGTGTCCGTCGCAGTCAGTGGTGTATCCCAGTCAGTGGTGTTTCCCAGTCAGCGGTGTGTCCCAGTCAGCGGTGAATCCCAGTCAGTGGTGTGTCTCAGTCAGCTGTGTTCGTCCCAGTCAGTGGTGTATCCCAGTCAGTGGTGTGTCCCAGTCAGTGGTGTTTCCCAGTCAGTGGTGTGTCCCAGCCAGCAGTGTATCCCGGTATCCCAGAAATGTGTCTCAGTTTCATATCTGACACAGCCCAAAGGTGCACTTTTAGGACTCACAGCCAATGTAGCATACATCAGAAGTATAAGATCACACAGCACTCTTTCATCCCCCACTGACCAAAAGGCAACTGTGCTAAAGGGAATATTGAGAGGGCACAATGGTTGCATGGTGTCTGGGTGGCTCTGTTATGTGCCCTTCCTAATAATCCTCAACTGTAAGTAGTCCTGTCTTCTATAGTTTTTTTTTTTTTAGATTATTATAAATCTGATACAGCTTAATTCTCTAGGTCCATCTGCAGACATCTGTCAGGCAGTAATGGAACAGAAAGGAAGGTAGTTGGCACATAGCGAATGCACAGGTAGTTCACCGTGAAGTGTGCAGTATCGATGCTGTGGGAGTCCAAGACTTCAGGGATAATGGCTAGTTATTGGATTCTTCATCAATGTCAGTTCCCTTTGCCTGACTGGCCAGTGGTGCGTTTCTTCAGCAACTACCCCAGTCTACTCACCAAAAAAAAAAAATTACAGAAAAAAAACCTCTGTGCTATGCTTAATGCGAATAGAAAGGTGAATTACAGAGGCCCTCTGATCGAAAACTGGTTTGAAATATGCACTCTTCCTTTTCTATTGACTGAGTATGTATGGAGCTGCAGCACACACGTAGTTGTAAAGTCCCCTCATCGTTGTGTTATCATCTTATCAGGAGCTGAACAATGTGCCGAGCGAGTCTAAGCTCAATCCAACTTTAATTAAAAGCGAGCTGGGAAAAGGAGGCCTTGGGCATAGTAGATAACGTGTGTGTGTGTGTGTGTGGGTGTGTGTGGGTGTGTGTGTGTGTGTGTGTGTGGCTCAAACGCTTTCTGCGGGAATCAAGTGCAGTGACAGGCACGTTCCCCCTATGACAGTTTTATTGCATCTCTAATCTATGTATACACAACAGCAGAAAGAGAAAGAAAATCATTTGCCATCAATCCTGACACACTCGCACACACACATGTGCATTCTCACATGGTCCTGCAGGACTGTCACCATTGTCAATCATATCTCCGAAAAGGGCATTTGCACTTAGACAGTGAACAATGATGATTTTGGTTTTAATCATAATAACCACAATCCCCTTGCAGGTCACTAAGGGTCAATGCTTTATTGTCTGACATTTAAGAAAAGCAAACTTTCTCATAACACAGAAAGCGGATAACACCTACCTTAGAATAGCGCTCGGTTGCCCTTTTGTCGGACTTTGCGGATTTGTTTGATGCGGTGTAATTATTGCGGGCTGAAATATCAGTTTCGGTCAAAGATCGAGGCAAGATTGGCTCTGAATTAGCTTAACTAGGCAATCAGTCACACTGCCTGGACACTAACAACTATCTGTCAGTGCCCTAATATTACTTCTATTTGCATAATTCACATTTCAAATTAAAATTGGATCCGTGAGAGGATGTTTTCGAATCAGACCTCTACTTATCACATCAGTGGTCTGCGACTGTTTTTTTTTCACGCTTGTTTCTATGACTATATCTGTTGCTTTACTGCAACAGTCTTTGCATGCAGCTAGAACATACGTCAGTGAGGAGTTTCCAAATGTATGAAGTCGGAAAACGGATGAAATAAATGTTTACTGAGGCTGTTTGACGGTGCTCTGATCTCGTCTGGGAGGTTCCAGCAATGCTGCATGAGGCTCCTCTATTTTGTTTTTTTTTACTTTCATAACATGACAGCCTCTATGATAAAACAGCTGATTTGCCAGTATTTATATATATATATATATATGACTACATTATTGAATGTTTGGCTATGAACCTGAACCCATTGGAAAGGACTGTAGGCTAATACTATCTTATAGAAGGGAAACATGGTTACATTATTGTTGAAACATTACCAAATGGTATAATCCTCACATCATCCTCACATCATGTGTAAATGATGAGCTCTGTTGCTTTGACACTGATATATTTGGGGACAATAGAGTCCAAAAAACTGCCAGATGGACTGCTTTTATTGAATCATTTATCAAAAGATAATACTAGATTTCACTCAGTTGGTGCTTGTTATTAAAGAATGCATTATAAAAAAATTAAAAAAAATTGTTTTTCAGCTGTTTGAAAAGTCCACGTATAAAGCTGAAATATATCTGATTATTCCGTTCACAAATCTTGTGTTTCATTTAAAAAATAAATAAATGCTGTGACACCACACCATATGTTTGATTCACACATGTATGCACATTGTTAATTGTTGCCGGGGATTAACACCTAATATAGACTCAATTAGTACCTTTATTGGTGAAGATTGATGTGCAATTTTGTCAAATTATCTTAAACAAGATTACTAGTTTTTACTAACTAATGAAATAAAAACACTTGGGGGGCGGGAAGAGAAGTCTGAGGAAGAAATGATCATTTTACTGGCAATTGCGTCAAACTCAATGAGAGCAACATTGCTAGTAATGCTGACAAAACTCTGCTTGAGCAACTACACCCTCCGAATAAATCGCTAAAGGCAATAAAAACATGCAATGCGTAACCATTTTGTGCATAATTGTCATCATTTTGTGCATAATTTATTTACTTCGCTCTGACCCCAGCTTACCAACATGCTGGGATATGCGAAGAATAAAATTTCACTGTACTGTACTTGTATATGTATATGTGACAATAAAGAAGCTTTCTATATTTCTATCTATAGGGCTTCTGAGTGGTGTGATGGTCTATAGATTTGCTCTATCGCCGGGAGATCTTGAGTTCAAATCCCAACAATGCCACAGCCATCCGTGGCTGGGAATTCAGGAGAGCATAACTGTCCTGCTCTCTGGGTAGGAGGGATGGCCTTCCTTTTAATCCTGTCAATCAGAGAAAGGGAGATAAGAAATAGGGAAAGAGGGCAGTTACTATTCTCCTCCAAGCGTGTTCAGCTGTTTTGTGATGTTGCCTGAGCAGCAGCTTGGAGTGTCTTGGAGGAAGCACGTTGTACCCCTCACCTTCCGGGTTGGTAGCTGTCGCGCAACATGGTTAAAATGGTGAGGAAAATGGGGCAAAAATTATTTGTAGAAAATTGTTGTCTATGACAACGTCTTTGTCATGTATATAGATAGATGCTGAGGGATTTAACTTTGAATTGGTAAAAGAAGTAAAGCCAGAAGTAAAACTTGCAAAATCCTTTACGGTTATTTATTTATTTATTTTTACTTTTTTTACGCTGCTCATTTCTAAATGCCCCCATAAAACGTTTTGCTGGTTCCCTGAAGCACCACTGGCTCCAGCACAAAGCCCAGGGACTGGCTCAGTGTCGTTCGAAAGGAGGTATCAGCCATCCAAATGAGAACCTGGATGAATTACCACACAGCACCAACCACAGTGATGAATAATTTGAATCTACAGACCCAATCCTTTGATATATCCTCCAAAATAGTTCAAGTAGGAACACAGTAAAGGGTGGTTTATACTTTTGCGTTGAAATAGAGAGGGGGTTTATGGGTAAGCGTAGCACGCAGAGACGCACAGTCGGGCTGACGTGCACACCTCCAAAATCCTAAAAGTGCGTCGTGCGTATCTACGTGCTGTGCGTACTTCAGGCGAATGCTGATTGGTTGAGGTGGGGAGGTGTGTCTGGTTGCGTACCTGGAAAATGTTTACGTACCTGGAAAAACTGTGACGAGACTACAATAGACCCATAAAACAAATAGTTTCAGGGTAAAATTTCCATCAAATACAATCTCAAGTGCAGTGTAAACAATAGAATTCTCCTTTATCGTGTCCAGTACTTTCCGTCTTCTATCCACTCTTCCTTTGATTTTCGCTCCGAGACTTCACTCTTTTCCGTTTTCCGTTACGTGTAAATTCTGGTTTGGCCCACTGCCCCCTAGTGTACACGCTCACGTTACGTGCAAGTACGAAGGCAGACACATATGCGAGCATCAGCGCACAGCGCCCTGAAGCGTTCGCAGATACGTACGCTCGCAGAAGTATAACCCAGGCCTAAAAGGTCATTCATGCACCCTACAGCGCGAGGTAGGTTTCAATATCAGATCCTTTGCTATCCATGGACCATGGTCTTTAAGGATCTAAGTGGTCCCTCTCTTTGCCACCTTTATGTGAGGTACCAACCAAGTGTGCATCTGCCATTGATTGTGTAGCGGTGCTACACAATGCTCCGTGGCCCAACACATTCGATATGAAGGTCCACATCTCAGGTGTGTTTGCCTTCACCATCCCAGCCCATATTAGCTCCAACTAAATGAGCAAAAAAGAAAATACATTTCAAAAGTGTTCCAAAACCCTCCCACAGCGAGGCATTTTCCCCTCCGTTGGTGCTGTTTGCATTATTTGTTCTCACTAGGCTGTCTGGCCTTGCTTTTGAATGGAGTGTGGTTTTTTTTGTTTTTTTTACTCAGACAAGCCCGGCTTGTGGAAGAAGGGACTAACCGAACAAAATAGAGCGTGCTCTGGAAAGGCTGGGCTCTTTTTCAGACAGATGGGCACGGAACGAAAGAGAGGACACCTGCTGGTCTACTTTTGCTTCGGCCCCCCCTCTTTCTCTCTGTCTCTTTCCTGCATTAGAATTCAGTGTCTCGCTTTGCCTGGTCTCACTGAGTGGGTTAGTGAAGCGTGTCACGGTAAGAACCAGTGAATTGTAATGAACTGAACGTGTGCAAGAGAGAGAGAGAGAGAGAGAGAGAGAGGGGAAAAAGGGAGGAGAAGAGGGAGGGGGGGAGAGGACCCACGGTGTGCACGAGCCGGTTCTCATCTTCAGGCGCACAGAGTGAGAACAAGAGAGCGAAAGAGAGATGCAGCGAAGAGGATGGGAGAGGCTGTCGGCTGAATCACCGCCACCTCCGCCACTTCATCTCTCCTTTAGCGTCGTCCCACACTTTTTTCTTTTTTTTCCCAGGCATGGGGGAGTGCACTGTGTGGGACAGAAGAACTCACTTGCATCTTCCCTCGTTCCCTCCCCTCCCTCCCTCAGACGACTCACTTCTATATGAATTCATTCATCTTTTTTTTTCACCCCATCTCATTTTGTTTGTCACCCTCCTCCTGTTTTGTACATTTATTCTCTCTCCACGTGTCTCTCGCGTTCTTTCTCTCTCGTTCTTTCTCTCTATCCCACACAGTGCTATCCCACTCGTTTTTTGTCACGGCCGAGGTAGAGAAAATGAGCAGCCGGAGAGCCAGGAGAGGAGAGAAGCATGGAGAAAAGAGGAGAGGGACCAAGGGGGAGAGCTTTGTCCGGCCAGGGAGGAGAGAGAAGGATGCAGCACCTGCCGAGACACAGCGCACCGCACTCGTTCTTCCTGTCTGTGTGATGGATCGTCCCGGCAAGAGCTCTCCGTGCGAGAACAAAACGCCAAAGAGAAGAAAAGAGCCACACCGAACGGGGCAGCTGGCGAAAGAAAACCAATCAATCCTCTTTTTTTTGCCTTCCAAACATCTCGGGGTGCAAAACTATCTTCTGTAGAAGAACTTGAAAGTTCACGATTCTCAGACTTATACAGTCGGTTTTTCGGGCCTCGTCAATCTACGATCCTTTCAGCGCTCCCTCCCTCCCTCTCCCTCTATCTCCCTCCCTCTGAGAGGTACAGTTCGGGACGTTTTTTCGGGCCGCTAATTGTGTCGAATTCTCAGGACTTCTCGGCGACGCTGAAAAGCACTTTTCATTCCATTTCATTCCTTTTCCCTGAGCCAAAAGGTTTTTTGTTTTGTTTTGTTTTTTAGCCAGACCCTTGTCCTCTCTGGCTTTTGAGGCCGAAATAATTGGAGCTGGAGATTGCCTGCACTCTGCCCCATCCAGAAGAACGACCAATCCAGTAAGGAACACCTGGTGCAGGGTTTTTTCTTTTTCGGGAAGTGCCATTTTTTTCCCCTCAATCGCCGTATTATCTCTGGGCATAAAGGGGTGGTTGAGGGGTGGGGGGGCCAAACCACCCAAGACGTAGCCCTTGATGATCCGGAGGCGATATACGGCCTACGAGAGAGAAAGAGAGGGACCCCTGAGGAGATTAAAGGAGAGAAAAAAAAAAAGGTGGGACCGGAGAAGGGAGGGCCAACTCGAGATTCCGGAACAAGTGTGAGACGCCATCTCCTCTGTCCCGAGAGAATGAGAAAGAGGGTGACGTGAGATTTCATTTTTTAAAACCCTGAAGGCTCACAGAGTGATCTTCGACTTCTGTCCATCTCGCCACTCAAGACGCAACATTAGGGGACGACAGACGAATCGATATGAGCTGGCAGGAAAGTAACTAGAGAGTAAGTTGTGTGTTTTTTTTTTTAAAGAGCTATTACATCTAATGGAAAGCCATTTTCTCTGAC
>JAOUQW010000001.1:11238005-11267662 GCA_028565825.1 Olivaichthys viedmensis
CAAGCAACACCAAGAAGTTCTGCGAAGCGTCGTAAGCACATCCTGCCCCTCCACACATTACCTGGGTCACATCTCCCTCCCACATCTCCCTCCCACATCTCCCTCCCATTTCTCTTCAGAGGTGCGGAGGGGAAAACAACTCTCACCTCCGCAGGGGAAAGGCATTTGCCAGAGATAAAGCTCATTTAATCTGCTGAAATGTGACATTTGGTTGGCGCCTGCTCCTACGGCCAGAGTGCGCGCGCCTCGCGTCAAGATTAATGAATCGCCAGTGGCCAATGTTTTAACGTGTGTGCACAGGAGTTAAACACAAGGCCGAGACATCAGGACAGCGAGAACATGAATAATGAAGAAAAAAATGAATAAAAGTTAAATAAAGCAACAAAAAAGTGAGTGTGAGACCGCACGCTGGTCATCTTTGCTCGCGGCATCCCGCTGCTAGAGACCCTGAAGGCGGATACTTTGATTAGAAGTGAGAAGTTTGTTTGTCCTCCTCTCCGTTCCTTCAGTTCTCTCAGTCCTCCTCCTTTCTTCTGTTCTGTCTGAATTGTGTAACCAGCATGGAGGAGGCATAGCCAGCGCGAAGGAGCGTGCGCGCGCACGTGTGTGGCCATTTTACTCACGTGGTTAACGGCGCCAACGGTCGGTAGGGGGAATTTCCTCACGCGTGCGCCGCACTCCTTGCCAAGACAGAAGCAGATTGGCGCTCAGCTTGTGCCAGGGTTACGCTAAATAATTATTACCTCTCGGAATTACTTACGGTCTGCAGAGTTGAATTTCACTGGCAAATAAAGCCTATTAGCTCCCAACTATTGGCTTTCCGAGCAAAACTCTGTAATTATTCGGCGCACGTCTCCCAGGTTGACGCCGAAGCAGCGTTGTTGGCCCCTGTGTACGGGACCGCGGACGGGTTGTGAGCTCGCTTGCTCCCTCCGGCCTTTCCCTTATGTCGCGTTCCCGACATCACCTTGACCTCCCTGTCTCTTAAATTCTGGAGGGTGCACAGGATGTCCTTATTACGGAAGAAAACAAAAAGAGGGCGTTCTGTGTTCACCAAGGGACTCGAATTACCATAAAGTGACACTGAGCAAAAAACAAAACAAAGTGGGGAGATTTGAGGTAAGGAAGAAGACCTGTGGCCTTGAATCTGCTGCGTTTGATGAGCTGAGAGCCACCTAGCCTTTTTTGATAGAAGAAGCTCGTTTAATCATAAAGCAATGACGGCTGAGAGACGGTGTGTTGTTAAAAGGTGTTACGCAAGTGGTTTCCTTTCAACACCGGAGAAGATGCATATGTCTCACATTCTAAAAACGCTTTAGAGGATGCAAAACATTCTCCTAATAATCAATCTTTTGTTGATGAGCTTCCTGTCAGCAAACTCCTATGATGCTGCCCTCCATACCTGAACCTGACACCCACCCCCCACCCCCCTTTTTTTTTTTTTTTCTAAGAGCAACGTGACCCTCTCCTACCTGCCTGCATTGCTTTGTGGTTTTTAGATAATCTTTCAATAAAGAACACAACCACACAGCTTTATATATTCATCACAGCAAAAAGGTTTGAATGCCTTATGTCCTTGTATTCATTTTTATTTTTATTTCAGCATGCTTGTACTTTCTCTTTCTGAAAGCCCTGGGTAGGCTTAGTCTCAGCAAAGGGATCTATCCTCTATCCGTGTGATTAGCGCTGTGTTTTTTATTTTTTTTTAAAGGCCGTCTAATAATGTTGTTACTGTTAATAAGCCGTGCTTACACTTTTCTATAGGCAGTGTGTATATAATTAGCCGGTGTGGGATGAGCCGCGCTGTTTCAATCAATAGGCTAATGCACAGCTCAAAGAAAAACCTGGGAAAGAATAGGACCGCCGAGTACCGCAGGGAGGCACAAAGGGCCACAAAGGGAATGGCTGTCTCTGCTTAAAGTCTCTGAAGATCAATTTGCCATATCCTGAACGCGCCTGTTTAAATAGCCAGGCAAAACCTTAAAAAAAAAAAAATTTTAGACGGCGTGTACTATAGCCGTCCTCTAGGGGGTGATGTCAATCTCGCACAAATAGTCCGGCTCCAGTGGAGGGGTCAGAGAAAATGGCTTTCCATTAGATGTAATAGCTCTTTAAAAAAAAAACCACACAACTTACTCTCTAGTTACTTTCCTGCCAGCTCATATCGATTCGTCCGTGATAGACATGCAGTGCCTGGTTTCATTTGTGACAAAATGTATCAGTGTCCTCACAAAGAGCTGTTTACCCAGGCCTCCTCACCAAAAAAAAGAGAGGGAAGAGTGAAAAAACGGCGCTGCAAGTGTCTTGAATAGGGGCTTTGTTTGCTGGGGCCTGGGCGCAGCATGAGAGGATGCAGGGCACTGATGGATAGTTATACCTGGCTTCCCCCCCCGGTGCCTCAAATGCCTCAGCTAGATACCACCACCACAAACGCACCCTCTGTCCACCCCCTTCTCCTGCTCCCCCTGGCCTGGCTTTGTGTACGAAACAACCGGAGCCTTTTCCTGCCTTTGCTCTTTCTTGTGGCCTTTCCATTTTCCACCCAGGCTGAAAGGGAGGGGTTTGGCCAGCTGTCCAGTCTCACCTGTGGATGGCCAAGTGGGAGGGAGGTGGCTTGTAGGGGGGGGGGACGGGGACAAAAGAGAAAAAGAGAGCGAGGTATAGTTGCTCTTTCTTTGAATCCTAATCTTAGCGACTAACGTTCAAGTTTTTAAAGGGATCATTAACGTCAATCCTGTCAAATGGATTCCAGAAGTAAGGACGGATAGCATTAAGTGATTCAAGACAATGGAGAGGTCTGTCGATTTTTTTTCCTTCTCTCTCTTTTGGACCATGACTGAAGGAAGGAGGTGGATGCAATACTGTTTCTGCATTGATAATATACCCAGCTAAAAGAGAACATTATCAGAACGTTCAGTAAAGTATTTGACAGATTCTAAGAAGGTTTGGCTGTAACATAAAAAAAATTGCTTTCCTACAATGTTCTAAAAACGTCTGCTGTAATAATTCACAATGTTATTAGAATGTTGCTCACACAAGGTTCCCAGTTACATGGTTCTTTAGAGTGATGCCATAGCAAAACCATTTTTTTGTATTTCGAAGAAACCTTTTGATTGATTTTTGCTTGGTGCCACAATTTTTTTTTTGCATTTACATGGAATGCTTAGTGGTGAAAAAGGATGATTCAGGTTTCAGTGCCAACAACAAAAAATGGCTCAAGAATCATGGACCAAAAGTTTTTTTTTTCGGGAACCAAAAATGGTTCTTCTGTGGCATCGTTCTAAAGAACCTTTTCTTGCACCTTTATTTTTGAGAATGTAGACCAAAAATAACATGATGGAAACTTTTGTGTTAATGTTCTCTACAGCTACAAACGGTAAAACACGTTCTTCAAAAAACTTGACAGATTGAACGTCCTTAAAACAAAATGTTTCTAGAACCTTAACGTTCAGAAAACTTTCTGCCAACCTAAAATTGTTAGCTAGGTAGATACAATGTAATGCACCTAGACAAAGATATAATTATTAACACGGCAAGTCCAGAACAGCTTTTATCGGCTCTCAAAGCCTTTGACGAGAAGATGTTTAGTGAAGGACCATTGGTGCTTCACAAAGGTAAAATCTGTAGTAGCAAAAGGGCTCATGTACACATACTCATCTCTAGAGGGACAAAGTACACGGTTGTCTTGACCTTCAAGAATCTTGAATCTTGTTAAGCATATGTATAGATTTGTATAATATATCCATTTGTGCTGAAGTTCAAATCAAAGAAACTCCAAGGGCCTCACTCCAGGGTAACGTTTCAAAACTATTTTGTGACCTCTGGGCCCAAAATAAGAGGAATAACATGACGGATTGCCTCTCCCAACTTTGTTTTACTTCTCCATTGTTTTTTCCTTTGAAGAAAGTATAAATCACTTTAGCGATTCACCACCCTCTATTTCCCCCCCGTCCCCCGTCCCCTTCCATCAACCCCTCTCTCTCTTTTCTCAGACAGAGTTGAGATAGATAAGCACCACTGATCAATGAGGTTGTGCTTTGCTCTTTAACTAGACTCTTTCTCCACGCTCAGAGTGTGGGCACCACCCTGGCCACCATCCATTTCACCCTTCTCCCCGACCAAATGGATCTGCGAAGCGGAGGGGGGATCGACTTCTTTTTGTTTGCTCATTCGTTCCTTCTCGTTGCGCTCTGAAAGGACTGATGCGCACAAGGCAAAAACTGATCAATCGCCCTGCTGCCTGTGGATCTTTTTTTTTCTTTTTTCTATTTGTGAAATGCCAGATCAACCTGATCGAAACAACATCAGCCCTGTACATGCCAGAATTTGATCAGTGGCTAGAAAGGAATGCTAAATGAAATATATTCGCAGTGTTGACCCATGACTTTGAGCCTTATCGGTAACTGTCGACTGGTGCCCTTTGCCATTCATCCTCACTAGACTAATAAAAGGGCAGGGATTTAAATGGATGGACCTGAATCATATTTTTTTTAAAGTTGAATGTGATAGGCTTGTGGTCAAACTTTGTTTTCGTTGTTGACCAACAGGATTAGCTGCCGGATTTGGTCTCCTGTGTTCACACCTGGACAACCTTGGCTTACTGGCCCCACTTAAATAAAGTACACAACAGCCTCTTTCCACAGAGATATTGATATCTATACCCCTTTTCCTATGCCCCAATTGGAAACAAGGTTTAGGTAATCCATTTCACCATGCACCAGTCCATTCCCATGGCAAAGCTCCCCATTGATTAACGTTCTACCTCTTTTTTTTTCAAGCCTTTGTGGTTCGTGAAACCAGGATCTTTTCCATATATCGGTTTTTAAGGCTTTTGAGAATTGACTGATGCAGTAGCAGTTTGATAAATCTGTAAAAAGTTCTGTAACAATGTTTTCAAAGGGCTGAAAAGGAGTTTTCAAAAGGCTGAACACTAAAAACCCTGCTCTTTGGAATAAAGGTGACTGGGGACTAATGAAACATGTTTGTTATTGCTAGCTACGCTTAAGCTGGAGTCTTCACTGTTCCGCAAGTTAATTATTCATGTTGTTCATGCCTTTTGTGAGCACTTTTTTCTTCTTACGTTCAGCAGTTTTCTACTAGACATAAATAATCCTTAAAGGAAACTGAGCTACACACAATGGACCCAACAAACAAGCCTTTACCGCAGTCAACGTAGTGGTGCTAACTCTCATGGCTAGGCCTCAGAGCAGCGAAAACAAGATATTTCCCCCTGAGAAAAAATGGGACTCGGGTAGCTTCTTACTCCCTGAATCAGTTCTCAGTCTCTTTCTTCGTGTTCTTGAGCCATCGATACTCCAGTGTGCAATGTTATCTCAACACCTTAGAAGTCTGCCCTCAGAGGAATTCCCTGCTCCAGCAGAGAGACGTACACATACTAGCAGCGCTAGCTCATTTAGTTAGAGTGTCTCTCTGGAGGCTGTCTGAAATTCCAGTGTTGTAAGAAATGGTGGGAAGCGAGGGAGAGATGCGTTGTTGTGTCTCTGTGGACACACTTGGTCACTGCTGTGTTTTATGGCTTTCTATTCCTATGTGATTTTTCTCTGTCATGTCACATAGGGTTCAAAGCCATTGGGTACAGAGTGGAAGCTCAGCTGGGGTCGACACCTAAACGCTACCAGGGAAGAGAACATAGAACCACAGCTTAACAGCTCAACAACTACAGGGCGCTGTCTAACACAAGGTTCTGTCTAGCAAAATCCTACACAAACAATGCTAATTCTTTATCCATAAGCCTACTGTTCGGACACATCAGCTCCCTGAGCCATTCTGACACAAGCTCGGCTTGAAAACCCAACGCCCAGCCTTATAGGATATCGACATCAGCAAAGTCGGCAGGCTTAGGCGAAGACGGTGGTGAGAAATCCATCACAGTTAAAAAAACTAAACAAAAAAAAAACCCTCTCAGCTGTTCTCCATATTTGGCTAGTTTGCTTAAACCACTGTTGAGTTTAAGATTCAGCGAAGGTGTGGTGTATCTCAAACGCTTTTGTGGAAACCAGTTGAGCCCTTCGACGTGCACCCCCCACCCTTACTTCCTGTTTCAAAAGGAAACACGAAACATACGGAAATCAAATCACAACGTCCAAGTCTACATAATGGGAGCAAAGGTAGAGTGTGGTCCATGATGCACAGTAGAGAACGATAAATCTCAGTCAATTACAGGGTTCGTTTAGTTCATAATGCCCCTCAGGAGAAAATGCAATCACATGGCTGATGCAGATTGCCTTGACATTTTTTTTTTCCCCCATCATTTTTCAAACACTGACGGTTCAACAGACTGGATACAGCAAACACGGTTAATCATTACCAGAAAAAAAAAACATGCAATTGTACTGTCAGAGAGCAACAATGTATTAGATTGCTTTCCTTGTTCCATCTGCGTGTTACAAACCGACTGGGCATGTCTCAGAGTAGATGTTGTATGTCATTTTTTTGTCATTATTTCCCTAATTAACACTGGTACAACAGTGGTGTTCCCATAATAGCTCGTTTCCCCCACTCCGTTGAGCTAGTGTGGATTACTGCGCAGCCTATACATTTCACCGGCCCAGGAAACACAAGTAGCTCTTACACTAATGCGAATCTATCTTGGTAATGCGGTTTGCATTGAGCTTGCGGAGCGCAGTCATGCTTTTAATGCGGTAATTAAAAGTGCGGTTGCCGCTCAATGCAGGCGCTTGTCTTGCTGCTGATGTGTGTGACATTATTGGTGCTCAGGAAGTGGCAGGCATGCGCGACGGTGCCAGTAATACTACCTGATTATTTCCTACACACACCGGCATATACACACACACACTCGGTTAGAGTGCCTGGAGATACTCTCACAGGTATCTGCAGCACCCTGGCTGGTAATTGTCCCCATGGCAGGCAGTTTTAGCGGTGCGTGCAAGGCGCCTCGCTTTCCTTGTTAGCGCAGGCTGCTGAGTCAGGCTGTTTTTAATGAAGCTCGCAGCATTTATCACCCGTCTCCCGTCCTTAATTAGACTCATTGGGAGCCAACGGATGGGAAGTGAAATGTTAATGTTGGATTTCCTCTCGGGCAGGGGCTCATCCGTGCTTGTTATAATAGTGCAGTCGGGGGAGAAAATCATTGATAAAAAAGAATATAATGATAACAACGTCTATCTATTGGAGGGCTGAAATTCCGGGAGGAATCTTTTAATAACATTTTTTATTATTATTATTATTTATTTATTTATTTATTTATTTCAGACAGGCAGATATGTGTGGGCACACTGTGGCACAAGGCCCCAAAAGACTCGGCTAATTTGTCAGAGTGAGTGCTAACCTGTCAGATAAGAGGGCTGCAGCCGTCTCCCAGCTTCCTTTGTGCTTGTGTGTGTTTGAGCATAAGATTGGGTCTATATGTATGTGTGCGCATGAGTGTGTGGGTGTCTGTGTCAGCGTTCATTTGTCTGCGTCTATGTTTAGCCACACGCTTCAGTGCGTACGCGTTTTTAGCCAGGGATTTGCTGTTGACTTTTGGAAAGGTACATGTCGGTCATGTTAAAAATAAAAGCACTAAGTCAGTGTAAACCTGTTTGCAAGGTTTCCAGGTGTTTGCCTGCGTGCATCATGGTGGGTATTTCAGAGAGAGAGAGAGAGAGAGTGTGAGTGTGTGTATGTGTGTCCTTCAAGAGCTAATTATTAACAAGAGACTCTGCAGTGCTCTACGCCACTCTGTTGCCCTTCATCTGAATGACTGAAGCCCATTTCCCTGCAGCTACAGCAATGCGCCTCTCACAAACCAATACAAATAATAAGGGCTCTTCTTAGTGCAACCTCAGCAAGCAGCCCTGCTATTAAATACAAATATGAAAATGATCACCGGATCAGCTTACCAGCCTGTAGCTTCATGCCAAAGCCTGCCTCTGACTCTCCAGTTGTTGGGGGTTTTTCTGAGCATACATTTGTATGTAGTAAATGTCTGAAAGAAAAATGCAATAAGAGAAAAACGCGGTCGTATACGTCAAAATGACGGAAGAACTCAACGAAAACACGCAATCAGTTTACCCAAAAAGTACTCCCCCCATTTGTGGGGGCTGTGAGCCGAGCCAACGTCACGACATTAAACAGGAAAGGAATAAACAAAGAACAGTGGTGCAATGGAGGCGAAATAGGCATGTGATATTAGGACCATGTCAACAACAATGTCTTTTTCATTTGAAGTATATTGCTGGCTAAAAATCAAGAAAAAAATAGAAGCATGTTTTTCCTTTAGGGGTGGGCAATATGGCAGAAATATCATATCGCTTCAGTACTTGATGACATCATGATACACAATATGTATGACGATATTTAGTTTCCAACCTGATTTCACGAGAAGTACAAATTCGAACAAACGAGGGCAATGACGTTGGATTTGTGCGTGAGGGAAGTAATCAGGTGGTATTACTGGAACGTCCATAGAGACTACACAGCTCTGGTTTGGGGTGTCTGCCAAATGCTGTACATGTAAAATGATTTAGTTCAATTTTATACGAATAAAGTCATTTTTAAAAAAGTTAGACCGCTAACCCCACCCTTAACCCTAACCTAAACGTTTAACAAATTGTTAAGAATTTGCAAGTGTGAGACCATGCTGTTCGTTTCGCTGAGATTTTGCTAACAAAGCACCAACTAAAAAAGTGGCGTTTACAAGGAAGAGGTGGGAAAGTGATAAGAAAACATTTACTAGGAAAAGGAGAGAACAATTGGTGCAAAAGTAGATTTTCTTATCCAATCAGTTACAATCAATGGAGTAATATTGTAGTGATTAAAGTACTGACACCTGACGATGTCCAAAAAAAATAAAAGCATATTATGATGTTAATATATCTTGATATCAATGCCATATCCTCATATCACCCATCCTACACTAAAGAACACCAATTTCTTTGGCTCATAATTCTCTATTGATTGGCCTTCCACAGCATCATTCCACAGATGAAGGTGTAAGGCCAACATTATAGATATCTTGCACTAAAGAAGTGTTTTACTGTAAATTCCAGCCTTAGTGGCTGACTTTTGTGCTAAAGTGAACAGCGTTTTAGCCCCACCGATTTGCTTGTAGTTGTTACAGGATCCTGGTCCAAGGGTCTCCTGTATTAGCTCTGGGCCCTAAGGACTGTAAATGGACCACCAAGCTTGTGGGGGTGGGTTTAAATCACACATATATACATATGTAGTTCTTACCACCACATAGTCTTCAAATATTACTGGCAAATGGCCTTCTGGGACCTTGGGAGTGGGACTTCCCACGATTTCCCAGTGTTGCACAGTTGAATTCACAAACGCATCGTACCCCTGGTCATATTGCTTTTCTGCCCACATTCCACTGCACAACCTTATACTCTGGGATGCTCATTCATATGCACACACATACACACACAGGCCGTAGTGAATCCCACGCTGCATACATACACATGAATTTGTATTGTCAGTTCCTCATACATATACATAACAGGACCAAGGCACTTATTGATAGGATCTATGGATGAGCACAGCCTGGTGCTGTGTGTTTCATGCACATGAACACCTCTCTGCATCGAGGCTTAACCTGAGATCTCTCAGACGTTTCAATCCTCCCGAGGCAAATCGCCACTCGAGTTAATTGCGGCCTGTGCGCTATATGATAGTCACCGTCCCCTCGTGGAAAGCTCATCAGCACTCGGCGCAAACAGCCAAGTCCCGAGCGTGTTCTGCTCGTAATCTCTCCTCTGCAGCTCACTGCAGCATCACCCCAAAACAATGCAGCGCAGGTAAACACGGCAGTCGCGCCAAGCCCCTCCTTTGGCACCTTTCTCAGTCAATGCATCATGGTTCATTGTGGTAGAATTGCACGTCTATTGCACATCAGTCACAGTTTGTGCCTTGTGTATTTCACGAAGGGAGACCTGAAATATGTGTCCTGGTTTTTTGACCGCAGGAGATTTAAATGCCTTGATGCCTCTCCAAGATTTCTGTGTCTGGTCCAACTAGGGGCTATTGGTATCTACTGGTATTAAAGATTGATCATGTTCAAGCCCAGTTTCTGCAACTCTCTTTGTGTGTGTCTCTGCAGGTGGCGTCGATACCAGACAGGTAGGCTATGCCTCAGTTTACCTTCGCCTGCTTCTGCGGCCTCCATGGCCTGTGCCGGCGGAAGAAGAAGAAAAAGAAGTTGGAAGAGGAGCAGCGGCAGGACTACGAGACTGTGGTTTGACAAATTTGGGACTGAAGATACACTCGAGTATATCCAAAATCTTCTTTATAAGCCCTCGGCAAACCTCAGGGCTGACTTTAAGGACTCCTTTTTATGAGTTTCTTCAGGAGTTGCACTCAGCGAAACAAAGTAAGACAAAGACTAAGCAGGCTGAGGCACAGATTATGCACTGCACTCTTTCATTTTAGATCACATTCATGAATTATGAGCGGGTGCGTTTTCGGCTTCAGCTACCAAGTTGATTCCGCAGACTTGATTGATTACAGCAAATCATATATTCAGCTACTCTGAAACATAATTAAATATTCTAATTGAACAAAGTGAGCAAACTAAGTTTTACCATATTGAAGACTAGTTCAACGTTTTAGGTATTCAGGAAAGGTCAAAACATCCCACTAAAAATTAGATTCCTGATCTATTCTAAGCAAATACGCGAGTTTGAAATTTGATTATAGTATTTTTTTAGACAGCGTGATTGATAGTCTTTTCCATTTATTGCTTGAAAATGAAGGTTTCAGTAGAGGCTGGCAGCCATGAAGGTGCTCCACAGCACCTGGATCTGGTGCCTTCATTCTCCACCAGTTTGCCTGTTAATTGCCTTCATGGTAATTACGAACCCCTAGGAAGATCCAAGTGGCCTCTTTGCAAATGCCACCACAGTAAAGGATGGGTACCATCTGTCATTTCTCAGGAACGCTTTAAATCTAGCCCCTGGCAAGCTTCAACTGGCTTCCTCTTGATTATTGTGAGGATCTTGGAGAATGGCGTGATATGAATTTAAATGAAAGCTCTGGGTGGTGGGATTTTGTCTTGTACGGAAAGGTGTGTCTAGGAAATGGTCTACTACATCCAACCATGTAATCAGTTAGGGAAAAGCTTATTCACACTCTGAATTAGACCTTATCAATCGTATCATTCCATAGCAGCCTGGCAAATCGGTGATAGCACCAAGCACTAAGACATTTCCCAATAAAACAAGATTCAGGTGCCTGTTTCCACTCTCTCAAAGGATACAAGGCAGGAATGACGAGTGACGAATGCGCAAGCTATTTCTAGACTCATCTTGTCTGACCTAGACTGAGTTTCTCAGGTCCACGCTTTTCTTTCTAAGGTTAATGTGATTAGGCCTTAAATGGCAGCACACGCCGTGTCCAAAGGTTACAGAGTGCAGCAGCATTGGGTCACGAACACACAAAAGTCACCTCATCACCTGAATAACGACAATGCGCCCTATCACACTTAGTTCCACAAAGTTCCACAATTATCTCTATTTTTAGCACATTTATGCAGGAATAACCCCCATCAGCCCCATTATCCCTGCGTTAATATATTCAATTAAAACTTGGGGGGAGGGCTCACCATGGCAACCGGTCTGACCAAAACTTTGGCCTTTGGATACAGGGTTTGAATGGCTTTGAAAGTAGCAGTAATTGTGGCAGTAAATGGCAGCCCTCATTAAGGAAGGTGATTATGCAGTCCACGCATGCTAGGATGGGGCGACGCAATTAATCTCTCTCAACAGGAAGCGCGCCAGGATGACGGATGCTCCTAAATCTGATGTCGCGGAAACAAAAAGGGGAGGAAAAAGTCAGGGACTTAAACTTCGGATAATGTCCATTTTTACATATTCGGATTCAGAGGGCTTTCGAGAAGCCCTCAGTTAATACTGGGTAATGTTAATTAAAAGGGCTAATCTTATCTTAGTCAAACATCGACCATATTTGTTTGCGCAGTTGCTTAAGTGAACTTCTATTCAACCGAATTGAACAAGATTTTCTCTCTTTAAAAAAAAAATAGATTTCACCCTACAAGTCACGGTGAAGCGCTAAGCATTTAATCCTCGTATTAATTTAAACTAGTATCTGAAGTGAGAGGCAGCCAAATCGACTTGAGCGACTGTTTGAGCGACTGTTCGCCAGGCCAAGTTATCATGTAACAGAAGCAGGCTTCTGAGGAGGTGTGTGTGGAGGGGGGTATTAAATGAGCAGGAGATCGAAATGGCTGCTAATTACCTGCAGCCGCACTAATTCATTGTGTCTGTCCTGCTGGCTCAGAGACGGCCCTCTTCATAGGTGGGTGGCATAAAATGAGCGCGCTGCATCAGATCTGGACTATTTTCGCGTGTTTGCTCTGTTAAGTGATGACAGGAGGCAAGATTTAATTATAGTTTTAACTTGCACTGCCGAACATGCACATTTTTCAGCCACATGAAGAAAGTGTAATGCGCAGAGGGCTTACTACATCGACAGCCTTCGAAAACAAATAGCTGCATTACGCCTTCCCACTTTCTCCCATTAAACCCAAACCTACCGCCTGTCAGCGCCCACAGAAAACCGGCAGCAGCACAAATGATCCTTGTCGCACGCGGGTAGACATTTATTACATTCAGGCTCCATTCTTCAGCCACGAACCTGAGCGCGAGAGACAGACACGAGGGCGCTGACACTTGTTCGTCCCGTTCCTTCTCTGCCTTCGCTGACAGCCAACCCGTCTCCGTGCCTTAATGAAGATTAAAGCAGGCTTCCTCTTCTTAAGCTCCTCTAATCAACCAATCGTCTGATGGACAGGCGGGTAGGGCCTCGACCGATGGCAGCCCCATAGAGAGTGAGAGAGAAAAGTTGAGGGGAGAAAAAGCGAGAGGATTGTGTAATTGCGACGGTAATGGATTTTGTCGGGAGCACCTGTCAGGGCCGTGGAGAAAACAGCCGAGGAAGGGAATTGAAGTCAGGATGCCAGCGAGTCGAGCCTCTGCCTGAGCCAAGCTCACCTGATTGCCAATTTGGGGGAGTCTTCATGCATCAAGCGTCGAATGCAGGGGCGTTAAGGGGCCTGCTGGGTGGCGATTCGCTGGGCAAACCATTAAAGAAGGTGTCAGCGCGAATAAGCGACCAGACGGGCCGGATTGAAAGCTAAAACCAAGCGACGTTTAATTTCCAATCGAGAGCATGGAAGATGAAAAAGAAACGCGCCAGTGAATCCCCTCCTGCGCTAATGCGAGGTCCTCGGTCGGAAGCGCTCTACTGAGCACATGAAGTTGATGCAAGTAGAGCTGGCAGCCTCACTTCAGCGAATAGGGCCAGTAAAGTAAAGTCAGAGGCAAAATGGACAGGAATCTTTTGCGGCATGTGAATGTGACCGAGACACGTCAAAGAGAAACACAAATGCTTGTGTTTGAACTAAAACAATCAACGATATTCGCGTTCTCCTTGATCATCTTCTCAAAGCACCGAAACGTCTTGCTGTTTGTGCGTGCTCATTTACTGAGACACCAATGGTTGCCAAAACACGCACGCCAAACAGGCGATAGCGGAAAAAATGATTATTGCTTCTTTTTTTTACGGCAGCTGTGCCCAGCTTGAAGTGTTTACCAGGTGCATAAAATCAAATCCAGCCAACCGGTTGTGGAGATGTGTTGTCTTTTTAAGTCGTCAAGATGGCATTGCAGAAGCTTGGTGGAAATATCCAAGACAGAATCGCATATTTGAGGCTCAAAGCTGGCAGTAGGGCGCGTGCCTGTTATCGGCAGTAAACGGTAATGACAGTTCTGGCACGGAAAACTCCAGGGCGAGTGTTCTCTGTTGTTGACACTGAACACTCTAGTGCTTTCAGAGACATTAGTTTGATCTGGTGCGCGTCTGTGTCGGGGGGATGCAGCGAATTGCGATGATCGGAGCAAACTGCAATCTAAATTCATTAAAACGGTGCTGCCCTTTTCAAAAAACTTCAGATAGGATGAGTCTAATGAGATGGGCTCCAATCTGCACATTTAATCTTAATTAGATGTCTATGGGATATCCCTGATTTTATTGATTAGGTAAATGAGTTAATCGATAGCCATTGTCTCCGTGACTCTCGCTGTCTCTCACACACACATGCGTACACGGCCTTCCCAGCATCCCAGTGTTCATTTTGAAAGGTAATTTGTATTTAGTTTTAGTAGTTTAGTTATTATTCATTTTAGTCCAGGTTTTGGTTGATGAAAAAAACACAGCAATTTTAGTCAATAAAAACGACATATGAGTCTATGTCTCAAACTGTCCCCAATAAGTTCTTTTTAACTTTCCAAAAAGCAAATGCATTCATTTCCCATGTTTTAATTCTCTTTAAAATGGAACGCTAGATGACTTTACAAGTGCACTTTGCCACCACCGGCTTCCCAAAGGCTTTCTTCTCCTTTGATGTGCATTGGCTAAATGATAGTTGTGTATGTATGATAGTTGACTCATGAGGTATGCTAACTCTAGCTAGCTACCGTTATGTTAGCCTAACAAAACACTACAAAAAGCAGGAGGTTTTTTTTGATAAAAATTTTTATCAATAAGATTGATAAAACATTTTATCACACAAATAATGCTGCTGCAGTTGGTAAAGGCTGCTAATGCTACCAAACACGTGGTAATACAGCAGAAACATGACAGCACATTTATGCAACCACAAAGCTTAGCTATGTTAGTATTTAGCAGACGCCCTTATCCAGAGCGACTTACAGCAATGCTTTGTGGTTTCTATCGAAAAACATATCCTCATGCTAGCACAAATTGGCTATGGTCTAAGGAATACTATAAAGCTAAAACCCTGTTAGAGAGGAGGTATTATGAGAGTTAGTACAGCAAAGAAAACAGTGGATTTTGTGCTCGCTTAAGTGCTTAAATGTTTAGTAAAGAGGTGGGTCTTCAGTCTTCGTTTGAAGACATCCAGTGACTGAGCTGTCGGGGGAACTTCGTTCCGCCACCTGGGTGCCAATAGTTTTCCCAGCTTAATTGTGAGAGAGAGGGAAGAAAGCTCTCATTAATGAGACAGGTCTTGAGTCTAGCTAGCAGTGAGCAGGCGACGACAGTGGTGTCACACAAGGCTGCATTAATTAACTAAGGATTAACTAAGTCAGCAGTAGTAAACTTTTTATCCAACGGTGTCTCACAAACTGCAATCACCTAAACTTGTTTGTGTGAATCACCTAAAGTGAGTACGTGAAGATGGGTTTAAGTTTCAAGTGTCTGTCTGAGAATTTTTTATCTCGTTTTTTACTTGTTGAGGAAAATGTCATTACGTTGTGTCGTCATGGAAAAACGGTCGTTGGCGAATATTTTTCATCTTAGTTTTCGTCAAAATGAACACTTGCCCAACACTGAGAGATCTGGTGAGTACTGATTTGGCCCTAAAACGTCAATTTTCCACAGCTACCTAATGTGAGGCGGCTGTAGTTTTCCTGGATTAATTGCGAGAGGGAGGGAAGAAAGCTCATTAACGTGTTTCCATCCCTGGATTTCCCTCAGTATCGCCTCCTGTCAGTTCCGCTAGGTGAGAACAATGGCAGAACATCAACGTTATAATTTGCTCTTCTCTCTTCTCTTTAATGGAGAGGCGCTCTTTAGGAAACGAGATATGCCCCCATTGAAGCGTTTCTTCGTCACTGATTAAGCTTCTCGTAACGGCCGATTGTGTCTCGGAGACGTCTCCTGCAAAATAATTCCCTTTATAGCCCTTTTCATTTTCGAGAAAGAAGGCTTTTGTCTAACACTTCCCAGGCTCAGACTTAATCGGGAATCAAATGTTACGCCTTTGTTTCATTTGTCTTGGACGCTTTTTTTGGTCTCCTTTTTGGGAGGTTTGATGAAGCGGCTTAGCTTTACCTCTCTCCCTCGATTTCTTGGATATCTCCCGCCTGTCCCTTTCATCTTTCGTCTCTCCTGCATTATCTCCGTCCGCCCGAGTCAGCAGCCGTGGCGAGCTCGACACTGCTTGTTCTAGGCAGCGAGCTTCATTACTCATTGTGTGGAGGGTGACTCTAGGTAGTACATGCTGTCCCGTCTCTCGCCGAAATAACACAAAACGAATGGTGCAGGTGGGACAGCACGTGGTGCAGAGGGGCTCGTTTTGTGCTAGGCGTGATGAATAAAACATTTAGCTGTTTATTTTATTGCAACATTGTGATAATATTATAAACCGTGATATGATATGATATAAGGCACAGTATCGGAGAGGCAGGGAAATCAATGCCTCATGGCAATGTCGGCTTTTCTTTACCAGGAAGCTTCCTCTTCTCCAGTCAGTTAATGCTAATGGCACTTGTGTTGATTATGAGCTCTGGGTCCTCAACGTTGGCCCAGATGCCCGGGCAGGAGAGATATGTTTGTGCCTCATAATCACGCTCACGCTTTCCTCTTTTTTCTCTCTCCGTTTAAGCCGCTGTAGAAATTAACGAGGGCCCTCGGCTCAAACCTTGCGCGCGCGGTTCATCATGCCTCAAGCTTATTGATGCTTTAAAAAAAAAAAAAAGAAAAGCTTACACTCACACAAACAAGGAGACGAGCGAGATAAAATATGTGCGTGCCAAGCGGCTCTAACAAAGAAAAAAAGAAAGAAAACTGGGGTGCGAGCATCAGCCCGTGGCATCGCAGCATGGCATGTCTTTTGGAGGCTGGAGTTAAGGCACGACCTTACACCGAGTGTGTGTGTGTGTGTGAGAGCGCGTTTATGTGTGTGTGATTTGTGTCACGGAGCGCATGAGTGAGGGGGTGTCTCTGTTTGAGATGCCGAACACGTCTGCACCGGACGGATCCCCGCAGCCCAGGGAGCCTCATTAGAAAGACTTGTGTGCCAGTCTTAAAGCTGGGATAAGCTTAGCAGCCAGGAGCTAGCGATAAAGGAGTTATGTATCGCCGCCTTACACGCGTATGACAAAAAGCCCTCTTATCCAGGTGCCACGGCGGCCTAACCTTATATATCACACGCTGCGGCAGGATGACACGGAGCCTGTAACTGTTTGCTCTCATTCGATTCTCCTCCGCAGAACGAATTAATGGGCTGCCGACGGGAGACGGAAAAAAGTGGCTCTTGCTCGAGCTTGCGTAATTGAACGCACTTGTGACTAGATTCGCTCCGTATTTCCGAGTCAAAGTGGAATTAGTTTTTTTGGCCCAGATATCAAACCTAATCTCCACCCTTCTGTACATATGTGAATCTCGGTTCTCAGAGACTTCTGTCTTCTCGTTGTCTCTTCTTATCGCAGATTTGTCCAAAATGATATGTTCTATTTGCAGTGAAATTCGAGATGCTAGATTGAGTTTTCCCTTCTCAAGCAGATTTCTCAAAGACTGTACTTAGCGTCTATGCTACAGGCTAATCTTTATGATCCACGCATATTGTAATCATTTACATTCTTGCATTTGCATTGACTCAGTTAACACTTTGGTTTATTTGATGAACATATTGTAATGAAGTATAATCATAGGTACTGTAATTTTTGCTATATTGGTATACACACACAACACAATAATGAAATACACACACACACATAACACATTAATAAAATACACACACACACACACACACAACACAATAATGAAATACACACACACACAACACAATAATGAAATGCACAAATACACTTATGTTGTACACTTGCCACTTGCGGGTCAAAGACTGACGTCCTATAATCTCTGCTGAAAACGTGAGTGCAATGATTTGTGTGCCTTTTTTTCAATATAGAGTATTAGAAGCGAATTATTAATATGCATATTTGTCCCGAGAGAGCCATAGACCCAATAAGCCATGATCAAGCCAAATGAGATGCAAATGTTTTCATTAATAAAACATATTACTGTGATCGCTGCTTGACTACTTGGAGAGAATGTGTTTGTGCGATGCCTACTAAAAACCCAACTCAATGGAAACCCAACAATCATGTACATAATTATTTTTTGTTTGTTTGTTTGTTTTCTATTGCTTCAATAAAATCATAAATGCATGCTTTTCTTTCTGTGATTGCCATAAATGTGACTGTACATTTCCCTAGATCTCTGTGCCAGCAATGTTTTCTAATAAAGCCATTTTACCCCAGTGCTTTTGAATAAAACATCTTTGTACAATTTGCACATCGAAGTGGGTCTGTGTGATCATTTCTAGCGAGCCTCGGTGAAGATTTGCAAGAGTGGAAATGGCTTTTAATGGCCGCTCTTTTCCCTTCTCCAGTAACACACATTTCACTGCAGAGGCTTCGTTCGTTACAGCTTAAATTCCACTGCTGAGCACATTAGTGTCTTCACATTTGCACCTTAGTCTCAAACACGTTCTCACTGCTCCTCATTATCGGCTAGATCTCAACTTTTCCGTAGGCACAAACACACACACACGCACACACACACACACACGCACACACACACACACACCGTGTAACCACTCTGGCCTAACAGTGGCATGGCTTAATGTCTGGGCTTCCACTGTTTCCAAGCGGATTGTCGAGGATTTCAGTGCGGATTTCTTCAAGCACACTGTAACTAATCCCACTGTGTCTCCATGGCCTGGCTGGTTATTGTCCTCTTCTTCTTCTTCTTCTTCTCCTTCTCTCATGTCTACCCACTTGCCTCTTAAAGGCACAGGCCCTCCGTTATTTGCGAAAACACTTTTCGTTCTGTTTTTGCATGACATCTAGTCCTAATATTTCATAACACAGCTATATTTTAGATATTTTACTGCTCAAAAGCAAAAGAGCAAAAGCAAGCCGAGCCAGTAAACGAGGAAATTTGCAAGGTAATATTTGTGGGGAGTCACTAAAGTACTCATTTGTAGTTTGCACAAGCACCCATGAAAGACAAAAGGTCCAAGAAGAATGAATAATTCTGCAGTGTGGCATCCTCGAACATTACATCTGAACATCTCAATCGATTCGATCGATTCGATATCTCTCTCTTCTTTCTCTCTTTCTCTGTGTGTCAGTCTTTCAATTTGAATCTACCCCAATTCAAAATGGCCAACTTCAAAAGTATTGGCACCCTTCAGGATAGGGGGGGATATTGCATAAAATAAGCATTACACACAATGATTCAAATGTCGGGAAACCACTTCCTACCTTTCCTTTACCAAAAACGAATCTTATAAGAACTTGTTTTTTATTAAATAATAGTGTTTTTTCTCTCAAAAACATACAGTATGTGGCAAAATCATTGACATTTTAAAGCTACCAACAAACTATAATCCTTAAAAAATCTCCATTACTTTTTCAATTGCTCAGTCTCCAGAAACTCCAGAAACTCTGTTGTTGCCTTTGACCAAATATGATGTTGCTCACAAAAATCCCTTCATCATCCCTCACCATGGGAGAAAATCCGAAAAGCTGGTTCAAAGATGGTTGTTGACCTGCACAAGTCAGGTAATGGGTATAAAAATACATACGCAGTAAAAAAAATAATAAACACTCAGCACAATCAGGGCCATAACAGAAAAAGTTTTAAAAGTCTAAAATGTTTGAGAATTTGGCAGGAATTTGGCAGGAATTGGACGCATGATTATACTGAAGAAGAAGATAACAACAAGCTGTTTGGAAGGGTTTGTACGAAAGAAGCCACAAAATGCAGCGTCTGAACTTCACTAAGCGACATTGGAGCTACAGAATCGTGTGTTGTAGTCGGATGAGACCAAAATCGAGTTGTTCAGCCATGAACACCATCGGCATGTTTGGTAGCAAAAAAAATTGGGACTGTATACAATGAGCATAGAATAAGAATAAGGTGGTGGATGATTGATCCTTGATGACAGTGTTGACAACGAAAAGGAAATACAGTTGTAAGTATTGAAACAGTTAAACATAAAAAGAAATAAAATATATAATAATTACAACTATTACTATGTGCAATACCAAAAAAAGCTCTGTGTCTCTTTCTATTCCGCTGAATTAATTACAATATAAAACAGTTTCATTGGGATGACAATATGAGAAATAATATTTCCAGAAAATAGCAAATGCAGTCTTGATAAATCGGAATATATTTAGGAGTAATAAAAAAAATTAATTTTATATGAGCAATATCATCAAGAAACTGCATCTGAGAGTGTTTCCGTCTATCTTTCTCTCCATTTCTTTTCCGTCTGGCTTTCACTCCGTCTTTTATTCTCTCAATATGTCTCTGTGTGTGTCTCTCGCACTCTGGACGAAGACGACGGCGGTTTCTTCTCCAACAGAGAAATGGAAAGTCATATTCTCATTTGCAGGGGTGTGAAATGGTTGTTGTGAGAAGTGGCCAGTCCCGTCCCATCAGGTTAGCATAGCGGGTGGAAAAGGGCCAAGATCCATCGATTTCTCCCGGGGATCCAGTAACCTAGCAACGGGCTCTGGCCAGCCCCGGCGTGCGAGCGCTTAATCCTCGCCAGGTCAATGCCTACCGACTAAATGTGGAAATAAAGATTCTCATTAAGCGACCGCTCCAAATAAATAGTGTCCTTTGTTCTGGCTTGATGCTGTTCAACATTCCTTGCATACCCTTGTTTTGGTTTTTTTTTTTTTTTTGGAAGGAGACTCCTTAATCTGTTTGAAAACAGAAAAAAAACGGACCAAGAGCTGCTTGACCGCGATTAAAAAATTTATTTATTTTTTTCGCCTCTCATCCCTTTCTCATCTCGCTGCCACTGTTGCAGATCACTATATATTTTTTTTTATTTGTAAATGAGCGTATGCTAAATTATAGCCAGCAGAATGGAGGTGATAACAGAGCGAGCCCAAAGGGTCAAAATAGGTCTGAGTTGATATCTCTTTTCTGTGTATCGATTGCGTGGGTTGGCAATGTACCTTAGCTCGCGAAATGCGTAGTGCAACCAGAGGAATGTGCATATCATAGATGCGATATGTGTTCCGAAGTCTCCTTTGCTCGTGGGTGGGAGGAGAACTTATTAAGGGCTGAATATGCAATGAAAAAAGGGGCTGAATGGAAGCACTCGGTCAATGTCAGCTCACTGACAGTTGTTGTGACAGAAGAATGCAGTGCCCTGGTACAGATAGACACCTCGACAAAATGACAGATTGGTTTGGAGAGTTATTTCAAAAAGAAACATCGAAAATCTTGAGGGAACGTTTAACCTGAAGGACTATTAATGTCAGCACAATGTGAGGATTTTAGACGTGGACCAATCCGTTCCACGTTTTTAACATGGGTAATTTGACTTTAATGACAAAAATGACCTTGACAGCTAAAATGTACCGACTCAAATGGGAGTATTGCATCATTATGTGCACCATTTGATCTCACACACAATTTTCACGACTCAATTCGTATGAAAAGTTACGAAGGTTCAGGTTAGGGCTAGAGGGGTTAGCGTTCCTAACTCTTCTTAAGATTTCATTCAGAGGTGGTAATAACACCAAATACTCGAGTTAAAGTGCAAAAGAACAGACTCTTACATTTACTTAAAAACTTACTTAAAAAGGAAAAGTACAAGAAAGAGTCACAATGAGAAAGTAGTCTGCCCCACAAATCACACACTGATCTTGGTCCCTGACGGTAAATTAGTGCGCCTTTAATTAAATTAGGGGCTTGCAAAAGTATTCAACCCCCTTGAAATTGATAAAACGTTTCCGGATTGCGAATGATACACACATTTGTCCAGTTAGTATTTCTATTGTGAATACTATGAACAATAGTATTTCTGATGCTCTGACAGTAAAATTGAATAGCCAAATTAAATTATTTGTCTGCAGATATTTTAAAGAAAATGAAAAACGAACACAAAGGCAAAAGTATTCATACCCTTGTGCTTTGGAAGCTCCAATCTTACACCTCTTAATTGGACATAATTGGTTTCTACCTGTGAACCATTAAAGCAACTGCCACATTTTCTATAGAAAGTAATCAATTTGTGTAAGAAATCATGTGTGAAGTAAAGGTGCAAGAATGAGGACGAAAGAACATCCTATAGATGACAGAGATAAAGTCACACAAATTCATACATTAGGAAAAGGGTACCAAATAATATCCAAGCGTTAAGATCTCCCAGTGAGCGCTGTGGGGTCAATAATCACGAAGTAGAAGCTGCATCACACAACCCACGCACTGTCTAGATAAGGCTGCTCCTCAAAAGTCAGCATCCAAGTAAAACATAGACTTGTGAGGGAAGCCACAGACAGGCCAACAATCACACTGAAGGAGCTCCAGTTCAGTGGCTGAAAGTGGAGTAAATGTACAACACCGGTCCACAATACCGAGAATTCTGCACAGAACTGCCCTGTAGAGGAGGGTGGAAAGAAAATGGCCATTATTTAAGAAAAACTACATGAATGCATGATAATGGCTAGCTACACTAACTTTTTGGCAATAATTCAGTGAAGTGCGGTGGTGGCAGCATCATGCTGTGGGCCTGCTTTTCATTAGCAGACATAGGGCATCATGTTAAATCTGAAAAAAGAAGGGACAAAGCAAAATAGATGGAGATAGTGCAAGAGAGCCTACTCCAGTCTGCTAAGAAACGGTGACCCATGAGGAAGTTCAGCAGGATAATAATCCCAAGCACAATGCAAAAAATTGGAGTGGCTCAAAAACAAAAAGGTGAATGTCCGAGAGTGCCCCAGTCAAAGTTCTGACCTCAATTGCATTGAGAACTTGTGGCACTATTTGACAATTGCAGTCTACAAACGTCATCAAACCAACCTGGACAACCTGCTGTAAATTTTTTAACACAAATGGAAAAAAATCAATCCAGAACAGTGTGCAAAGCTGCTATATACAGTACCTACCACAAAAGACTTAAAGCTGTTATTGCTTCAAAAAGTGGCTCAATCAATTATTAATGTATGGAGTGTGAATACTTTTGCAAGACCCCTATTTCAGTTTTTAATTTTCTTTAAAATATCTGCAGACAAATTATTTAATTTGGCTATTCAATTTTACTGTCAGAGCATCACGAGTTCACAATAAAAATACTAACTGGGCAAATGTGTGTAAGTATCATTTGTAATCCGGAAAAGTTTGATACATTTCAAGGGGGTTGAATACTTGTTAATGGATATTTTCTTTTTAAAGATCAGTTTTAGAATTGCACAGTTTAGTTTATTCTTGTGGTTGTCAAGTTTCAAAACCAACTGTTAAATGCCACGTTCATAACAACATGTTGTTTAAAGGGTTGTATGAAAGAAGCTCTTCCTGAGAGCAACCCACAAAATGCAGCTCCTGAACATCAACAAGCCTCGTTGGAACTAGAATTGGAATTGTGTGTTGTGGTCAGATGAGGCCAAAATCAAACTTTTCAGCCATGAACACCATCGGCATGTTTGAAGACAAAATAGTGACTGCATACAAGGAAATGCCCCCAAACCCACTGTAAAATATGGAGGTGGATCATTGATGCTTTGGGGCTGGTTTTCTGCTGGTGATCCAGGGGCTCTTGTGAACGTTGATGGCATTATGAATTCTGCTAAGTACCAGGATATTTTAGTCCAAAACCTGGTTGCATCTGCCAGGAAGTTAAGACTTGGCTGTAGATAAAGCTTTCAACAAGATGATGACCCCAAATATACATCCAAATCAACACAAAATTACACAAATAATTTTTGCATTGACCATCTCAGTCTCTGGCTTTGAACCTGTGGTCTGAATTGAAGAGGGCGTCCACATGCACAAAGCTAAGACTATAAAGGTGCTTAAATTGTACTGCATGGAGAAGGGTCCAGGATCCTCTACAAGTGTCTCCAACATTGTTAGACATTACAGGAGGCTCCTCAGTACTGTTATTTTCTCCTGGGGGGTGCCGTTAATTTTGCCTGTTCTATATAAGCATACATATGTATGTTGATAACACTTTACTTGAACCCTGCGTCATGATACAGACATAAGCATGTTACCCATATGTTTTATTACAAGTTTTATCATTAATGTTGTGACACATACTTCATGACAACTGTTCCTGAAATAATTGGTACATCTACATTGACCTCATAAGAAATGTCACTTGACACATAATTTCTCAGAAAAGGTTATGAGTTCGGTTATGAGTTCTATCAGGAAGTTATTGCTAGGTCTATGGTAGCATTATAAAGGGCTTTTCATGTCATTGGTCATAACATATGCTAACTAGAGCATCACTAGTGTTTTTAACATGTGATATGTAAAAGATAACGAAGCCCATATGCCAGCCAAATCAGTGATTTTAATGCCCTTAAACTAAAGTGGTAATCAAATCTACATTTATAACACTGTTATGAAGCACTATGTATACCTTCTACAATTTTCTCAGAGTGTCATGAAAGTGCTGTTAGTAAAAAACAAACAAATAACTTTTCATGTTGAACAAACTCTCTTTCAAATTCAAAGTCACATAAAACCTCTAACATCACCTCACAAGTTTTCTTCAGCATTGCTTTATAAAAGACTTATGCAATTCTTATGAATGTGTTATAAAAGTCGTATGGCGGTACCTTTCAAATAAAGCGATACCTAATATTTTTGGTCATAAGGTACATATCATAACATCTGTCATAGATCATATGCTAACTAGAGACCTCTTAGCATGAGAAAACAGCGTTTTAGTGTGGATGGAAAGGCAAAACGAATAAGAAAAGATGTTTTTCAGATTTACCCATGTTAGTGTGGACTAGGCCTTAAATGCAGTCTAAAGCCCGCTAACCTGTAATATCCTATCGAGCTTCATTTTAGCAAGAACATTTTTAGCACTTCATCATAGCTTGAGGTAAAATGTGTGTGTACACGCTGACAGTGTGTTGAGCCGAGGCTTGCCTCGAGCGCCTTATATATTTGGATTAGTTGGAGTGTACAGCTCTTGATTGACTGACAACCACGATTAGTTTCTCCTCCATCTCACTCAACATCAACGTGAATGACTGAAGCCTCTCCCCAGACCGTCTCCTATTGGCTGATGCATGGTTACGTCAAGAGTACATGGTTATTCCCATCAGAAGTTAGACTCTGGTGAATTTTTCAAGCCTACGACGGGGCACCAGTGTGTGTTTTCTATTAACACATCATTCTCATTAAAAATCAATCAAACACACAAACACACAAAGTGTGTTTATGATTGATACCATATTTGATGGATGTCCTCATGAAACCAGCCTAATGCCACATTTTAGATGTTCAACATGTTCTGTTAGATTCAACAATCCCCCCCTGCTAAACACACACACACACCTACACTTTATTAGTAGCCTGGCTATTCCATCACTTGTCATAGAGGTTAACAATGGTGCTAGGACAAAGTGAGCCGGCATTATTGGTCTGTTATCAGCGGCCGCATCCGCTCACTCCTTAACTGTAAAACCGAGTGCTGATAATGTACCCAAGTAGAAGAACGCCGTCTTCTCTCCTGTATCTGGCTTTTGTTGGAGTGGGGACACCCAGAAAATTGCACTCTTTTTTTTTCTGACAATACTGAATGACGCCGCGGCAGGAGGCTGTCTGCCGCACGTGGCTGCTGATCCTTTAAAAGCTTTGCCACTGGAAATGAGCAGAGAGTGATTTTCAGCCTCACTAAGTCATTGTGAAGAATGTGGTGTTCCTCTTCCAAACGTCAGCTCTGAGGGATCACGGCGGCGTTCAGGCACATTCTGGGGTCCCACAATGGGGTTGCATATTTACTGACTTGCGTATTATGCATAGTTGCAGCTTTAAAGCCAGAGTGGAGGATTAGTACATTTCCTTTAAATTGATCCCAAACTTGTTTTTAAAAAGCATACTTTTAGAATACTATTTGGAACAATATTGAGACGGTGGTTCCCCGAAAAGTATAAGAAGACAACGTAAAAAGGCACAGAATCATGCCTATACTTTTAGCCTCAATAAAAAACCCAGGTTCTGTGAGTATACAATTTAGAAATGCCCCAAAGTTTCCAAAGAGTGAATGCATTAATTTCCTGGTTTAAGATCACTTTACAAATTGAAATTGCCATCAGTGGCTTCCCAAAGTCTTTCTCCTGCTGTGGTGTGCATGGGCTAGCAACTGTGCAGCACCCTTTTGAGTAACTTTAGGGTCTCATCAAATGTTATCAAACATGTTTCTGCAACCATGAAGCTTTACTGGCTACTAGCTACCTAGTTAACTAACACCATTGTTAGCTAGCTAGCTAGCATCAGTCTGACTAATAATAATAAATAATAAATAATCATAAATAATAAATAATAAATTTCATAATTTCCAAAGCTACTTAAAACCATAGTGTGGCAGCGGAGTCGAGTCGAAGTGGTCGAGTGTCAGCTGTGGACGGAGGGAGGAGTCGGGTCGAATGTTGAGTCGTAAATATTGAAAATGTTTAACGACTGGACTGCGAGTAGATCGGAAGGGTGAAGATTGGATTTTACACACCCCACATCACAGGATAATCTGGGAAGATAATCGTTTAAGACCAGCCTAAAATCGGCATCCCTTTTGCGATCGTCGGGAGGAGCAGATCAGCCTCAAAATCGGCTGGATTATCCTTTAGTGTGGCCCAGGCATTAGTAGATCAAGCAAATTTGGCCACTAGCACAAATGGTAGCCAAAACGGCTGGAATCAGTGCTTCTCTTAGTAAATAGGCTACAATAGTGCAAAGTTATAATGCTAGCAACTCCTCTTTGTGTCTCAAACAACATGTTCTTCAATGGTTCTTAATGACCATTCCTTGGTGAACTTGGTGAACACTAACTCACTTTGCGACTGCCACCCTGTCGAAATGGTCACTACAGCTTCATCGACAGCCTTGTTGAATGGTTTGGAGGTTGAGCCCAGTGCAATATTAGTTGTGTAGCTGGTGGCTAATTCAGGTCCTGCATGACAAGTCAGCTGAGGTCCAGAAGAGGCTGAAAAGATTCAGTTCAGGGCCGCTCAGCTGAAGGCTGCTGGCAGATCTGGGACAGTCGTGCCCGTGAATACCATAGACCTTATTTTTTTCGGTTTTATTGCCAAAGCCATCAAAGGGTAGGCAGCATTCAGAGTGCTGCTTCTGGGTGCGAGTGTGTGAATGTGTGTTGGGGGGGACTACAAGAGAGGGAGTTTCAACCAAATTACTTGTGTGTTTATTCCTAAAGTAAATATATAATCTTCTTGTTATTAGGCAGGGAACACCTGTACAACATGCTTAGGGGGGGCTGAGTCATTGAATAACTAGTGTAATCAACTTGCGCTAGGCTGAGTCCTTCCTTAATAACTCGGTTGTAATCAATCGCTATGTGTGCTTGCAGTGAGTAATTACACCAGAACAACCTGCGACTCTCTCTTGAAGGTGCGCTGCTGGGTGGGTTGGTGTGTTAGAATCTGCTACCTTTAATGTTGTGAAAGATTCAGTTATCTAATCAGCAGGGAACATGGAGCTTTGCCCCTGTGGCACAGTGAGACAGCATTCTGTTTTGATGAGATGCAGCCTGTGTGGAATGGGCACCTCACTGCAACCATCAATACAACTGGAATTAAAGGCTTAGGTGTGGATGTGGATGAGACAAAAGAGGCGACTACAGAGACACGTAACGGAGATATGTGTGAACCCAACTCGATCTTTTGCAAAACGAAGGAAGCATTCTAATGAGCAAGAGTGAGTTCATTAAATTTCATAAGAATAAAGTCAAAAGAAAAGCTAAGACCTCTTTTCTCATCCTATAGAGGACCAAAGTAGACAAAATGAAGGAATATACAGTAGTGTGCACAAGTCTTAGGCACATGTAAAGAAATTCTTTAAAAATGATGAAATTAGAAGTTCCTGAATATAAAAAAAAAATACAATAAAGAGCAGTAAACAGTGAAAAACTAAAACAAATCAAGTTTTGATGTTGTTGCGTCAATTCTCTTAGGCACGCTGTCATGCAGTTTTATTAGGAAATCGGCTGGTAGGTTGTTCCAAGAATCTTGGAGAACTTGCCACGGTTCTTCTGCAGAACTTTGGCTCTCACTTGATTCTGTCTCTGCAGGTAAAATCCCAGGCAGCCTTAAAAAAGTTGTCTATTACTGAATATGTTACTTTCTTTAATGACTTTCTTTAATGACATTTCTCTGTAACATACATTTTTTTGGAAAATGAATGTTTGGAAACCTAAAGCTCTTTTCTAATGACACACTTTATATAAAAATTTAGGGTGCCTAAGACTTTTCCACAGTACCTTTTTTCCACAGTACCAAAGTCGTGAATCAGTCGTGGGGGTTTAACGAAAAATAGTTGATGCTGTCTAAAGTTGGCATGTGCAGAATTTTGCACACACGCAATGAACATACAAATAATCTCGCATAAATCTCGCACAATGAGTTGTCACTGACAAATGTTGTGTTTAGCCGAGCTGGATAATAAGATGGTATCCTATAGGAACAATTTAGCTAACATTAACTGACCTGTAACCTAAAAAAGGACTACGTGTCTAATTTCTCTAGATACAGTCTATAACATTCTGAATAATGACCTCAGGGATGTTAAAGAAAAAAATTCAGCAATATTATTCTGTTTGTGAAAATGGTTTCATTAATGCTGTTAGCTAAAGCTACACTTCAAGCTACATGGGTAAAAGTAGCTTAACTACATTGAAGCTACACTCATCATTTTTGTCACTGCTTTTGCTAATTACAAATAATTGCTAATTAAAAGAAGCTGCCTGACTAACAGTATGGTCTTATCAGCAGCCAGTAACCTCCTTGAGTCATTTGTCTTATTTCCATTTAACAGACAAGAACCAGCTACATATCTTGATTGATTAAATATACTGTACATTGTATATTGTGGACATTACAAAAATGAAATATACCTTTTATCAGCGCTACACGGTCGATAAAATAGTTTAACTTATTACAAGCTACTCGATTTAAAAAGTAGTGACACTACTTAAACTAGCTAACTAACTAACAGCTAATAGCTTTGCTAGCAACTTTCCTGCCTCACTATGTTTATAGGTAACTTTTGTACACCGTCAACTTTTTACACGGTGACAGTTTTACAGTGTAAACTATTTTCCTTACAGGGGAACAGTACTGTTTTTCCATCATGGACCTTCTTAGAGAGGCGGCACATCGTCTTGATAGTGAGTCAAGCTTTCGAACCAGACGGTCTCGTAACAAGCACTAACGTTAGCTGGCTAACACTCACTAATATAGCTAACTAACCTGGTTTGGCATTCTAAAGGTGCCTGTATCGATACGCGGCTACTCTCCATGTGTGTGACTAGCATAACGCTCTCCATTTGACTGAGCTAACATCTTGCTTTATTGGACTTTGTACTGAAGTGCTAAAGCTAGCTTGCTTCAAATAGGGCTATGTTGGTTACCTTGAAAAGGGGTTCTTCTATGTAAATTTGCAATCATGAGACCAGTAATGGTATCGTAGATGTGTGTGAACCCAACCAACATACAAGTTCTAACAAGTGAGAGCGATTTCATTGAATTAAAAAAATAATTGTTTTAAAAAATCTAAGAAGGATTTTTTAAAACAATTTTAAAAGAAGAAGAGTTGATGTTGGCCCGTGCTAATTCTTACAGATTTGCAATCGTGAGACTGAGGCACTTTCTTGTCGCTCTATGAGCCCCGAAGAGTCGAGCCGAGGGGAGACAGAGAAGGGCATACGGTCTTGCTCCAGTTGCCACATTTTGCATCATGTTACATTTCGGCCCCTGCTGAAAAAGGAAAAGAAGGGAGGGAGGGGGCAAAAAAATAGGCACCGAACAACCAGGCTGTTTGGATCCGGTCTGTGAGTTCGGCATATCAAGTTTGCGGCGTCTGATCTAAATGCG
>JAOUQW010000001.1:11297122-11314477 GCA_028565825.1 Olivaichthys viedmensis
CCGTATCTGCATGATTTTATGCATTGCACTGCTGCCACACGATTGGCTGATTAGATAATTGCATGAATGAGAAGGTGCTCGGTGATTGTGTATAAGCAAGGCTACTATAACACAAAACAGCAAGTAATCACTGAGCAGAGAGAGCCAGTGAGAGGCAATGCCAACCCTTATGGACAGTATCTACAGATTATAAACAGTGGGAGACATATGCAATGAAATAGCTTAAAGTTATAATTAATTGCCATCACAACACAAGAATGCAAAGGTGAGCTAATTATTTATCAGAAGTGTGTGTGTGTATTAGAGATGAAAAGAAAAGAGCGATTACCATGGCAAGCAAAAAAATAAAAGATCAGGGTTACTACTGCAGCAATTTGGACAAGGTAACCACAACACAAAAAGAGATGATGATGATGATAGTACCACAGCTGGAGTCAAGTTTTTGAATTCTTTTGAGCATCTCCCTTTCACGCTGCTCCTATTCTTTTCTTTTCTTTTTCTTTTCTTTTTATAACTATTTTCTGTTATCCGACATGATGACAATTCGCTAGCTAAATCAAAGCTCGTGTGACTTCACCTGCGTGAGTTCTCCCTCCCATGGGCAAATCATAAACCAATTAACAAAAGCCAAATATGACCGACGTACAATTAAGCAAATCAAAGCACCTCCTTCAACGAAGTATTGAACTTGGACGAGCCAGCGGCAATATTTCTTAAATCGAAAAAAACAACAAATATTTATTCGTAGGTTTTGATTAATTTGGAGTCCCCCTTTTGCACGTGGCCCAGGCTAGCCCGTGCATAAGTCCGGCCATGTGTGTGTGTGTGTGTGTGTGTATATATATATATATAAGGACCTGCTCTGATCATGCTAAGCTGTTTTGTTTTTATTATATGGCAAGGGATCACGCACAAAATTCAAAAAGAGCTTAGGCATATAAGGAACGAGTACTTTTGTTGAAAAGCTATGAGCTATGGCTATGACCATCACCCTAACCGTAACTACTGATAACTTTCCACTTTTTACAAGTTGGCTTGGGTAAATATCTTACAAATTTGTGTTTATACTTGTCCAGATGTTGTTTGCACGTTTGATCAAAAAGTCCCCTAATCAAATTCCAGAAATTACAGCCCTACTTCCTGCAAAACATCCGATTAGCCTGAAATATCAAGCTCATGCATACTAATTCATCCTGTTTGGAGGGCATTGTTTTCAAATTAAACCTTTGCAAGCTCTTTATTTTGTTGTTGGTACGAGCAGTGCTAGTTGGCTAATTGTCTCCAGTGTTCAGCAAGCTGCATTTGTTTTTGGTAACAGACGGCCTGAGGTCTTGCCTACGCACAGCGTTATGCCGGGTGATCTTGTGAATATTTAATATCACACCCATGCAATTCTTGCAAAATTGGAAAGTAGTCGAGCACAGAGAACGGCCCACCGCAACCTACACTTCAAAAGAAAACAACAGTAATGAATTTTCAAACAGCGCACGGGCTCATTTGTATATGCGGATCACTGCGTATACCGAGAGCTGAATTCAGGGTTGCTATGGAAATGATCACCTCGGCTACAATCGTCTCTGACCCTGAACTAGAGAAAGCATCCGCAGAAAGAGCCTGTGGCTCGGCGATATCAAAAGTGCTCCACTCTCCAGAAACGGGAGGAGGTGGAGGCTGCTTGAGACAACATCTCGAGTGGAAATGGGTCATGACACAATTTCGGAGTGTGGAGATCCAATTTGATCATCGTTGTGTCGACACTGAGGTGAGATTTGTAGGTCTCAAAGTTCACGTGCTCCGCTGAATGCTCATTTATCCCTCTGCAATAAAAAAGCATCACGTTTCGGTGCGTTACAAATATTCTGTCACGTTAGCAAGCGTTGCGGCAAGAGAATCAATACTTCAAGCTCACTGTGAATATGGCTTCCTCTTAATCAAGGCATTGCTTTCTCTGGAGAATAGAAACTAAGAACCCATAGTAAACAGCACATGCCTGACAAGCAGTGTTAAGTTATCTCTTTTAGATACTGCAAATGATAACTAACAGTTTGGTAATACTTTTAACATTTAACTCTCATATCTGCAAGTTGAACAGACGCTATAAATCAAAACTGATCAATAATAGAATATAGGATTTTTTTTTTTTTTTAAAGAAGTAAAAGTAAAAATACAGTCCCTCAAGTTTGCTACTGATGCAACATCACGAGCCAGCGCTATAATAAGGGATGTCAGGCTGGAGCAGATTAACAGGAGACACGTAGGAGTCCTGCCTATCATTAAATATTGAGAAAACCATCACGCTAAAGAGGATTCCCCAGAACCACATAAACGCTACGGAGACAAACCGATAAAACCCACAGCCTCTGTCCCCCGACTGGAGTGCTCTGATTGAGAAGTGCACACGTGTGGTTTTGAAAGTAAGCAACATTTGAGAACTGGGAGGCTAATTAAATGGAAGTCAATAAAAATGGATATCCGCCGCGCAGCCCGGGGCGCGGAGGAAAAGATGACAAAAGCATTTTAACTGCGGCATTCAACTAAAGCCCACTGGATCATATAGCGCTAATGGCTCAACTGAAGGATAAAATTAGTCCCAAAGTTAGTCCTAAGTTATGGAGGAAAGGGAGAGAGTAACTACCTAATTGAAAGTTTGAAAGCGCTGCACGCCGATTGTAAATGACGTCCGTGGGCGCTTATAGGCCTAGAGTTGATCTCAAGCTGTTCAAGCAGTTAATTAAAAAAAAAAAAAAAAAAAGACAGGGAGAGAAGTAGCGAAGCAAATCAGTTACAGATTGGAATTAATGTGCTTTGCGAGGCATGCCAGAAGAAAGCAACTCGCTTCGTTAACTAGAAAATGCCCGCCCAGGGTCGAAGGAGAGAGAAAAATTGGTTCTTATTTATTTGTTGATCTATTATTAAAAGTAAACTATCCATGCCTTCCATGTCAAAAGAAACGGGGGGAAAAAAAATTAGACCTGTGCATCTTCTTATTGTTTCTATGGCAACACACCTCTGCATCATTCAGGGGGAGGCGAGAAAAGGCGCCTGGAGAAATGCCTCTTTCCTTGAGCTTCCTTTTATGTTGCTGTCTCCTGGCGGATGAAACATGACAGCTTGCCTTTAAACGATCAGGGAGATAGTAAAAAGCCCATAGTGGATGGCTGGGACTTCAACGTGAAGGCCCTGGGGAGCGATCCATTGCCTGCATGCCTCTTCCTTCGGAAAAATTCATTTGCGTCTCAGAATACCCTCGCAGAAACGACTTTCTTCGCCCTTCACATTATATATTTTACCTTTTCTTGATAAGCTGTCCTACGAGAGGTTCCAAAACGATCGTCTTTGACTTTTACAGGTTTGACAGAATATCAGCGGCTAATTGGACGAGAGTCCGTGACTCCGGGTTCAAAATGACTTTCGTTTAAGGCCGTATTAAAAGCTTTGGATCCTGTCAGCCATTGGACCCGGGGGCGACGTTAGAAAATGAAAATGCCACTTTTTTTTTTCTCTCTCTCTGATGCACTATAAGTGTAAGAGGGAAAGAGATGATAGGGAGAGTGAAAAAAGGGGAGAAAGAGAGAGCCCACCTCATTTACCCATGATTGAGCTTGATTAAGTGCTCAGCACTTTCAGGAGTCTGCGAGTACTTAACACTCCATCACCAGAGACCCGGAGCACTCCACCTGTAATAAGCCAGTCAAATCATTGTTACGGTACAATTAAATGGCTCACAATGCAAAGACACCTGCCAAAAACGGGGTTTGGTAATCAGATTTTTCAGCAAAGCCCTTCAGAGAGCCACCATCTGCCTAAAAGGCGAAGAATGACGCAGGGCTTTGATGTTGGGGGATTATGAAATGGATGTTTGCCTCATGTGTTAGCACGTATCCCGGGCCCTGTGTTGCCGTTCCGGCGCCACAGTAGGGTTTGGAGCTTAACACAGCATCCAATATTAATTAGGTTTGACTTTGACGAGCGCCAAAACCCGGTGCTGTGTCATGCTAACAGAGCGCAGGTCTCTGGTGAAATGGTGTCGCTGTAATAAGAAATCCATGATGCTTCGAGAAAGGCCTCCTTGGAATTAGTGTTTTCTTTTGATGGCTCTCCTTGTAGATGTCCTTGTAAAGGGGGGGAAACAAGCGAGTTGCTTAGCGTAAGCTAGGGAATGAGGCAGATGGGGGTGAAGTGAAAAAGGTGGTTGCCTAGTTACTGATGGGATGCTAAGCAGCGGTACAACAGCCCACTTCAAGCTAATTGTGTACACAGCTGAGGAGAGCCACAGCAGAACAGTCGTGCAAAATCGATTGCATCAACAGCCATGCAGCCAAGCAGCGCTCTGTATCTTTTTCTTTTTCTATCTCTTGCTCCATTTCTCTCTCTATCTCTCTCTCTCTCTCCCCGTGTGTGTTTCTCTCTCGTTCTTTCCGCTTGGATAAAAATAGGAATGTCTGGTAAAAAAAAAAAATACTACTGCATGAATATCATTTGAAGAGGGTCACATGAGTAGGTTGAGTAGTGAAATGATTCAGTCATATTGACGCAGGAAGCGAATGAGATCCATAGCATGTCTCTTTATGTTGCAGTTCATACAGTCTGTTCATGATTATATGTTTGTAAGTAAATGGGAAAGAATTGAATTTTGTCCTCTCGCCCCGTCTACTTATCAATTTACCTGCTTTTCTATGAGCTAAGTAGAGATGTTTCACATGTTCTCTAAACATGATAGTTATGATTGAACATAACTAGGTTTTCTCTTGTCTCTTGTCGAGGAATCAGCTCGCTTTAGTTGGGTGCTTCTGCTTCCGCTTTTTTTGTCTACACTCAAAGAGTTACTTGCACATGGTTAAGCATGTATATTTTTTAAATAAAATTTCCTCACATTCACAACTGAAAGTGCATTCCTGATATATGCAGTGTGCAATTATTTTGTATCCGACAGGCTCCTTACTATTTTGTATACACTATGGCACACATCTGACTTCTCATCACTGAGACGCAGCCTATGCCTACGTCCATACAGCAGACATTTTGCTTAGCACATAGCCCGTGCCTGAATCATCACGGACACCATCTTTTTTCCCTTTTGATTGACATGAAGCAATCAGTGCGATGCTGATTACTTCGGTGCATCCCTACTAAGCATGTTTTCAATGTGTTACATGGAATCTCACTGTTATCTTCCTCCAAAGGCCAACACACTACCAGGGTTGTATGTGGCAAGCAAATCTTGGCCCCTACTGACATCTTTTCTAATCAACCGTTTAGCTCAGCAGGAAGTGGTCGGTCGGGGCAATGGCAGTACCCGCGGCCCACGAGTTCCACTGGCAGAACCTGGCACGCCTTTCGACCGGGCGCGTGTACCACTCTCTGGCCGAAGTTGGAGGTCAGCTCTACATGCTGGGGGGCTGCGGCGCCACTGGACGAGCCACCAACTGCCTGGAGCTCTACTGCCCAGAGGTGGACCAGTGGGTGAACCTGCCCCCGATGCCCACGGCCAGAGCGGGCGCCGCCGTAGCAGTGTTAGGCAAGCAGCTGCTCGTGGTGGGTGGCGTAGGCAAGGAGCAGCACCCCCTCAAGGCTGTGGAGGTGTACAACACGGAGGAGGGCAAGTGGAGGAAGAGGAGTTCGCTGAGAGAGGAGTTGATGGGACTCGCCATCACCGTTAAAGGTTAAGTCGTTGTTGTACACTTTTTCTCTATAGTATAGCACTGTCAGAGCAGTAAAGCAGTAGACCCACTGCTAAAAAGTTCAAGGATTCAAGGACTGATACCCATTTAATGACTTCAATGGTTTGTTTATAATCGAATTGTTTCATTGTTAACCTTATTATTTATTTATTTATTTATTATTGCCTATGATTAAGAATGAAATTTATGCTTGGCAAGTAAGATATTTAAAATGTTTTATCTTCAGGAAGCCATATGTATTTATTCTAAAATAAGATGGCAGAAAAAACTATAATTAAGGTTACAGGACAGATTTTTATTCACCAAATGTCCAATAGATCCAAATCAGTAAATTAACAAGTTTAATTGATTAAACACACTTCTGTTTGCGCTTTATAGTTTGCTTTTAAGACACAGGAAGGTAAAACTTTTCCTCTGTGTATGTGTGTAATCAGACGGCAGAGCCTTCGCTGTTGGAGGAATGGGAGCAGACCTGCTGCCCAGAAGCGTTCTCCAGCAGTACGACCTTCGCAAGGACATCTGGGCCCTTCTGCCGCCCATGCCCACCCCTCGCTACGATGCCAGCATCTGCCTTCAGGGATCCAAGATATATGTAGCAGGTTGGCAAAGTGTGTGTGTGACTTTATAACTGTCAGAGCATTTCAGAGATTGTCTCTTTTGTGTGTGTGTGTGTGCATTTGTGCGCCTCTCTCCAACTGTCAGAACATTTCAAGACTCTTCTTGTGTGTGTATGTGTATGTGTGTGTGTGCGTTTGAATCCCCTTCTGCCTGTCAACCTATTTTACTGAAAATTTCTCGCCCCCCCAGGTGGGCGTCAGTGCAAGCGTTTGGTAAAAGTATTTGAAGTCTTTGACATGGACAGCCGCACCTGGTCTGCTTTACCCAGCATGCCCTGTAAGAGGTCCTATTCAGGGGTGCTGTGGGACAACACAGGGCGCCTCTGCTGGTTGGGAGGTCTCCGCCAAGGAGGCATCCATCAGAGCTCCAAGTTCACCAAAAATGTCAGCATCTTTGACACCAGCCAGGGTAGGCTATTGCATATTGTGTGTGTGTGTGTGTGTGTGTGTGTGTGTGTGATGGGATTACAAAGTTACTATTCAATTTTTTAAAGCATTATTTGCATAATACTCAAAACATTAAGCCTTCATCCGATGCAGTGTGTTAGGCAGTATAAAGTACACTAAGTGAGACTTTAAATTCACTACAGCCATCACATTCCAAATTTTTTTCCCAATTTGGTCATTGGCAATTCCCACCCACTTGCAAGTTATCCTCTATCGGATGACAGCTACCAGCCGGGGAGGGTGAGGGCTAACACATGCTTCCTCCGAGACACATGAAGCTAACTACCGCATCTATTCAGGGAAGCTGAACGCACTTAGAGGAAAGTCATGTATGCCATGTTTAGCTAGCTAAGTTAACTATCTCCTTATCATACCACCACACAGTTAGTTGGCAACTTGAGCGACAAAATCGCTTCACACCAGTTAAGCCACCGTTTACCTACGGCGAGAGAAAGAGCGGTCCCGCTTTGGATTTTACGCCTTGCAGCTGTAATTACAGTTTAATCAAACTTACCTTTCGCTGACCTTTCAAATCTCAACCACTGAGACAAATTGCTTTATGAGAAGCGTCTCAGTTTGTAGAGACATGGAGGAAAACTTCTCGTAGTTTCGCAGCACCAAATCATTTACACATTTACTTGTGATACTGGTCTAAAAATACTACACGGCGACGTCTTAGCAGTGAGACACACGGCCATGATACGTTAACGAGGATGGTCCTACGCATTCCTATTAATACACAAAAACGGCTAATTGACAAAAAATTATTTACACTCTCTCTTTTTTTTTGACTCATCCCTAATAAATATTACGTGTAACTCACATTAAGATGATTTTAAAAAAGCAGTGTAGGTAACGTAAGGCTGTGCTAAAACATGACATTTACTGAAAGATAGTAAGATAAGTATGTATTTACTGTTGAAAATCATTTGAGAACTCATTTTCCCCTCGGTTCCAGTTTCTGAAGAAAGTCATTCCAAAAATCGAACAGTTCACGCATCTGAAGGATCGTTGTACTTTATTAGCATTCAGAGATAACTGCCATTTTCTGTTTGATTTTGATTCACATTAACTCCAGAAAAAAAGTTTTAAAAGATGGTGGGAAGAAACAAGGTGTGACAAAAATGTAAGGCTAGCTGAAATGAGTTATTGATTCCTCTGCAGGTACTTGCCTCTTGCTTTTGCCCTCTACTGTTTCCGTTCAAAAGTGATCATTCCTAATCAGGCTCGCCGAGCAGAAAAATCGCATATAGACCTTTTTTTTTCTTCTTTTTTTTTTCCTTCCTTTGAAAGTAGGCGAAGGTGGTCGGGTCATTTTTAAATCCTCTGCTCATTGCACACACTGCAGTAATAAATAATTTATCTTCTTTTAATTATTCCATTACTGCAGCGTGTGTCACTCAACAGGTGTTGGAGGCGTGCACAGAGGGAATCTGGGAGATTAAGCCTCGATATCTAATTTCCCTCGGCTTGGAACTAACAAAGGCGCACACGCAAAAAAACCTTCACATAATTCTCCCAATCTAATATAACCAGCCTATAAGATCGGTATGATCTGGGTCCGCATTTGCAGGAGGGCGATTCAACAACGCTACTCGGAACCAGATTGCAATCCCTTGTTTACAGAGCTGTAGCTCTTTTTAGCTCATCCTCATCGAGTCCATCTGTTCCACCGTCTTCACACAGCCTGGCACGGAGATTTCAGAGGAAAATGACACTCAATAAGTAAAATGGATGTGTTCTTTATTACAAAGCCCCTTTTTAATCCCATATATATCGGCAGATTAAGCCTTGTAAAGCCGTGCAGTGTATTAGCAGAAATCATTAAAAAAGTATCCACATATTTTTACGGTACACACATTAAATAGTGAAATTACCACCTTGCAAAACAAAAGCTTCAGGATTTTGGCGAGCCACAGAACTTGCCAAGAGCCAATCGATATCTAGTCCAAAGTTGCTAAACTCCCCGTTTTTCAGTCAAGTCAGGTAGCCGAGGCGAGACTCAACCACCCAGGCCAAACTGATTCATTTACTCAAATGGGGGCTATTGGCTGAGGGGACCATCCTAAAGAGCAAAGCTTGGCTTTACCTCTCTTCAGATTGATAACTGACTTGGGAAAGTCATTAGGACTGGGATTGCTTTACTGCAGCTACACATGCATGACAGCATAAAGAAGCTGTTACAGAATTAAAGACAAAGAAAAAGTATACCCAAATGGCTTTAGGCACCGCTGCCTTGTAGCTGTATCGTCTTCTCCTGCTTCTCATGCTTTTTGGCAGCCAAATGTAATGTGGAGCGTAAATAATATCCCAAATTAATGTTCAACGTCTGACATTCAGACGACCCAGAAGCTCGGTTCTTCCTCCACAGCGAAGTTAAAGCGTTCTGGCTCAGTGCTTTCCTGCAAAATTGTCTCTACAGTGACTATTGCAGGAAATTAAATCCGTTCTGTCAGCTCTAATCGATTTGTAAACAAACTCTAATCTTGATTTGCCTCAGAAGTTTGCGTGCACACTCCAATTATTTTTTTTTACTATTTACATACGTATCTTGCAATACATTTCTGAATAGCTGTTATTGCGGTTTTTGAGATTAGCATTGTTAAAAAGAAGGTTTACAACGTTTCAGATGGAAACTCATCAGCCGTAAGAGCTGCGGGAGGCGGACCAGTTGATATTCATATGATCTGGAATATCAATAACATACTGTTTCACTCCCCACAGCTTCAAAAGCACTTTGCTTCCACAGCTGATAAATGTTTTCAGTCCAAAATTGTCGTATAATGCGACAGAGCATCATCACTACTGAGAGAGTAAAATGGATATAACAGGGTTTTGAAATATATACACAGTTTGAAATATCCTGCAACTGCTCACCCTCAGTGTAAAATAAGTATTGTGCAATAAAGCAATGTGTCCAGTCTAAAATAGTATTTTACCAGGATAAACTGTCTTGCTATGAAAGCGGCAGACCTCAGTGCTTACATCGTAAATTATTTATTGTAAATAACTTCCTTGGAATCATTGTTCCCTGCTAAATAGATAGTATATAATAAAAATATCAAAATATAATAAAAACTTTTATATGGTGTACTCATTGTTTATTTTATACGAAGGCTATTCAAATCTGTTAGGTAAGTAATTTTTGCAATAAATGCATGAGGAAATCTTTACTACAGGATCCTGGGTGAAGTCTGAAGACACCGTTTCCATGAAGACCAAGCGGGCGGACTTTGCGGCAGCCATTGTACGAGGAAGAATGATTGTGGCAGGTGGACTGGGTAGGTTTCCAACGACTGTTAAAAACACACCACCTATGATATCTACACTTTATCGCTGGGAGCCGTAAGCCTGTAGATCCATTTTTGTTACCTGTAGGTCATCAGCCCTCAGTGCTGGACACCGTTGAGGCCTTCCATCCTGAAAAGAGAAAGTGGGAGAGTCTGGTTCCCATGGCAACGCCCCGCTGCTCTGCCTCCAGCATCATGATCCGTGACCGCCTGTTGGTGGTGGGAGGCGTCAATCAAATCCCGAGCTCCGCCCATGAGATTCTTTACGTGAAGGAGGAAGAGGTTATTTAGCTGTACCAATCTGTAGCCTGAGAAAATTTGCCTTTCGACATGACTGTAGAGAGTCTATGAGATACTACGTTTGCCAATAGGGAAATTATAACATTCATTCGAGTCCTCACATACCTGTTAAACAAACAAAGCACAAAGTCTCCAGCTCTATCTCTCATTGTTATACTCTACTGCACACGCAGAGCAAAAGACAATCCACACCTGTGTCTACTAAATACTGTAGCTGTAGACAAACAACAAGCATGTCAGATTACAGAAGTTTATAACCACTTCTTGTATTTTTAAGTCACTAAGTATTGGATTAGGTGTTATTCTAAAGGAAGTGTCTTCAGAGATATTTGCAGGGTATTTTTGTAGCTTTACTTAAAATGGCCAGGTTGCTATTGCTCTAGATTTCTACTCCGACTATGGCCTTGAGAATTCTTTCTTTTTCTCTCACAAAGTGACGTTTATAGCCAGAATGGGTGCACGGTTGAGGTAGCCTAGTCATGTTACTCTTTATGTCAGCTGTTTTGGTGCCCCCAGTTCGTGAATGATGTATTGTAGTGAGTTGTGCATTTGCTCCTTAAGATGTGAATATCTGACTGTGTCTGTTACCGAATATAATTTGTTGGATATGAATTCTCAATTTGATCCATACAGTATCTCTGGGGGACATGCCAGGTCATTTATAATAGTATTTGTATTTAGTCATGTAATGTATTTATGGGTACAGACAGTGGACTTAGATGCAGCATTTATGTTGTTCTTAGTACAGAAAGAAGATGATTACGGGAGTCACAGTTATGCACATGAGCCACATGAGAAATTCACTTTTCCTATCAGTATTTGTTTAATAAGTCGTGGAAAACAACCACAGCAATAAAAGTCCAGCACAATGTAACAAAACAGGTGTACCATCCCATTTCAGCCATTAAACCAGCCACATTCAAGTCTTTGTATCTTGCCTTACTTCTTTTTTTTTTTTCTTCAGCAGGTTCTCCTGAGCCATGGGATCACAATCTTGCAGCCTGCGCAGTGCAAAGGCTTCAATTAACCTCTACCGCCCTTACTTTTGTCTCCTTTGATTTAATCATGTCAAGTACATGGCACTCTCTCCCTAATCTTGGCAGGGAAAGTACTTTACGAGAGTGAGAGGAGACTCCAAAGTCCTGGCCGTGGGGTTTATTTGTCTCTATCGATTTTTCCTCCCCTCTTGTAGGTTTGCAGAGGTGAATGGCTCGTGGTCACAATGTCCCCCGCTCAGCCTCAGAAACACATTACAGGAGCTCAGCTAAAACCACTGCTGCGCTTAGAAGGCTGTTCATCAGCTAAATGAGCTTCCGGATGATGTATGAGGCAGTTTAACTCTAATTAGGCAGTGCCACCGAAGCCCGATTTTAATGAAGTCAGAGTTCCACTTGCCGCAAGCTGAGCAGCTAGTTGAAATAAGGATCATCTTGGCTAATGTTTTTCGGATTGAGTCGTCAGGGCTTACGGACAGTATATTTAACCGTGTGTGTATATGATGGCACATGAGCTCAGCTTTACAGAACAATGCCCTTTCACACTGTTTGGGTGCAGTGTGTGCTGGCTGTGTGCCTCAGGAGAGCAAGAGCTTGAAGATGAATTAAATGATGTCTGGATTATAGAGGAATGATTTATTGTAGCGGCCACTTCGTTTTTCAACAGGTTAGAGCAGAGTATGTAATTATGGTGTATACCACTTGGTGGCACTGTTACACAGTAAATGCAGAGTTGATGTGCTGCATAAAATGGGTCAATACATTTTATAGGCTAAGAGTCACAAATACTTTATTTTTAAAGCTCCCTAGCCATTTTATCCATTGTAAAGAGAAGTAATACCTGCGCTTTAACCATATCTCTAAGTTGTGGTTTTGATATACCACCAATTTACCAAACATGATTTTTCAAATGTGTATAACAGCAGATTATTGGAAATACTTTTGAAGAAAGCATCTAAAATATTTTTTAGCTGCATTTTTGTATAGCTGTATAAGATGTGTTCAGCTGTTTGTCGTTGCAATGGTCCTTGAGGATGTACTTAATAATAGAAGTTTATATTTTATCATTTTATCACAGGTCATTCCATGCAAACTACAGTATATGATTCATGCTAGCAAAGACATACCATACAAAACAAGCAAAGCGTGTTGCAAAAAGTTTTCATTGTTCAGATCATTTTGAAAGTAATGCAAAAGGTTTAATAAAAGATGATGTATATTACATCAAGGAGGCGTTTCTAGAATGAAAACCAGACTCAGTTTTAAAACCAAGCTAGCGACCTTATATTGTCAGTCATATAGTTGATTTATTAAGTATAACTGAATTAGCATTCACTGTAGGATATAAAGAGGACAAGATCCTGAACTTCCTGACCTTACATTTCCGTCATTTCCGTTGTAATGCATGAGAAATGGCAAGTGTGGTGCAAGAGCTTGATATTGGACTAAATTGTGTGAATTGGCAGCCCTGATTGAAGAACCTTCGCCTACTTAATGTCTCTTATTTAAACAAACATTGTACTTTTCCTTACTGTAACATTGCAGATGGCGCACATTTTGAAATCTGCAAGCTTTATTGAATTGAGACATTGATGGTGCAAATCACACATTTTAGAGTGTAAATATAACTTTGTGAGTCACGATCCAAAATCCTACCACGGTGCTACTAGCTAGTGCAGAGGTGTCAGACTTAAGCTTCCATTCCACCTGATTTCGCACGTCATTTATCCTTAGCTGAATAGCAAGGTCTTCACTGAGTGAATTTGGCGTCTTAGAAGAGGGAAAACACTTAAATATTTTTATGGCTGTGGCCCTCCAGTACCTGAGTTTCACACTCGTGTGATAGCGTCTCAAAGGCTCAATTGCCTGGACAAATTGACAAACTTTATAATCAGAGAAATAATTATTTGTGACCATAAGGATATTGACTGAATGTTGACCTCAAATACACCGTCGCTAAATCTAGCCTATATGTCAACAGCACTGGTTAAAGCAATGCGACTAACATCTCTGAAGGTGTTTTGAAATGTCTGATGACGTTTGAGGTTCTGCATCTTTTACAGGTGGCTTATCCTTCCATTGGCTCCAGTTAAACGTATGTTTGTGAAGCCAAATCAAATGATGTGTGATGCAGATGTCGAAGGCCATCGTCCACTGCCCTGCTGGATTATAAGAGACCATTAATTTGATGCAGAAAGAAGGAGTGGTTATGAAAATGAAAGAAAACCCTAGCATCTTTTTTTTTCTTTCATTTGGCAATGGAAATATCTCAAGTGTTTCAAGGTTGAGTCCCCATGTCTGGCTTTAACACAGCTTTCGGATGCAATGTGCTAGCTGCACAATGATTGTAAAATTTAGCTCAATGTAATAGATTTCATAGTTCATAAAGTCAAGTAAGAAACTCAGCTACTTACAAAGAAAAGTCTTTTAGATTGCCAAGTTGCATTTGGTTGCTTTTACTTACACACTGTTAATCATTCAGTTAACAGAAACTCACCGTGGAAGAGTAGTCCAGTAAAATAGATCTGACTTGAGTGCAAGAGTGCAAATGCAAGCTTTACTACTATTAAGTCACTTACACGAGTAAGTCTGTAATGAAAATAAGCCCCAAAACCAACAAAAAAAAACAAATGTTTGTGTAAATCATTACCATGGGTGTAACTTTGTTTTGAAAAGTGATCGCCATGTGCTCGTGTTTGTTTTTGTTTTTTTGTTTTGGTCCTGTTTCCGCCCACGTCTCGTCATTGATTCGTTTCCCCGATTGTGTTCACCTGTGTCTTGTTCCCTTGATTTGTTTGTGTATTTATACCTTGCGTTCTCCGCTGTTTGTTATTGTCTCGTTAATAAGGTACAGTGCAACAAAAAAGCACAAATAAATCTGGATATAGGCATGCCGCTCTTGAAATTTGAGGATATAATTGATTTGTTTGGTTATTTGGCTTATATTTAGCAGTTTGGGTGAAGTGTTAGTGTGGAATTACCAAGGAGGTGTTTTTTCTTGCCCATGCTTGCTCTGAGAATCTCAATCAGACATGTAGTTAATGCAGGACCATCCAAGATTCTGCATTTAACCATTTAGCAAATGATCCCTTCATAATGATTATAATGATTCCATTTAGTTAAAAGCTTAAAACATGGCTTTATAGTGTGTATCATATTTAGCTAGTTGCATACGCATTTGTGAATCTGTTCAATCTGTTGCTTCTTGCACCAAGCCTAGAATGTTGAAATCCTTGGGGGGCATTCAAGGTGACACTCTCCGGGGTTGAAGTACCATTTTAAAGACATGGTTAATGGTAGCCATCATGTAGTCAAGCTATTCTATAACCAAGCCTTCCTGTGCACGGTGCCTCCTGGCTCCTTCCACTCAGGCACTTAACTGGTCATGTGACGTCCCTAAGCCTTGGACGTTCGCTGACCTCCTATGCAAAGTGGGTCATTTCCCTCTGGTAGTCTGCCATTGGGGATGGCGCCCATACTGTATGCCGATCACCACTGGAGCTTTTTCCACATTAAACAGGCTAAGTAGTGTGCAGTGCCGTTCGGAATGTAATCTCGAATGGCTTTCGACACAGCATATGGCCGCTTAATAATGATGGGGGGGCAGCAGGGTAAAGTTTAGCAAGTCTGTCTGGAGTTACAACAATTCAGCACACCAAAATGGCATACTTAAAAAAAATTTAAAAAAGAAGAAGAAGCAAGCTTTCGGTTTTTACTGTTTTTATTATCTCCTATTATATCCACAAGCATTATGAGTAAGATTTCAATTCATCCGATCTAATGCTTAAAATGCAAAAAAAAACTTTGAATAATCTATGCGGAATAATAACTTGTTTAACATGTTTTATGAATGTCCAAGAAACTATAAAAATGGTCTAGGATCATCTCTACATCTTTACCTTCGTTAAGAATGCAAGGATCTATAACTATCCATGAATGTGCAATTTGGAAGCATGTCCTCCTACCATCCCACATAACTAGCCAGCTTGTTAACTGCTAGTAAACTAGTATCGTATCGTAACTAGTTCAGTATCGGAGGTTTGATTTGCATTGTCGTATTGTTAACGATTTATTTAACAGTAGCCAAACCTGTCAAAATATACCATAACAATCAAAACTATTTTATTCATCACTAACATTAGCCAAGCTAGCAAGCTTCCCACAGAGGTTCTGCAGCTAAAGGTTTCCAGGTACCCTGTAATACTCTAACCTCGGACGTAATCCTCCAAGTGCGTTCATCTGCCCTGTGAATAAATAAAAAGCGGAAGCACATGCTAGCCTTTGCCGTCTTAGATCGGTAGCTGTCGTACGATAGAGGCGAACTATATAGTGGGTAAGAACTGGCAATGAATACATTGGGAGAAAAAGTAGGTAAAATTCAAAACAAACAAACCAAAAAAACCCTGTTTGTGTAAATCATTAACATGGGCGTAGCTTTGTTTTAAGAAGGGCTGGAACAAGGATAAGGATTAGGGTGAGGCAAAAAGATGAACTTGCTTAATCAATGAGAAACAACAACCCCAGAGTAAATAGGCTTACATATGCAGTCAGTTACAAACAGTTTTTAAATACAAAGCTGCATGGACCTTAAATCCAAGAGACTAGGCCACGTGTTTAACTGTAGGTCCACTATTCCAGTGACCTACAACAGTTACCATTTAGTGTTTTTGCTATATCCTTAAAGACAACCTGAAATCAAAATTGACTTCTTTTTTTTACCTTGTTAGCTCATGTCCTTGATCAGATTGGTGCTCTGATTCATCTGTACCAATCACTTAAAAGACACAAGTTCTTCTTTGTCCGTAATCTTTCACCAATGTGCAGCGACTTTTTCCCCACCTCGAAACGGCCTCTGATTTCTTGATTACGTCACGGTAGAATTGCAGGCGGGCCAAAAAAATATAATAACCAATCATTGCTCTGGCCTTCAGTCACCAGATTCTCAACCCAATTGAACACCTTTGGGAGATTTTGGAGCGACGTGTTAGACAGCGGCTCTCCACCACCATCATCAAAACACCAACTGAGGGAATATCTTTTGGAAGAACGGTTCTCCATGAGTTCCTCCAGTACAGTTCTAGAGATATGTAGAATCTACGCCAAGGAGCATTGAAGCTATTCTGGCGGCTCGTGGTGGCCCAACACCTTACTAAGAGATTTTGTTGGTTTTGCCTTTCATTTGTTACCCTCTCTGTACCTTTCATATTAGTTTCACTGTAGTTAATGAATAATCCAACGGGCTAATTAATTTTAAAACACAAACCATATGGTACCTGTCACTAATGTTGTCTAATTTGCTAAATCTTAATTTTCTTTCAGGCTTTGAGCCTGCAGAGCACACATTTCTGAGGATGGACAATTCAGTGCTCATTAACAAAGTGCTGAAGAGGTGTAACATGAAGCCAGCCTGGCTTCCAGAGCATAAAATTCCACCATACAAACCAAGCAGTCACCATTCAAACCAGTGGCCAAACTGAATACACGTATTGATACGTACACGTATCAAATGTGATAGGTGGGATGGTGGATGCTTGGCAAGGTTATTTCTAACACAATGTAGACCAGGGGTGTCAAACTCAATTTCTGCCCAGGTCACATCGTCATTTTTGTGAGGCCTTGAAGGGCTATAAACCAAGGCTATTATGGTTTTACCGTATTATTATTATTAGTGCATCTATTCTCTACTCTGATTATGGTCGTGATTCAGTTTACCATATTTATTTTTGTTTCATAATTATGACTCAAAATTGTATGAATTCAAACCACAGGTTCTTTACTGTAGCAGTTAAGAAGAAATCATACAGGGCTTATCTTTGCGAAGAACATACATGTCCTCAGTCTCCCATCTCTCTTGTCTTCGCTCTCCATCAACTTCTTTTTTTAACATTTTTGTAGGTTTGCTACACTGGATTTATTTTTATTTTTTTTAGCATTTGGAGTCAATCATTGCATCAAAGGCTAATTAACACTGGACGCGTTTCTGAAGCATTTTAGACGCGTAATACGTGGCAGATACGCATCAGTT
>JAOUQW010000001.1:11323436-11334104 GCA_028565825.1 Olivaichthys viedmensis
AATAAAGCCTATGCCTGAAACAAATGAAGGAAAAGGAGTTCATTCAACACTGGGGACTTGTGTTTGTGGTGCAAGGTTTTAATTGCAGTTATTTTCCAACATGCGTGTGAAACCTTAGAAATTGCTTTCTCTGGATGATCCTATTTTCCGATAGGCTCTTTCTTTCTTTTTTTCCCCCCCTTTGGCAGGTGACCACTGGACAGGCCGACCTTACGCACAGTTCTCCTGAGCCTTGTAAGACTATCCTTCAGCTCCAGAGACCTTTAAATATATTTCAGGGTCCACGTGGTGTAAAGTGAGCCAGTACAACTGTCCAGAGCTGCTTGGGGCAGTCCTGCCAAGTGCCTTTCAAAGAGAACACCGAAGAGGACTCGGGGCAGTTCTGGGACGTCCAGATCTTCCTCCAGCTGAAATAATTGCAAATAATAACAGTGAACAGTGAAGGAAGTTTGAACTTCTAATAGCTTATGTTAACCGAATTGGGAAATGTACCCTCCTCTTGTCGGTTTGCCTTAAAAAGAAACAGTCGCAGTGAATGGGGAACGTAATTTGTATGCTACCAAAGTTCAGGCAGGATCTTATGCGAAGCCTGGAGAGGGCTAAAGCACCTGCCTCTTTTACTCAACCTGTAGAGCGTGAATTATAATTCAGCGGGAGCCAAGGATCTATGTCTTGGATGGGATAGATCACCGCTGAAGGTCAGGTGAAGCACCGATCAAAAAAACGAATCCTAACTAAAAGCGTCTGGTTTCTTCGTCAACACTCTCAACTTCAAGGCTTCCGCATGGTCCTCTGGTTGAAAGAGCAAGACAAACTGTCCGACATGTCCGCGGGGACGGAAATAATAGAGATGAAGAAGGACTTCATCTCTTCAAATGGCTCGGTCCACCCGGTCATCCTGGCCGAAGGCGCCGAGGAGAGGCAGCCGAGCGCCGGAGAGTACGAGCTCACCGAGGTGACGTCCTTCCCGGAGCGGCCCGAGGCGGAAAACGAGCGGACGGAAATGGTGGTGATCGACTGTCGGCCCAACGCCAAGGGCCAGAGGGAAGAGGACGCGCTGCTGGAAAATGCCAGCCAGAGCAACGAGAGCGATGACACGAGCACGGACCAAAGCCCGGTGCCACCAGTTCCTCTAAAGGAGACGTCCTTCTCCATTGGACTGCAGGTCGTGTTCCCTTTCCTGCTGGCCGGGTTCGGGACAGTGGCCGCCGGGATGGTCCTCGACATGGTTCAAGTGAGTGTTCAAGAATATGTTCTTGTATCTTGTACTTACTCATTGTTCAAGTTTTAACAAGAAGACCGTATAGTCTTCACCTTTGCCAAACACTATGTACCATGGATGGAGATGATTTATTAATTGAGAAATTGGCCAAGTCTTGCACGTTACCCAAAAACATGATTTTACAGTGTTTGCTTCTGCTCGCCTTTTGCTCCTCTGGACAGATATTAGGTGTCAAGGTGTTTACATTACAGGCCATAAAAGCCCCATGAATGTGCTGATCCAAGCACGATGTGCTCTTCTCCCTGCAGAGGCAGTAACATGCATGTCTTACACCTATGCAGTGGCAGTCTGTAGAATATTAGGATTTGACCCTATTACTCAGGCGTGGGGTGAAGAAAATCGATTCTTAGATACAGAATATCTATCTATTCTTAGTTTTCTCTTCTGCATCAATACTCAAGGCTCCATAATTTTTGTATAGGCTTAAATGTGAGCCTTTTTTATTGAACAGTACAAAGACATTTCAGATCAAATCAGCGCAATGTGAAGTCAATGATAAACAGAACAAATTTTTTTTTTTCGTTAGCTTAAACCGATTGAACAGTGAAGCCTAACTACATTAAGTCTACATATGAATTAAAGTTAAGCTACCAGCCTAGCATGACCGCCAAACTTTGACTTGCACCTTCCGCTTGGAAAGTGACCAAATGGGCACATTCCAGATTGACTATAGAGTGAACGGGTTGGATATGGTTAAAAAAAAAAAAAAATCATATCATGATATTTAAAATCATTTCCATGAGATACACATTTTAAAAACAACATTTTTGAAAAAATTTGTTTAACCGCTACAAAAATAACACAAAAGAAATGAGGGACAAAATGAAACAACTGGTACAAAAATAGATAAAATAAAATTTTAATAGCGTCGGTCAGGGTTATAAAAGTATGCCATACTCTCAGGAAAGCGTGTTGTGATGTAATTGATTACAATATCGATATTTTATTAGTCAAGATGCATCGAGAAGATGCGTTGTTCTATAATTGGGCATTAAAATGAAATCATGACTTGCCTGGAGATTCCCAGTTATGCTTTACTGGAACTAGGAAAGGAATACTTAGTTGACTCGTTCTTCTGCGCATGAATTTATAATAATGTACAGAATTAACCAGTTGGTACAGTAGAATTTAGTCAGTTCGTACTTTTTCCCTGTTCAGTAATTGTGCTCCTGACTGAACGCGTGCTGTTTGTGCAGCAAGTTAACTATCCAGTTAATTCGAGCAAAGCAAAGCGACTTGGGATGTTAATGGTCACAGAGCAAGAGAGGGAACGCTGTAATTACCTGCCTGCTGTTTTTCCTGTTGCCTTCGTGTGACCTGCTTTTGGTTATGTGCTTTTCTATTCCGACGTGTATAAAAATAACAGCCTCAGTCTTGGCCTATAATTTTCACAGGAATTTTCTATGACAATGTTGAAAGGGTTTGCTTGCATAAGTTGAACATGCCAGGTCAATGCAAATCAGATTTTATTAAAAGACTGAAAGCTTCGAGATCTTTTTAGGATTATTTTGATTGGTAATTTGGTGTGTGTGTGTGTGTATTAAGGTTATGATGCTGTATCTATTCAACCTTTTATGGTGATCTTTTCCTGTCACCTTGACTTTGCCCACATGCTAGAAACCGAGCCACAAGGGAAATGAACTGTTTCTTTAAATAAAATAAATAAATCTCTAGGACCTAGAGCCTTCATATGAGGCTTGCAACTAACGCTTACTTTTAAAATCGATTAATCTATTGTTTATCAATCGACTAGTTAATGCTTATTTCCCAGTTTCAATGATGGTTACAAATAAATTTCCAATAAGAAATTACAAATTTTATCCAAAAATCTGCCAAATTTGAAGCGTTACCTTGGTTTATTTTTTCTTATAGCTCGTCAAAACTACAGAGCTAAAACATAAAATAAAAAAAAAGTGCACTGCATTAACATACACTGGGGTGAACGTGAACTTTCCAATACTTAAAGCAGGGAAATTAATGTGATAAGCTTCCTTTTTTAACCCAACAGGCCTTTTTCAGCGACAGCTAAAACACACTTGGAGATGGACTAACGAAAATCGTGTTGTTTTGTCGCTTTCTTTCCATTTCTGTCTATTTTCTATTATCCATTTCCCTCTATTTTGATGGCTCCGATGTCTTAGACATATAGCACTCATGTCATAAAATAGGTGTTAGAAAACCTAACTTCAGAAAGAATAATTTAGCAGTCTGCGTTACGAATTATCCGTAACAGGTATTCCCCCACAGATGGACGGCGTTCCCCCTTGAAGCCTACAAAAAAGTTGGAAAGTTTGTTTGTAAAGTGGCTGGTGGTTTGGTCCAGACAAAACACCAGGAGAGAACTCTTTGGGCCAGACTGTGGGGTCAGTTTATTTTTAACCAGGAGGAAAACAGACTCAACATAAAGCCCTCACACCAGCCTTAGTCTCTCTGCACTCCCACGGGAAGCCATTTTGGGTCTACCACATCCTGGCTGTCACCTCGTTCTTACAGGAATCAGTGTAGACAAACAAACGTGGGCGGCCCTGTCTTCTCCAAGCACACTCTCTTGGCAGCCTCTTCATTTTTTTTACCACAGAGTAGACTTTACTTCAGTTCCTTTTTAAATAAGTTTTATGGGGTTTATTTATTTAAAAAAAAAATTGGTCTGTTTTAACAGTAATATTGTTTTGTAGACCAAACCAGAACCAGAGAGATTGTGTCCCTGACTTCCTGGCAGGCGGGGAGGGTTAATAGCCAGATATTTACAAGCTTACACATATACAGATACATATACATGGCTTGATCGGTTCTTAAAAATAATGTTCAATCCACAACTACTATGAATTATTCAGAAGCTATAGTGAAAAATAATAGGAAGGGTATCTAAGTCTAAGACCCTGAACCCATGTGTTTAAGGGGTTAATACGTCACCAAGACATGAAAATCTAGTCTTTTTTTTCTTCAGTCACTCAGTGACATGAGTACTGATCACCATGGCCTCGTGGTGCATGAAGATCAGCATTGCAGAGTGACTCTCCATGACGCTGGTGCCATCGTCTCCGCTAGTAATGCGTCACTGAATTCCTGCGTGACCATATGTACCGAGCTATAGAGACTCTGCAATCTGAGCCCCGGCAAATCTGCAAAGTTCACAGAAGCCAGGCCTTTAGGAGGCGTTAGCCAAGGCAGCGCTGTTCCCCGGAGACATCATCATATATCTCGGAAGGCAAGCGAGAGGAGAGGGGCTCTCGGTAGCAAAGGAAACCCAAGCCAATATGGCAGACGGCCAATTTCCAATTGATGTGGGCCCTTTTTTTTTTTTTCTCCAAAGTGGCCTCTGTACTGCCAAAGAACAACAAAATAAAGAAACATTGGGTAAAACATGCCTATTGGCCAAGTAGAAAGCTCTTTAAGTACAATTTTTTTGCTATATTTTTAGGAGGATTTACTCTGTTGCATTTCAGCCCCAGCGCTTTTCTCTCATCTCAGAACTCCGATGAATCCTCTGCATTGATTTAGTCGTCCAGCATCAGGGCTGTAATTGCAGTGCGCCATTGGGACGGGGCTCTAAAGATAAGCACTTTCTCCATGTATCGATCTGGTCCGACTCTTGCTGCACTGCATCTGCTCGAATTTTTTTTAAATAAAAAATAGCCGGCTGCCAATTAGCCCAGTCATCAACTCTGCATTTCTGAAGGATAAAAAGTTGGAGGAGGTTCAAAAGGATGTGATCAGCGATGACTCTGACTTTTACGTTTGTGAGAGGATGTTGTTGAATTCTGCGTCAGCGAAAACTGTACTGTCAGTGGACAGAAAGCAAAGACCCAGGAAGCAGAGCTGAGTAGTAGTATACAGTTGAGTGCAAAAGTTTGCATCCCCCATGGCTTCTGGATGAAAAAATGGAGGAAAATGTACCTCTATTTTACGATAAAATAATGTCCTGTGACAAGCCAACAATCCAAAACCTGAGGCAAAATTAACAGAAAAATCGTTTAAAAAAACAAAACAAAACAAAAAAGAAGTCGAAGTTTTCAATATTACATCTGACAGGATCCAAAAGCTGCTCAGAGGATATGAAAGAGGTTGGAGGCAGTTATAAAGGCAAAGGGTGGGCCTACAAGTTATTAGAAAATATTAATATCTCATTCAGAAAGGGGAGATGCAAACTTTTGGACTGATATCATTTTGTTCTTTTCACTATTAATATCTTAACGTGCACTATTTGACCATTTTTTAAACCTAGCACAACTAGATGTCTTGTTGCTATGTCTTCTTCATTTTGTCCTAAGGGGGGTGCAAACTTTTGCATGCAACTGGACTGTACAAATATCCCATTTTTTTAGTATGAAATGCATATAATTAGACGGCATGTCTTGCATAGTTGTTGAACATTATAAGGTGTGGTATCTTTATAACATTATAAGGTACAGCTGATTTGCCTAGCACAATATCCAACAGACAGTGAGAGTCATATCAAGTTACAGCACTGAATCAATACCACGGTGAAGGAAGGTCACGGAGAACCCGTTGACCTCTCGTACTTGGGGAACCCATCATCCTGAGATGTGGTAAAGGCTGGTTTGGTAAATGTCTTGCATGTCTCTCCCTGCAGCATTGGAAGGTGTTCTTGGAGGTGAACGAGGTCTTTATCCTGGTGCCTGCTCTTTTGGGACTCAAGGGGAACCTGGAGATGACGTTGGCCTCCAGACTCTCCACCGCAGTGAGTTTAACAGTTCACCTGAATAACCTGCAAACACGACTTCTGAGAATCAACCAGTGTGTGTTGGACTTATTCTTTTTTCTTGATGAGTACTGCTTTATGATAAGGATGTTGCTATTTGTTTTCATTACTTTGCCAAAAAACTTTATTTCTGAAAATATAGCTGGGCGATGGTCAAATCTTCACTTATGCCATATTCTTTCTGTTTGGCTGCCAGCAGCCAATCAGAGGAAGTCATAGGGGCTATTGCAGCTGCATTATGATTGGTGCGGCGAACAATAAAAATTTAAATGAGGTAGGGCTTACCGCACTTTCAGTTCATATGATGTACTTTTGCGCAGCTTAAGGGTGCGGTCAGTGTTTTTTACTTTTTGTAATATTTGGTTATACTGTAAGTTCTCCTCACATTCCGGCAGCTTCAATAAAATATCTACTCGGAGGAGAACTTCTGGTCTCTGTGGCGCCTCAGGCTCTGGGAGTAAACGGGAGAAAAAACGCATGGTGTGGACCACCAACATCCAACCAATCAGGACAAGGAGGTGTCACCTGTCAATTCTGAAAGCTCCACCTCTTCCACTAGCTTTCAGAAGTTCTAGTCTAGGCTGCACGCATACATGTGTTTCAGGGGTTGTTTAATTTTTGAGTTTCAAAACAGCTAACTTCAGGTAACATCCGGCAATATCACTGACTATACCTTTAAAGCCACGACAGCATATTTTCCAGGCATTAAAACGAAAAAATCATGCAGACATTGGCAACTCAAAGTAGTCTTATCTCTAAGTGAGATATCACTAGATTCCCACATTATTGGCTAAGCAGCCAAAAAAAAAAAAGGTATCTATTATGACGTACACTGCATGACCTCACTTGATATGGAAACCGGCGATATTGATGACGAAAAAAAGGCCAGAGAGCTTAATTTACTGCTTAAGGGTTTTGTGAATGTTAAAAAATTCAGTTCATCCATAATACTGACAACTTTCAAATACTTTTAAAGATCGTAGCACAAGATGTGTCTGATATGTTCAGTTCCTCATTTAGCCGGACCGATAATGATACTCAGCAAAAGAGCAACATCCCGGAAGGCTAAGACAACAAACACAAATGAGGACGTCCTACTACGCAACCAGGTTTTGATAACATATGTAGTTTTTCTTATTCATTCAAGCTCTAACTCACAATTTTATGACTTGACCTTCGGATGCTATAGCGACGTGTCCCAAGAGGTGTGCTCGGGTCTTCCGGAAGTGTGACCTTGGAGAGTCTGTTTACCCGAAAGCTACAAGGCCGTCCCTTATTTGTGGTTTAAGACTAACCGTTTATTTTGCTGACTTTGGTTTGCGTAAAAGAAAAGTGACACCAAAATTAGTAGAAACTAGAAGAGCATCAGCTACGACCATCAGCTTCCATTCTGTAAGCCACGTTTGGGTCAATCTGTATTACAGTCTTATCACACAAGGAACGTCCGTGTCATAAACACCCAGTAGCCGCAATAAAAAACATTTGATAATTGGTGAATCAGACTGGAAATTGTGGAAATTGTTCAACACATAGAGGCTTGTAAAAACCATCCAGTGCTTGATTAAAACCTTGTTAATCCTGTTGGGTACAGGAGTACAGTGTTGAGTATGAGTGTACCCCTCGCACCAAGGGCTTCTTTGTACTTTGTACCACTTGATTTGTCCTAAAAAAACTCAAAACCATAGTTTTCTGGAGGTGGATTGTCGGTGTCTGAGGCAAACGCATACATTCCTATGGGCGCAAGTTCACCACAAGATTACACGTCTAATTTTAACACGTCTTTATAGCAGCCAATTTAGGCTTCTTAAACAGCCTCACTGTATAATGTTGGTGTGCAAAAGCTGGTAGCCAAGTCACTAATTGCAATGAATGGAAGTGTTTGTCAGTTGTCGGTACAGGCTGCCCATGGGGCAAAACGTCCTAAAAACAGATTAATGCCTATAAAAGGCCTATACAACCCTCATTTTTAACAGGAAGGCAGGACGTTTGCACAATCGAGATGGTCAAGAACAGGTATTTGTAATTTGGTGGGTATATGGAGAGACAGAAAGAAAGAATTTCTACTTTTTTATTATGTTTTTCCAAGGGTTTTATCCAAATTCCCCCAGGAATCAGCATAGGACATAAATTCTTGAATTTTTGAACAATAAAAGTACATATTTGTATGTAATATGCAATACAGTGCTGATAACATTATTATCAGAGAATTATTTATCAATAATCAGATTCTTAATGCCGGTCGACCAGCCGTTGGATCTGGATCTGCGTTTAGCCAAAAGTCTCAATAAAAGCAGGCCGCTGTTTTCCTGTAACCTTTTACTGTGTTAACTATATTTTAAGTGCGCAATCAAGAAAAGCAAAAAAAAAAACAAAGTGGATGAACTAATGTTTTTCAGAGTCAGTGAGAAACATGGATCTGTATATTAGCTAGTAGTCTTGTATGTCTTTTATTTGTGAACATGATTAAAAAGCTAATTCAATTTAGAATTAATTGCACAGTTTCCTTAGAAACAGAGATATCTTGTAGTTTAGATTATTTGCATCATTCCATCAGATTTTCACCAGGGATGATATTATGCTTTTGTTTTTACTCATTCCCTTTATTCCAGAATGTTCTGGATGTAATTGGCTGCTCATGACTCAGCTGTCTACATCATCATCCTACTGATTATCTGTTATCCTTGATCTGCTTAACCTCCTAATCCTGATATTATATTAGTGACCCATGTAAATGTTCGAAGACCTTCCAAAGGGCAAAACCTCGGCGCTTTCGTGGATTTTCACAGATCCACCTGGGTTTTTACACGAGCAGCACTTCAGCCCAAATGGTGGAAAACTTGAGTAAAGGCTACGTGGTGAAGTCAGCGCCCGAGTTATCACGGTCAGCTGTCCAAATTCACACACACACGGCGTGACCTGGCCCTCGGCTTATCTCGGTGCCTGTTATCAGGGCACAGTTAGCGCGAGCTCCAGCAACGGTGCCAGACTTGCTGGGTTTCCCCTCCCCATTTGCACCACGTAAGCTCTCACGCTGCGGAAGAGGCGCCATAAACTGCTGGCACCAACTCAAGCCCCGTTTCCTTCAATTCCCCGGGTCGCTACTCACCCACACACACACGTACATGTATCCTCACACATCCACATATGGTATTTCCCCCCCCCTCAGAATGGCCTTTGCCACCTTTGTCCTGTTGCCAGGGGGCATATTTGTTACATAGCAGTGGAGATAATATTTCCTCATTGTAACTCGGCTCGAAATAGCCGCAGCGTTAAAAAAGAGAGCTGGCCGTTTTATCGGCGTCAGGAGGAGCCCCAATTTCCTAAACAAGTTCAAGTTGACTCGGTGCAGTATGCTGAGAGTGAAAATATGGAGGTGTTTTTCTTTCATTTCAATGTGGCAAAGTAAAGGGCTTCACAGGAAGTGCAGAAGTACTACTACTCTTTTGAAAGGTAATGAAAGACTGCACAGTGAGCTGGGCTCAATGGCTGCGAGAGGCCGCTCCGCTCTGGGAAATGTATTCCTCCCTCGTCCTCACGCTATTGTTCTGCCTCGCCGGTTTGGCCACAGCTACGCTTCCACTATACTTCAAGCGGGAGGCGACTGGTCAGTGTAGAGAACTCGGCTTTAGCTTCATGAGCACTTCAACTGCACCCGGCGATACAGCATATGCTTAACCCAATATATACTGTTTGGGACCAAATACCCTGTTTTTAATTTCGTACTAACACTACAAAGAATTGTTCCAACACTGAATTTTTAAATGCTTGGCTCAGTTTCTTGAAAAATCACATTTGTAATGCAGAGATGATGCTCAGTTCAATCTGACCTGAGAGTAAAAAGGGGAAATTATTGTAAAAAACAAAACAAAACAAAAATACCCTTAGCTTTGCTCAGTTTCTATATTCTATACAAAATAAATTGTGCAGTTGTATTGACCATATTTACACGTCGGCCATGTTGCTTAGAGTGGAAAGAGGGCAAGTAGTCAGTCAGCACAAACAAACTCGACCACATAAAACGTTAAGAAATTGGCAACACACAACAGCGGTACCTCGATACCAGGGCATGGTTACTGGACTGAAGTTTACATTTACGATGTTAAAGCTAAAACCCGGTGCACTTAAAGAAGTCTGGTTTTATATTCAACATTTGACTTTCACTCATCCATTTCTCATAAACAAAACGTCCAAAGAAAAAAAACTTAAATTTTCCTACTCCAGAGAAGACAGAAAACAAAATACAACCGAGTGTATTTCAAAATGGTCGTTAAACCTTGCTGAAGGTAAATGTTTCAGAAACAGATTAACGACACTGAATCGTTAAGGGACCATCTGAAGTGGACGACATTTCCAACGGATTTGGCTGAAAGAAGGCTAAACACAAAATCAGTTATAGTAAAGAAAAATGTCCCTTTCACCCATTTTAGGATCCTCTTAGCCAAATCTGTGGAAGATAAATCATACAAAGTCGTCTCTTAATGATTAAAAAATGAGGGCCACAATGCTAATCTTTTGGAAAGTAGTGAACAGAATATAGGGTCAAAGTATCTACTAGGGCGGCACGGTATGGAAAAACATATCGTGTTGCCCTATTGGGACAGGATTAGATGTACATGAGGTTTTTGGGGTAATTCCATCATGTGCAGGAGCTACTCTGTGATTT
>JAOUQW010000001.1:11335652-11347851 GCA_028565825.1 Olivaichthys viedmensis
AATGAAAAGAAAGAGATCCTGCAAGCTGATTAAATTAAAACCATGAACAGCTCCAGCCGCTATAAAGCCTCACTTTATATTAACACATGCCCCAATAGAAATCTAGAAATCAATTTATCACCCAACAATGTTGAACACATCACAACGTGCGATGACGCAAACATCCGGCTGAATTAAAGACCAGTTACAAACTCGCTCGTCTTCATTTATAGCCGTCCCCCATGCAGAGTGTTTTATCACCGAGGAGACAATGTGCAAATATTTAATTACAGACGTCGTCCTGAAAAACTGAAAAACTAATCTCGTCCTGATAGTGGCCTTTAGAGTACTCATTTGCATATTTACAGCTGTTGTGATATCAGTATTTTAAAACTGCCCTAAGATATATTGCTTATTCTAATTGTGAGTCCAGCACAACTGCAAAGGATGATTTTAATGTCCAAACTGGATCCTATTGTATTATGGATAACTTAAAATGATCATATTAAATGATGTGGTGTCGTGAATTCTCATGTACTACGCCGATTCCTGTTTGTGGGTTCCACCTCAGGCAGGTGGATTTATCAAGCTCAGTGAACCAAAGCAAGGCCCCGACCCATTCCACAGAGCCCCAGTGTAGGGTCCGAGCCGCTCCACATTAGCGTGTTTAGTGAGAGAGATGAGATAAGTGGGGGGTCGGTCAGCAGGAGGAAGATGGGATGAGATGCATGCGTGTCAGTGGCTCAAACCCCCTTTTGTCCCGAACACTGACTCGTGTTTGTTCTAACGAAGAACACTAGATATTCTCATTGTCTAAACACTAAGGTAGCTTATTCAGCTCATGGCTGGTCATTTTGTAGTTGAGTCCTCGAACACATCAAGAATGTGTAATTGATGCTCGCTATTTAAAATAAACAGTCACGCATGAAATTATTTCGCTTTACTTAGCCCTTGTGTAGTCTTAACATTCTGTATACCCCCCTTGTCCTAAGGATCAAAAATGACCCTAAGACACTCTTTATACCCTGGTGTTGTACAGCTTTCATGGAAATATAAACAATAAGGCAATGTTTCACTTTTTCTAATGTTAGTCACCAAATTTCAAGTTGAAAAAATATCATTGAGGGGGTTTTCTCCGCTGTTGAACATAGTGGCCGGTCATTTTTGACCCTTAAGACAACACAAGGGTTAACAGAGCCAGTTTAGTTGCAGGAGAAACGTGACATTTTGTTTTAAACTAAATGGCAAAAGCCCAGCAGCCGATTAAATAAATTAAATGCGCAAACAAGCGAGGGCTACTTTAAACATTTTGCACAGTTTACTGCCACAGAACAAACATTAGCAGTTGCACTACACTACACTATGCGTTCGTATGTCAAACCACAGAAGGTAAAAATTGCAAAGAAAATCACAAGGAGGCGCTATCACAATTTTATTATCAGATTAATCTTTTTTTATTTTGCCACAGTAATGTCTTCATGTCACTGATATTTAGCTCAATTTTACACTTCTCATGCTACCCGTGATCCCCGTCAAATCTGCCATCTTCAAGTTAGGCCAAATGGCAAATGCCTTTTTTTTATTCACTATATATTCTCCCTTTATGGGGTATAACATGATGCCATTGTAGAACCTATTTAGTGCACTACATGCCTGATAGAACGCCGTTTGAGATTCAGCCACAGAGAAGGGACTCCTTTTAACATCGTCCAACAAAGCTGACACTCGACATTCTCTCTATGCGCACTAAGATTAAAGTATTGGCACCCTTGGCTTTGTTCGGGACAACAGACTCGGATGACAAGGGACAGGGCTGTGCACATTTCAACGTAATAGAAGCTATATGCTTTTAGGTATGATAATTGGTATGCAAACCAATATTACGGTTTTCATCACGATGTCTATGATAGCAGTGCAAGTATTAAATTATTTGGTTATTTGGTCTAAAAAAAAAAAAAAAACAATCTTGTCATGTCTTTCATTTGACTTTTTATTTTAATTTTTTATTGTGATGCCATTATCTACAGGAAGTGCAGAAGTACAACGTCCTCAGCATAACATGAACAGATTACCAGTATAATAATAACTACTTTAGATTTCCTCATCATGATATACCATTATACTGATATATCATTACATTCCTAATTCCTAATATTAATTGTTGAAACAAGAGAAATTGTCGCCAGATCAGCACAAAACGGAAACGACCAAGGACAGTGGATATTAAAGTGTAGCAATAAGCGGCCTCATCCTCTCTCGCCCCCCCTTCAGAAGAAAGTGTTCTGTGGTCGTGCTATAATGGGAGCAGCTGTAAATATGCTTCCTGTGTTCTGTCCCTCTAGGCTAATCTTGGACAGATGGACCCAGCCAAGGAGATGTGGAAAATGATCATGGGAAACCTTGCGCTAATTCAGGTACAAGACCCTCCAAAAATGGAGATCCTGTTTATGTATCGTCTCCCACTCTTTATGTGCTTTATTGGATAAGGAATGCTGCGTTCACCAAGACCCTTCTGCGGCTACAGAGTAAATTTAGAGTTGATGCAACGTTTGAACAGCCTTTGGAAATAATCCAGAATTGTACAACTTCATACAATTTTGATGATAACAGCCAGAGGTACGGAGAAAAAGTGCCAATTTTCTCTCCTGCAAAGGTCACTTTGGGGACAGTCCCATTATGAACTTGACATGATAAAAAGCAGACTTTGGGCTTGTGTATTTTTGAAGGTTAGATACTAGTTCTAGTGGAAGTTCTAGAGATAAGTGTGACACTGCTGTTCATATCGCAGGTTCAGGCCACTGTGGTCGGCTTCCTGGCCTCCATCGCGGCAGTCATTTTTGGATGGATTCCAGAGGGCCACTTGAAGATTGGTCACGCTGTTCTGCTCTGTGCAAGCAGCGTAGCTACGGCCTTCATCGCTTCCTTGCTGCTAGGTGAGACGCCTGAGTCCTTTCGGGTTTAATCCCTATGCAGGCAAGACTCTTATGATTTGAATAAGAATATACGTTTAGTTATCATCCAGTCAGTCACCTTCTCCAAACATGCTGATATGGAGCTGTTATTGAATTTCATTCCAAAGATAACACTGCGTGTCCGAGTGCCGTTTCTCCACCAGAGTGGAACAGGAGACACCCCCCTGTTCTCATTGTGTATGAATTACACACTTTCCTGTGTTTGCTTGAACATCTCAACACCATCACAGCCAATGTTTCCTCCAAAACAGGCCTTATCATGATCGGCGTGATCATTGGCTCCAGAAAGGTTGGCATTAACCCAGACAATGTGGCCACCCCCATCGCTGCCAGCCTCGGAGACCTGATTACCTTGACCCTGCTGGCTGGCATCAGCACAGGACTCTACCAGGAGCTGGGTGAGTGAAGGATTCTGGGCAATCTGTTGCTTTTGCAGTTTATAGGTGGCATCTAGTGGCACTGTTTGAGCTGATGTTTTTCATGCATTGGGAAGTTGTTATTGTACAATGTTCTTAAATTTGTCTGAAGACTTATTGGCTTGAACTGGACCAAATTGTTAAGCAAGAGATAGATGTACATGGGCAATTTATAAAAATAATAATAATAATAATATATATTTATTTATGTAGCACCTTTCATTTTGGGTGTGCTTTACATATAAAAAGATTATATAATACAAATACAAATTTCAAATTGTATTTGGTTCCCGAGTGGCGCAATGGTCTAGAAATTCACCAGTTTGCGCCTCCTTGCAAAATAGTCATGACAGCGGCGGGACCAAAAGAAAGACTAAAAAAAGTTACCAAGTTTGAGAATAATTCTGGTTTCGCCAGCTTTGTAAATTCAATTCAACTTTTTCAAATTTTTTCTAAATTAATTTTGGGCTACCAGGTTTTATGTAAACACAGTTTTGTACATTGAAAGTTTGTTTGATAGGCAATCTACATTTACCTTGCCTGCCAACCTGACCGAGTTAGTTGTTAGCAAGCTAACTCGCCAACCATAAACAGTAAAAAACACTACTGTAAAAAGAAAAGTTATACAGCCTACTCCAGCCTTATGACTGACTGTGTACCATGTGGTCTCTTTTAATTAGCGCTTCCTCCATTTTGGATCTACTGTGCTGGAATACGAAAGACCGCCCCCTCAGAGGTCAACACAGCCGAAGCAGTTGTGCTATTGGTCGACGTTGCAAATTGTCGTGCCAAATTCTGAAGTTTTGTTCTCAGTATCTATTGGCATTCTAAACCATTGATGGCTGTGAATTCCATTAAATTAATACGTTTTTCTTGCTAAATTTTCTTTCACAAAAGCTAGTGTGACTGGGCCTTAAGCGTTTGCCCTATTGTAATGAGATTGAACCTTGTCAACATATCCATTCGTGTCCAGATGTGTCAGAACGCCTAGTCTTGTAGCCAATTACAGATGTCTATTAGGTCGTGTATACGAAAAAAAGGCCTTCTATGGCATTTCATGAATTTGCGTCAGAGATGCGTCTGGAAAAAAAAAGAAACCACATAAGTGCATCTATTCCCATTCCTGTAATAGTGTCTGTGGCCACGCCTTGGTTTTAACGTATGGTTTTACACATTTCTGAGATACTGTTTGCAGAATGGCATAAAAACAGCTATGTAAGGAGTAATTGCATGTTTTCCCAAATGGCCAAAACTCTGATTCTGGGGCCAAATTGTCCAGATGTAAACATCTCATAAGAGGTGGACCAACACTTGCTCAACGTGGGCTCTCTAATGTCTACATTCCAGAGCGTGGGTGCTAAATTACACCCAAAAGAATGTCTATCAGAACATTGTTGGGACTGCTCGGTCTGTTTTTCCCCCACCAGGTTTCATAAACTGTCTGATTTGGTGTTCGTGTTGCATTTCTGTGTATGTTATCGCTCTCGAATTGGATCTAACGAAACTGCAACGTTGGTTTTTTGGGCAGATTATAACGATTACGCCAGCCCTCTGGTCTGCGTCTTTTTCGTCGCCTTGACACCCATCTGGATCCTGATCGCCCGCCGGATCCCCTCCACCCGAGAAGTGCTTTACTCGGGGTGGGAGCCTGTCATCATCGCCATGGCAATCAGCAGGTACACTGGGAAGACGTCTTCCACATACTTCCGCTGCTTATTTATCCATCATCTCAACACATTTCGAGATCTAATTATTTTATTTTTTTTTTCAGTGTTGGTGGCTTAATCCTGGACAAAACGGTGTCCAATCCCAACTATGCTGGAATGGCGGTGTTCACTCCGGTCATCAACGGTGAGCTTAAATTCAGTATAATTCTAGTTTACATGCTATATTATACACATACTATCACTCAAACACTATCCTAAAAATGCTACAAAAGTATTGGTGAGGCTATACACGGCTTTTGATATGATATCTCTCATGTTCGGCTTGGTACTTAGCCATGCATGCATGACTCATGTCTCACGTGAAAACCAAATCAATACAATGGATGTGTTATTTAGCAGAATAAACAGTATTGATTGAAATACACACAACAGTGAGATGGAGAGAAAAGAGACGTTTCATATTTACAAAGATCAGCCATTTTTAAACATGCAATTTTAAACCTTTTAAAAACAATCTATGTAAAATAATAAATTGTTTTTATATCATCGCTGTCCAATGAAAACATGTATCTCCACTTTTTGCGTTTTTTACTTTTTATCATATATGGAATGTGGGCAAAAACCTCTGTCTACCCCACAGCAGTGAACATCTAAATGACCAATGAAAAGCTGACACATCACACCGTGAATTTCTGATTTATTGTGTATGATTAATGATATGAAAAAGTGTTTTTTCGTGTTCCTGAAAAATTGGAATTTTGGGGATACAGGCTTTTCATTGGACAGCGACAAAATGTTTTTTTTAATGCCCAATAAACTATTAATAATGGCCGAGGAACAGTTCTACACCTTTACCCTCATTCAAAATGCCAGGATCTGTGAATATACAGGAATATGCAACTGGAAACTCCCCCACGTTTTTCAGTGATTTATTTAACAGCAGCCAAACCTGTCAAAATGTAACGTCACCATAACAATTAAAACTATATTGTTCATCACCAAGCTAGGTAGATTAAAATGCAGGTTCTGCGGCTAAAAGTTTCCAAATACCATGTTATCCTCTAATCTCGGACGTGATTGGTCCAAAGCTGTGGAGTATATTTAGTGACATCACTAATCGGGTTTATACGTAACGCTGGGTACTGAGAACTGTGTTGACAAATTGATTTAATCAGAATTCACCCAATCAAGAGGAGTTAACCTTTTTTTTTTTTTTTTTTTTTAAACACACATTTTGGAGTTCAGGGCGTCTTTAACACTTATTTCACCTTGTTACTTTCAGATCAAAGTAACCTGAATCCCCAAAATCTCTGTAATACAAATGGGATTGTTTAACATGATGTTCATTACAGAAATTGTAATCCAAACACATAAGGCTTCATGTTTTGTATCGTTTCACTTTAAGGAAAAAAAATCAAACTGAGTTATTTTGACCAAAACACACATACACATAAGGGTTAATGTTTGTGTTGCTCTGCTGTAGGTGTGGCTGGTAACCTGGTGGCGGTGCAGGCCAGTCGCATCTCCACATACTTGCACATAAATGGCCTCCCCATCGCAGAGGCCAATCCGGCTCCACAGAAATGCCCCACACCCTGCAGCACGTTCTTCGGCTCAGGTAACCCACTCGATTTACAAGGGAAATGAGAAAACGAAACGAGAACATGCACAGTAGACAAATAGTCTCACTCCGACCTGTTTGAAAGGTCATTAAACCCTCAGACCCTGATTTATTAAAGGTTTGCGTGTGTAAAAACACACGCAAACTTGATAGCACCCGCAAAAAAAAAGAAGCGCAAGCTGATTGCGTCTTTCACATAAGCAAAAATAACATGCCTTGTCTGTTTTGCGCGTTTGCCTTAATGAATATGCAGTTTGGGGCGTTTCTACCTAAAGGTGCAAAATACAGGGCGAAGTCAATGCAGATAGATTCATTTAGCACCTGCTGTGTGATTTACTGCAGCCTGAAAGTCACTTCAGGAACGGAGACTGCGTGCACAAATTAGCACGTCCGGAGAGCATGTATTAAATTTTCAGAAACCCAAAATTATGAGAATTATGAGTTTCTTAAAATGATGACTTATTATTACTGCGGCCAAGTTGGTTTCATATTAGATATTCGCCGCACGTTCATACTTCTGATGGCAACAGCATTTAAATAGAACCTGTGAAAAGATTTTCATTCACACATACCTTATGATCAGAACATGCACTCTTTTATTTTGCGTTGATATTGTATCTTGAACAGTTTTTCGACGCGTCCCACAGCCTTTAATCAGCATTATACTGGACGGGCAATTATGCGCCCGTGGTTTCAGTTTCACTCCTCTGAGAGTCTCTTAAAGATCTGAACTCGTCACGGCTATCAAGAACAAGTTTAACAACCTAATTTACATATTGTTTCCTCCCCCTACTTTGCACGTGGCGTAACTCGGGCAATTTTTTTTTTTAAATCACCCGCAACACAACCGCTAACTGCACACACAGTTTATCCCATAGCACACGCAGATTTCTATAGCAGTAAGTCAAGGTGACTGGATTTGGATACTGAGTAGATCTGATGAAGTCCCTCTGATGAATGGCAAAAAGTCTTCAACATTATCACACAAGGCTGGAAAAATTTGTATTATGGTGTACCAAAAAGCATGATATTTGATTGTACAGTTATTACAGCGTTTGCTTCAGGGTTTTGTGCAGGTCTGGTAAAGTATGGAATTTAAAAGCACTCCTTTCCAGACTTAGAAAAGTATGGAAATTTTATAAAACATTTTGAAAAAAAAAAGTGGATATTCTGTTTTTCAAAGTCATATAGACTCAAGACACTCAAGTCCTTAGTTTCTTTATTCTCAGCACTAACGCAGCCTCTCTAATGCTATTTAATGTTTTTTTCCCATGACACAGTTACTGATCTTTAAACGTTAACAAGAAAACTGAACTTAGAAAATCTAAAGTTTAAAAAGGCAATCTGGAAAAAGTCATGAAAAGGTCTTTTTTTTTTTAAAGAGCAAAGGGCAAGAATCCAGGGCTTACAACATCATATTAACTTTTTTTCGTCATTTTCAAGAGAATGACAATCAATGACCTATAAAACTGCAAGTATTTGATTAGGGAAACTGCTGGAATATTTTTTTAAAGGACATGGAGACCTTGGAATTATAAGATTCTATATCTATCGGAAAATTAGTGAATGTTGTATGTTATTTATACGCCACTGAATGTATGTAAGACGTTTTACACTAAATGTTTGCTTAAAAGTAAAATATATATATATATATATAAAGTTTTATCTGCTTTGACCTTATTGAGCGTCTAAACTTATCAGATAGAACCTTATAATTCCAAGGTCTTATTGTAGCCTTCAGTAGTTTAACCAAACACTTATTACCTCGTACGTTTGTTCTTTAAAAACTATGCTACCCTGATTTAAGCATTTTGTAGCATGTTTCATATCCCATAACTGGAAAAAAAGAAAACATTTTGACAGCATCATCTATACCCATATAGCATAACATTAACGGTCTACCTATTTCAGATTTCCTAATAACAATATACCGTTACTACTAGGCATTTCAAAAGGAACTGCATGTCTGAAATCCTTCAGAGACGTGTGATGGACAGGGTTTTTTCTCCTCTGATTCTCCACAGGCGTGAATTCTCGTTCAGCCCGAGTGCTCTTCCTCCTGGTGGCTCCCGGTCACCTTGTTTTCCTGTACACCATCAACTTAATGCGGGCCGGACACACCACCCTGACCTACATCTTCATCGCCTTCTACCTGACCGCTGCCTTACTTCAGGTACAATCGCAATCACATCATTCGTAACCTTTAGCAGGTATACAGCGAGGTCAAAAAAAAAATCTAAAACTGTTTATTTGATCAGTTATAAAAATCGATTACAGGTTTGTTAGATTCGGTTTCTCAAACATCATCTTTCACTATTATAACAGGGTTTTTGCACAGGTCTGGAAAGGTATCAAGCTTAAAGGCGTTTTTTTTCCAGACCTGGAAAAGTGTAAAAATTCAGAAAGCGTATGGACATTCTGTTGTCAAGGTAACATCGATTCAAGACGCTACGGTTTTAAGTCTTTTATCTTTAGACGTTCTCTTCCCCTATCACATTTCATGTTTTCCCTTTTCATGATGCAGTGAATGACCTTTAAAAATTTGCAAGAAAACTGAAAAAATAAATTAAAAGCAATCTGGAAAAAAGCCTTGAAAAGATCTGGGGGTTTTTTTGTTTGTTTGTTTTTTACAAGGAAAAGGGCAAAAACTTTGTTGAAGTCAAAAAAATTATTATCGACTGAAAGCAGTAGAAGTGCATTAATTGACTTATAGTCATTAGTTGGTAAGTGATGCAACATGTATACATTTAAATGGTAAAACACATGGATACCCCAAACCCACAGTGTTGTCGGCATGACAACAATTCGACAAACGGTATGCAATCAGGATATTCGGATATTATTTGTTCCTTTCAAGGATTTCTCAAACAGCTATGTTTTAAAATAAGGTATTCTTGAATAATAAGTTGAATTAATTATAAAATGTTTTATTAGTTTTGGATAAACAGTAGGGATGCACCATCTCATTTTTGATACGGTACCAATATCAGAGCTCAGGTACCCCACACTGATCTGATCCTGACGTCGTCGTCTTGGTAACCGAGCCTACGCCCTGCAAGCTTCTGGTTGCAAAGTTATGCAAAACATCAGAGGTGTGATGGCAGCTGGATTTTAGACAATTCGTGTCCTGTGTTTGCATGCAAGATCCGTGTCACGTCAGTCAACATCACAGCATAATAGGGCAGTGACTCGGGTGGGAAAATATGTCAAATCTAATCTAATACCAATCCAGTGTTTCAGGCCATTATCGGCCCCGAAACAAACAATCGGCATTGGATCGGTGTGTCCCTAACAAACAGTGAAATAAAATTACTACTTTGTAGTGGACTCAGACTTTTCAACCCTACTTCATATTAAAATGCAGGTATCAATAAGAGCTCAATCTTTCAAAATGTCATTAAAGGCACATAAATGAAGGCCGAGCAGCCCATATACTGTATAAACCTGTCAAATTTACTGACAGCACATGTCACCAGCCAATTGTTCCTGTTTATTCACTGCAGGCATTTCAGCTTCAGCCCTACATTTTCCTCAGCAATACAAAAACAAAGAAACAACAGAATACTCTTTCCATATAACACACTTATGGCCTGTATTAGCAACTACTGTACTCTGTATTTAGGTGCAATATGCTGATTTGACTTTGTACTGTGCAAGTCCCTTCTACTCATCCCTTACTGTCGCACTATGGCACTGTTTTGTACAAGTCATATTATATGTACAGAATGTTATGAATATATAGTAGTGATTTAAAAGTCTTGGGCACATGTACAAATATTCTGTAAAGCCAAAATGCTTTTAAAATGAATGAAATTAAGGGTTCGTAAAAATATAAGAAAATACTATAAAGAGCAGTAAACAGTAAAAAACTAAAACAAATACATTTGTTGGTGTGAGCAGCCTTTGGCTTTAAAACTGCATCAACTCTCTTAGACACACTGTCGTGCAGTTTTCTAAGGAAATCGGCTGGTAGGTTGTTCCAAGAACCTTAGAGAACTTGTCACGGTTCTTCTGCAGAACTTTGGCTCACACTTTGCTTCTGTCTCTGCAGGTAAAATCCCAGAACAGTCTTGATTCTGTTTTTATCTAAAAAAGTGCTCTAGTGCTGAATATCTCACTTTCTTTAATGATGCACAAACATTTCTCTGTAATATTTTGTAAATTGAATGTATAGAAATGTAAAATTTGCTCTTTTCTAATGACACACTAATGCAGAAGACATCAAATAAACATCTAAGACTAAACGTATATAAAACATTTAGGGTGCCTAGACTTTTGCATATGGCGTGTCTTGAACATTTGTTCGAGTAAAGTTGAATGATATGACCTGTTCATGAACTTGTACATGTGTGTGTGGTAGAGTCGTGGTCATGTTGTGTAATACAGCCGGATGAAAAGCAGACAGAATGACACGGCAAAAACACACGCTGTCAAACACTCAAACAGTAAAAACTGCATCACAAGAAACTTGCCTTGTGTGTGTCTTTGTGAAACAGACGTGAACGAGGCCAGAGCAGAAGATTGATTGACCGTCTGTCTGACTGACTGTTTGACTGTCTGTCTGACCGACTGTTTGACTGACTGCGACTGTCTGACTGACTGACTGACTGTCTGTCTGTGACTGACTGCATATCACTGCCTTTATATCTTTATTTTTCTGCATTCATTTGCAGTCAGGTCGGGACGTAGGGCTGGGCGATGTGACGATAATATTGTGATGTATATTAATATCATGATACACTTCTCTGACTATGGTGTGTATTGTCAGGTGTCAGTGCTTTTTTAACTGCACTGTTATTCAGTGTAACAGGTAACTGACTTATTTTCTACCAGTTGTTTCATTTCCTCTCCTTTTCCTTGTTAAATACTTCCTTTCAGGAAGGTTTATATAAAATCTCATGACTGAACTCTGCTAAAATTTGTGTGTGTGTAGGCGTGCTGGCACTCTGGAGTCTCGTCACTCACGTCATGTACCTGCAGGACTACTGGAGAACGTGGCTGAAGGGATTGAAGTTCTTCTTGATCATGGGCGTGTTTTTCTCCCTGCTGTCCATCATCGCCTTCATCGCCTTCCTCTGTGTTGCCATTTCTCGCAAAGAGTGTAAGTGAAGCGCTGTTCATTTTGTTTTTCTCATGTAGTGAATAAAACACTTTGGGATGTGCAGTTCTAGTAAAATAATGAGTGATGAAGTGGAGTTACTGTCACCACCCCGGAGTTGATTATATTCCTATAACAGCACGTCCCCGAGTGCTTTATTCCGCTTATACCACAGCAGTTTATCAACAAATACACATTTTTATTTATTAAAGAACGACACGTCGCACTTTTTATCCCTTTATAATCACATTTAATGTTGTGGAACGTCTGAAACGAGTTGGTTCCTGTTCTCACTTACGTTCTATCAGCTATAAACAGTGGTTCCCTCACCAGCCTCTCTCTTTTTTCTCTCTCTCTTTAAGTTAATACGATAAAAAAATGCAGCTTGTCGTGTTCCTGATAAAGCACAAACTCCTCTGTCCTGAAGACTTTCCCACGGCGGAAAA
>JAOUQW010000001.1:11387944-11407866 GCA_028565825.1 Olivaichthys viedmensis
TCTCTCTCTCTCTCTCTCTCTCTCTCTCTCTCTCTCTCTCTCTCTCTCTCTCTCTCTCTCTCTCTGTGAGTGTGTGTTTATCTTAAGAGTTAAAGGAGTGTGACTTCTTTTAAACTTGGATAATAGTCAAATACAAGTGTTATTGTATAAATAATTTAGTGGAAACATATTTATTTATTGCCTACATTGCATGTTTTGTTTATTACTTAAAATATTGCGTGGTTTATTTAGTATGAATTGCATTGTCTTAGATTTGAATTAGGTGTGTTACTGCAAATTCTTTCTTATTTCTACAATTATAACATACCCCTCAGTTTATCCTTATTGTATTGAAAACGCCCCTAACCCTGAACTCCTTGTGATGTTAATGTACCTAAATACGTCACGCATATGTTTGTATGCATAATATTAATTAGCTGTAACATTTTTGGGGCCTGAAAGGGATGGGATTTGTGGTTTGTGTGTGTGTGTTTCTGTGTATGTGTGTGTGTGAAAGTGTGGCGTGTGTATGAAAATGTGTAGTGTGTGTGAAAGTGTGTGGTGTGTGTGTGAAAGTGTGGTGTGTGTGTATGTGTGTGTGTGTGTGTGTGTGTGTGTGTGTGTGTGAAAGTGTGGCGTGTGTATGAAAATGTGTAGTGTGTGTGGTGTGTGTTTGAAAGTGTGGTGTGTGTGTGTGTATATGTGTGAAAGTGTGAAAGTCTGTGGTGTGTGTGTAAAAGTGTGGTGTGTGTGTGTGTGTGTGTGTGTGAGAAAAAGTGTGTGGTGTGTGTGTTTTATCTCTTCCCGGCCTACTCGCAGCATGTGTTTTTAATTTAGCTCAAAGCACCCCTTCCCATAGTTTTTTCTTCTTTAATTCAAGCATTAATGCAGAGTATGCAGTGTGTGTGTGTGTGTGTGTGTGTGTGTGTGTGTTTGCGTGTGTGTGTGTGTTTGCGGGTGTGTGTGTGTGTGTAAGAGAGACTGAAAGCATATGTGTGTGTCCCCAAAACACACGATTAACAGTCCATCCTCGCATTTCTGTGTCCTTTAACTCATCCTGAGTGTGTGTGTGTGTGTGTGTGTAAGAAAGTGATGTGATTTATCATTTTAGGATGCTTAAACCCTGCAGGGAGGAAATGATGTCATTAAAAACAGATGGACTTCTTCTCTCTGATTTGTTCGTAAAATATTGACACAATGACACAGTTTGTGTGCGTGTTCTCATAAGGGTCAAATCTTCATTGCGGCTCCATAAAAGGCAACTTAAAGGTGCAGTTTGTAAAGTTTACAAATGTTTCTAGACCTATAATAATCACATAATTTCAAAGATAAAGAAAAAACTCTGACTCGCAGTATTGCCATGCAATGGATCTGTCGATGTCGAGTTCCTTAATTTTAGAATTCTGTTTAATTTTTTTTGACCTGGAAATTATCTCTGCCCACAGCCGGAACAGAACTCTGGAGCTCTGCCCCTTTTCCTCAAAAGGGAAATCACGGGCTCCCAAGTGGCGCAACAGAAAAGCGTTTGCCCAATCGTTGGGGGATCACGAGTTTGAATCTTGCCGATGCCGCAGCCATTATCCAGAGCGACTTACAGAAGTGCTTTGTCGTCTCCATCAAAAAATATATTATCACGCTAGTACAAATAGGCCATGGTCTAGTAGTACCCTAAAGATAGAACGCTGTTAGAGAGGAGTTAGTACAGCAAAGAAAAAGTACAAGTAGGGTTTTTTTTTGTAATGCTCGCTTAAATGTGTAGTGAAGAGGTAGGTCTTTAGTCTTGGTTTGAAGACAGCCCGAGTCAAGTCCAAGTCTGAGTGCACTACTGAGAACTGTTTTTATTTCATCAGTTATCAAGCAATAATACAAGACTCCATTATTCTTCACTATTGTAGATCCAAAATCGCGTGTTTATATTGGCTGAGAGCAGTAGGGACAACAATACATTACGCAAAGGTGAGCGCACTGAGTGATATCAATATCAGGTGTAACACCTGATTCTAAATAAACCACAATGTGACATTAAAACATACCCAAAGTTGTCCGTTTATCAGCTACACCTACCATATGTTGTAAATGTAAATGTTGTAAATGACCCTCACTGACCACATATTATTTAGGTGGTGGACCATTCTGAGTACAGCAGTGACACTGACATGACATGGCAGTGTGTGTGATGCGACTACGAGTGTCGCATTGTAGGGTTTTTTTTAACACCTCAGTGTTACTGCTGGGTTGAGAAAGAACAACAAAAAATATCAAGCTAACAGCAGTGCTGTGGACAGAAACTGGCACTGATGAAGAGTAGAGAACAATTGAGCTATAGGCCATCTACAAGGTGGACCAACAACGTAGGTTTGTCTACTAAAGTGCAGTAAATGTTTAAAAATGCCAGCAAACCCCTTTTACTTTACTCTATAAGTGAACAGTGCATAAACTGGAGAGTCCGGCTTCATATGAGGATTTATAAATAATAAATAATGGATTCTTCAATAATAAGGATCAGCTGAGTGAATGAGAGTGTATATAGGTAGAGCTATTTATTGATATTTCATGGAACCACACGGTGACTTTAGCGTCTGTCTGTCTGTCTGTCTGTCTGTCTCTCTGTCCGTTTGTCTGTGTTTTACATAACCACCTCTTCAGCAGATGCACTTGTGCCCCGACTGTAACTTGTGGGTTTGAGATGAAGAACTTCTAATACATCTAATACAACTCGGTGTGTAAATCTCAGATATGGAAGTGAAATATCAAAAATAGTGATGTTGCGTAATAATATTAATCCAAAGGGGATGGAAAAGGGAGAAAAGGGGAATTTGTTTTAACCGAGAGGGACGGCGTCCACTTGCATCCGCCCTCAAACGAAGCCTTGTGCTCTAGACAACAGTGTGTTTATGTGTGTGTGTGTGTGTGTGTGTGTGTGTTTAAGTGTCTTGAGCATAGAACAGCTGGAACCAGACAGCTGTATGTTTATGCATGTGTGTGTGTGTGTGCTTTGTTTAGTTTAGTTTAGTTAACTAATTATTCCCAAATACCTCATAAAGATATCACACATACAAAGATGTGTGTGTGTGTGTTTTAAAGGGATTAAGCATTGTACAGCTAGATCCGGGTTATTCATCTGCGTGTGTGTGTGTGTGTGTTTGTGTTTAAGAGAATACAGCACTGTGCAGCTAGATCCAGGTTGTTAATCTGTGGTTATTTAGTTTTTGGAATTTCATTTCATACACAAAAAAACATGCATGTGTGCACAAAGATCACACACAAAATGTGTGTGTGTGTGTGTGTGTGTGCATGTTTATTTAAGTGTCTAAAGCAGAAAACAGCTGGAACCAGACAGTTGTATGATTATGTGTGTGTGATTGTTTAGTTTCGGTTAGTAACTAACCTTTGCTAAATATGTTATAAAGATGTCAACCATCCAGATGTGTACATAGGTGTGTGTGTGTGTATGTGTGTGTGTGTGTGTGTGTAATAGTCTTAAGCAGAAAACTGCTGGAACCATATTGCTGTGTGTTTTGAGTTGTAGAGTTGCTTAGTTATCTTGTTTATTTAAACACAAGCATGCACATGTGTTCACCAATTTACAGTATACAGTACATACAGTACATGCGTGTGTGTGTGTGCGCACGTGTACTCACACACTCTGAAGCCGGACTTGTGTGTGGCATCTTCATTGCTGTACAGCGTGGTGATGTTCCCTCGCTCGCAGTAGTTGGTGCAGCGTCCATTGGAGCAGCGCAGCCTGCAGATGGTTGGCGTGAAGAGCACTTTAATCCGCTCGGCCGCTAGAGACACATGCAGCAGCGCCGACACACAACACAGCAGCACAATGAGTGTCCGAAACATCCTGACACATACAAACACACACACACACACACACACAGAGCAGGGAACAGCTAAAGAGCCTGAGTGAAGTCCATGCGCCCTCTCAGCTTCTCTCCGTCTGCTTTTCCTCTTACAATTACAAAAAGGAAAAACACACACACCAGCTAAAACACTCTCAGGCAGTGTTACCAACACACGTGTGTGTGTGTGTGTGTGTATGTGTGTGTGTGTGTGTGTGTGTGTGTTTAGAAGCAAGAAAAAAAGTTGCCTGTTTGAAAAGTTAAATCATCCTATTAATTGGAAAAAGAAATGCAGTTTGGGCTGTGTTTCAAATCAAGTGCGTAGTAAAGATGAGATCCATCACGCACTGGAGTGAAGCTCGGACATACACACATGCTGCTGTGCACAAGCAGAACTTTCCGCGTCATATGAGAGGAGAGTGGGCGGCGAAAGAGGGGGAAAAAAGAGAGAGGGAGTAAGAGAGACAGAGAGAGAGAGACGGCGTAACCCATGGAGGGTAAGAGAGAAGGTGAGAGAGAAAGAGTGAGAGAGAGGGATCAAGATTTGGAATCTGCTTCTTGCTGGCACTCTATATGAGAGTGAGGTCAGCACTGTTTGGAAGTAAGTGTGTGTGTGTGTGTGTGTGTGTGTGTGTGTGTGTGTGTGTGTAGAGTGTATTGTGGATGAAGGGGAGGCTGTATTTTATTTCCACTCTGCACGTTCACTTGCTGTTCTCGTCTGGCTCGTGGTGTGCACTGTGGTGAGCACTGTAGTGAGTACCTCAAACTGACTGAATGTCATGGAGCTCCGCCCACGTATGATCATGTCATGCAGCCACTCCCCCTCGTTATTGTGTCACATTGTCTGGTACCATATTATATCATATCATGTAGACAAAACACAATCCAAATCTAAAATCCAAAATCTAAGTCGTTAGGGGAGGCAAGGGTCACGATAAGGCACAGATTGGCGATACAATGGGGTAATCTAAAGAGTCGTAGAAAGGCCTAGCAATGGTCAATATCATGATATGGCAGTCAGGGTAAACAACACTCAGAACTTATGCAACAATGGAGTATTGGCATGACTTTGCAATGAGTGTTTGGAAGCCATGAGTCTTTATCGTCTACCCACTCATTATTGTATTATGGAGTCTCCACCCATTTGTTACTACATAATGTAGTCTCATTATCGTATTTTTGGTCATTACTAGATGTGATCATATAATGTGATCGCCGCCCTCTCATTGTCAAATCATATAGCTCAGCCTACTTATTAACATATCACATAGTTGTCCACTTATTATCACATGTGGCTCGACTCACTCAGTATCACCCTTTCAGTTTATGATGATCATCCCATAATTTCTTTGGCTGACTTTTGTTGACGATTCCTGGATTTTCCCCACATACAAAGACACATACATCCTGCCTTTCATGGGTTACAGAGAAATCCAAATGTGCATTTCTGTTCCAGGCTCCTCAAGCCTTTTGGTATTAATTGCGCAAATTTAGCATTTTAAAGTCTACTGTAGGAGTTTCTAAGGGAACTTATTTATCTCTCACACCTGTGATCCTGAGAGTCCCAGCACGGCCAAATCTAATGGAGCAATAAATCTGGGGTGCGACCATAGGGAGGATTCAGCTCTGTCTTCCTTTATGTGGATGATCTATGGACGATTTTATCCCAAACTAGCCCCTGTGGTGCAACAGTAATGGTATATTCCAAGGGACACATGAGGACATACATTCAGGTCCAGAAGTCTGAGTGCACTACAAAGAACATACATACACCTACATAAATAAAACTGTAAACGTTTTAAATTAAAGTGTGAAATTGTTTTTGCTGTTGGAGCTGGTGTGAGGCAGATTATCTAGTTAAAGGTCATGGGCACAGGGCTTTAATTCTCCTGCAGCGATATTGTGACCTCAGTATTATAAGGTTCTATCTGGCATTTTGGTCGAAAATTAGTTAACGACATAAACTTCATCACTGGGGGAAACTTTATTCTCCTGTGGTGTTATTTTTTGATTTTGCAAAGTTTTTGGTGTAATATTTGATAAAATAAAAAGTTATATCTCCAAACTCACAGATAAACTTGGTTTTATAAGGTTCTATCTGCTAGCCAATCAGCATCCAGCATGAATACACAACATAGGCAGCTGGGGTCAATAAATATCCAGGTTCTATTTACACGCTGACAGAAAAGAGCAGAGTCGAAATCTCCGTATGGCGAACCAGAAGAGAAAGAAACTTTCAGCTGCAGATGTTTTGCAGCACAAATTTACAAAACAGAATTGGTCTTGGTCTGCCGCATTTGCTGGTCTTACGATGTGCAAACATTGAGGCACATTAGAAAGTCTTTAGCTTAAAAATGTCTTTGTCCGCTAAGTTTTTACCATTTATTAGTAATTTATTAAGATTGAGGGCTTGATTAATGAGAAACAGGAAGATAGAACCTTATAAAACCAAACACAGTATTTGAGTTTACAGAATAATAAGGTTCTATCTGTGTTTGGCCACTGTTCAAAAATCCACTTTATAATTGTCTCAGAATGTAATTTAGAGTTTTGCTAGCGAGAATGTCAAAACTTTGAAGCCCCAGATCTCAGGACCTCTTCACCCAGATAAAACCATATAATACTAAGGCCACGTATTGTAAACCTATACGCCACCCTGACCCGAGTGAACACATTCTCAGATGTCTCAAGAGGTTTCCCTGTGAGCGGCGGTGACAAACAGCAAGCTCCAGGTGCGGGCTGAAGTGTGTGTGTGTGTGTGACAATGCTTGGTGCTTGCTGCTTTAAGACGCTGACTCACCAGCCTGGTGCTGCTGTCCCTCTCTCGGCCCGCCGGACCTTGGCCTCCTCGCAACAGCTGCTGGGCATCGTGGATAGTTTGGCTCACAATATCCCCCTCTCCCAAGAAGCCTGGGGGTGAGGAGAAAGAGACAAGAGAAAGACTTACACAAGATCATTTATCCCTTCTCACCTTCCGTCTAACACCTAAGGAACTTGGCTCCGTGCCAAGCGCATGGTCTTTTAAGAAAACCAAAAAAACAAAACAAGTCCTCATTTCAAAGGCCTAAGCAACAGGGCACGCCCAAGGGGACTAACGCTCCTTCTTGTTTAGCTCAGGGAACTGATGATGACAATTGCCAAACGATGTCTCAATTACAGGAGAAAGAGAAGAGTAGTGAAGAGAAGGGTTACTCCTCTGCAGGCTCACGCAGGCTCCTATAAGTACACGTCATTTTACACAATTAAAAATAATCGATGTGGAATAATACACTGTTTAATATGGTATTTTTCTTTAAAGGCCAATAAACATTTCTACATCTTTACCCTCATTAAAAATGCCAGGATCTATGAATATACATTTTGGAAACTCCTGCCCTCCTGTTATCCCACATAGCTAGAAAACTAGCTCACATTTTTTGCAGGTCAACACGAGAGGGGATTTCAGTGTCTGAGTCTTCATTTGCATTGTAGTAGCCATACAAGAGGAGTTTAAACATCACATTTTTGAGTTCAGGTCTACTTTAAGCTCAGTCACAGATGAAATTGGATAGCATTAGAGGTAATATCAGATTTTGAATAGGGGCAAAAGGACATGCCTGATGGACAGAGAGGGCTTAAACAGTACAAAACGTAGAAAGTCAATATGAAAATGTCCGACTCAAACTGGTCTTTAGATCAACACAGCTCGTGATACAATCAATGGCTTTAATCAATTCCAGCAATACAATGAGGACCATAAGGGCAAACTTATTGATTGTGTCTGGACTACTGAACGTTGAAAAGTTATATGGCACTTTATACGTGACTGCGAGTGTGTGTTTGGTTTGCTCTCTTTGCGGGTGCTGAAAGATAAGAAAATGTAAAATTGGGATTTGGCAGGAAGCCATGGGAACAATTAATTTTTTTAAACAAAGAAAAGCAGGTTTTAAAAAAGGCAACAGATGCCCTCTGGGCTAAATTAGGGAGTAGGCGTAGTACTAATGTATACACCGAGTTACCAGTTTATCAGGTACACCTACCTTTGGCCTACACATCTTTAGGTACACCTACCATATCAGTGCAATTACTGACTGTAGCCCATCTGTTGCTATGTACAATGGGAAGGGACCACCATAGACCATGGCTGAGAATAGAGAATAGTCGGGCACCCAAAATGATCAAACCAACAGTGGAGCTGTGGTCGGAAACTGACACTGATGAAGGGTAGACTACTGCAACACACACTACCATGTCTGTGGTCCTATGGTGGTCTCTTTACATTGATGGACAGGGTAGAGGGGGGCTAATACATTGTGCATAGCAACAGTCCTTAATTGTACACCGACAAAGGGACCAATATGGTAGGTTTATCTGATAAACTGGCCAGTGAGTGTATCTAATTTATCAGATTTAGATGGGTCTAATGCAGTGGCACCTCAGAGTATATGTGTTTGAATGGATGTTTGTGTGTGTATCACACACCCAGGCTAAGTGCAGGTCTAGAGGGGCTGTGCTGTAGCTCTCTAGTCCTATAGGTGGACTGCAGGTGAGAAGAGGGCAGATCCAGACTCTGGGGGCTCTTGGGTTTGGCTGTGAGGTTCAGAGGCTGACTGCTTTCCTATAATACAAAGAAATATGGGATGCAATAAATTCAATCAATTAAAATTCAAACCAATAAAACTGGTCAGCATGTAATGCTGCAGACAGAGTGGGAATGAACACGAGTCTGTACCTGTCGAAAGATCGTACCACTGGATCTCTTGAGAGGGTTGGAGTGAGGGCTTGGGAGAAGCTGCATGGGATATTCCACTAAAAACATAAAAAAGTACATGATAACAGCAATTCAACTTCCATCTTGAAAAGTAATTATAAATAACTAAAACTGAACTATTTCCTCAATAAGAAACTGAGAAAATGACAACAACAGGAGGTTCCTTGAGTTTTTCCCAATACCATTTACTCATTGGCCAGAGAATCTCTTGTGTCCCTAACCCCCAGCTTCAGGCTTTGACAAAACCCAACACTAGCCCTTCAAACACAACGCATTGACCAGCCGCTACAGTTCCCCTATTGTTCTCTGTTCTTCAAATCTCTTTCTCCTTGAGGGAACATGCGGTACCGTGTGCAATGGCCTGACCATGGCATTCCACCACGATCAGTACACACTCCAAATGAAAGGACAACCCTGAGCCTTTGCTGAGGCCTTCTACCGTCTGTGCACGGAGAAGCAATTCAACTCTGCTGACCTCTAGTCGAGCTTCTCGTGTTTACGTAAGAGGAACAAAAGCGGAACACCAGCGCCAAGGCATTCATTCACACAATTACTGCTTTTATTTAAAAAAATTAGACCTTGAGATTAAGAGAAGAGGATAGAGAAAGAGAAATCGAAAACTGAGATGCACTGAGGTCAGAAACTCAGGAGATTTCTGAGAGTTTTATTCATCAGAAAATTGCCTATGACCCAGGTGTCGTTTTTTGCAACGATTGTGCAATGCGACATGTTAACAAAAGACACAAATCAAAGTCAGTAACCTTGGCTGACAAAAGACCAGAACAAATAAGAACTTTAAAGGTGTGGAGGTTGTTAATATTTGAAACCATTCGCTTGGATCTCTTAGACAGAAAGCATTTGATCAATGTGAGGAGAACAGGCCCCTGCACCCGGTTCCTCCACTCATGGTGTAAAAGCTAACAGTTACACAATACAGAGCTGACGGCCACTGTGACAAGAGTGCCAGCATTCAGAACAAAACGCTCTATTTATTGAGTGATGAAGGGACAAAGAAAGAAAGAAAGAAAGAAAGAAAAAGGTACCAAAGAAAGAATGGCATGAAAGAAGGAAAAAAACAATGTCAGAAAAAAAAGAAAGCAGGAGGATGGAATGAAAGAAAGAACATAAGAAAGGAAGGAACTAAAGACAGAAAGAAAGAAAGTAAAAAAACAAAGAAAGAAGGCATGAAAGAAAGAAAGGACATAAGAAAGGAAGGAGAGAAAAGACCAAGAAGAAAGAAAGAAAGAACACGAGAGATGAAAAGAAACAATGTCGGAAAAGGAAGAAAAGATGATGGGGAAAAAAGAAGGTATGAAAGAAAGGAAGAAATTTAAAAAAAAAAAGTAACATGAGGAACGAACGAACGAAAGAAAAGACCGTATAAAGAAAGAGAAAGTAAGAAGTAAAGACAAAAACAGAAGGAAAGAACAAAGAAGGAAATGATTGTAAGAAAAAAAGAAAGAGCAGAAAGAAATGAGACAGAAGGAAGAAAAAGAGAATAAAAGGAAAAGAAGTAAATAAAAAAATAAGTATGAAAGAACTTAAAGGGACGGTAGTATGAAAGAATTAGAAAGAAGGAAAGAAAGAATGGATAAGAATTTTTTTAAAGAAAGAAAGAAAAAAGATTGATTGCCTTAGTTATATTAATAGATGAACAGTTAAATGAAGCTGTACAGAGACCAGGATGAGTTTAAACTTGCTCTGAGCCACTCACCTGGCTTGCAGGGAATGGGCTGAAGCGGGAGCCCCATCTGAGTATCAGAGGACAACTGCTGAGTGTTTGGGTGGAAGGCCGGGATCATCACATAGGGCAAATTCACCTGCTGAGGTAAGTCAAAGAGCACACGGTCACGCAAGATCATTCTACTCCTCGCCCTATTATTAAAACTGATTCTAACTTCTGATGGTTTGGCGAGTAATAATGCAGGCTTCACCTGGATCTGCTGCTGTAGGAGGTTGATCTTATGCTGCTGTTGGATTAGCTGCTGCTGCTGTTTAGCAATCTAAAAAAACACACAATGAACGTCATTCACTGAAAGCAAGGTATTGAAGCAATGATCTAGGATTAAGTTTGAAATGTTGAGGCAGAGACTCGCTTCTCTATATACTTTGATCATCTCCATCATTGTTTCCTCCTCCGTTCTCTCTCATCCACACACACACACTTTTTCCTCCACTCCACACTCCTCCTGTTCACTCGTTCTCCATTCGTTTCCTCACCTGTTCCTGCTGCTGCCGCGCCAGCTCCATCTGCTGCTGCTGTTTCTCCAGGAGCAGGGCGGCCATGTTCCTCTGCTCCGAGTGTGCTCCCAGCAACTGCTCCCTCAGCCCGGACAACTGGTTAATCATCAGTAACAGCTGAAGCTCCTTCTCGGCCAGGCTCTCCGGAGTGCCTGCACGTACACGCACTGCTCGTCATTTCAGACGGTTGGTTCAAGAGTGACAAAACAAAACAAAAGTGGGGAAGGAGGAACACTGAACAACCCGTCACACGGTTAAATGTTTCCTTCATCATTGTAATTCCAATCTAATGTGTGGCTGTCTGGGAAACCCTTCACATGGTGCCATTTTCTACCACAGTTTCCTGACCTGAAATTGGTGTCTCTTTTGCACATATCTCAACCACAAGTAAAAGTTATAGCCTTTTAAAGCCTGCTAACCCCCAGAAGTGAAAAAAGGGAGAAATTTGCATTGTAAGATTTCATTTCATTTAAAGATTCCATTCCAATTCCACACAAACTGAAAGACACAAACACAACTGCTTTCTATTAACTTAAATTAAATATAATTTAATATAAAATAAATAAGTTATACAAATTATAAATATGACCATGAAAACTGTGTCTATCTTTAAACCAGCCTTTATTCGTAGCCTAGAGTTATTCAAAAGTCCAGCACATCCAGTAGTCACACTTATAGGTTATTAGAAACTGTTATATTTACATTATAAACTATTTTAAGAGTCCTCAGTAACTCTATTGTCATCTCTATATTATCTCAGTTGCAATAATTTATTGGATTTTTTTTGCATTTTTCTCACCTGTTTTAATATTATCCTGAGCTGACAAGCTATAGTAAGCAAACGTCCCATCTCCCCCACATTTGTAACCTAATCTACAACATTAGTAACACTTTATCAAGGAATTATAAGTTTACAATGAGAAATGCGTAGTCACTTTGCTCATCAGCATCATCCACATCCGTCTCTCTCATCACCCGAGTTAATTGTCACTCGCGGCACTTGACGAACACGAGCCTCATCGTCGCTATTCACTCGACTGACAACGATCACTACTCATCGGTGGTGAAATAATAAATAAATTTCCCATATTTTCATTAGGTCATTCAAACTTTTTACCACTTTGTCTGCTGCCATCTTTACAGCGTATAAGCATTTTTCTCTGTTTTGATGGTGATGGCACGTGTGCATCACCGACAATTTGACAGCTCTGTTTACAAACTGAATCGATTAGTGATATCTTCGTTTTACCATAGCACGTAGCTATCCAACAACTTGATCAAAAGATAAGACATTCACTGCGTGAGGAAAGCACACATAGATAGCAAACTAGCAAGATTTTAACATCATCTTTTTTCAGACTGACTGTTTTTACCACCCTGTTTGTTAAACTGGATCCCTATTTACCTTTATGGCATGTCGTTTTGGTGAAATACATTAATGTTTTCTTAAAATAGGGATGTCATCTATATTACAGTTTTGGTCAAAACCCAGATTTTTCGTCATTTTTGGCTGTTTGCCAGAATTCAGCCACAGCGCCGTCCAGCGGGTTTTCCCTGATCACCACACGTATATTACCACAATATGCCAGGATATCATACACGTTTTATAGCAGGTAAATCTGCAATAGTTTGTTCACCTTTTACATTGGCAGTGCCTTGGAATCCCTTCCCCAAGATCTTCTCTCTCCAGTCTGTGTTCAGAAGTTTCTCAATGGTGGGCAGCACTAAGGACCAAACCGGGAAACAATTTTAAATCAGGCCAAACGTTTTTACTTTAATTAGGATACCTTAAACAAGTTTGAAGACTATGGTGGGGACGGAGATCTGGAGATCGACCAAAAGACACGGATGCTAATAGACGACAACATTTACCCTAGACATGTAGGACCCTTGTAAACGTGGCTTAAGCTTAACCCAAAAGAAATCGATTAGCCAAGACAATTGGTGCTTATTTAGATTTGCACTGGAGCTATGATACTAATTTAGCTAACAAGTAAGAAAAGCTTATAGCGTTAGTTTAGCATTGTGCAAACTGCATGCCTAAATAATCACACACTCAGCTGAAAAGATATCATTGGCTCAGTAATACCAGAAAATAGCAGAATAAATAAATATTGGAATGATATTATCCAAACTAATTTACAATTACAATTTCACCTTCAAACCTTGGGAGGCAGCTGTATGATGGGTGTGTATGTCGTTACTGATACCATGTCCTGAGAAAGAAAGTTATTCCGGCTTCAACATGGCCGCTACGACTTTTTAGCCCTGCAGCGTCCTTTTGTCCATGTTTATAGATAACAGTGTGTCATACAGTGTCAGAAACCACATCAGCAAGCCTTCATGACTTATTGGGCATAGAAAAAAGATGATGCATCAAAGATGATGGGCTATTCACCAAGACCTTCAAACTTTTTGCACAGAACTTTGTCAAATGCAAAATGGAAATGTGGTCCTTTTAATCACTATTTAGTTCGAACTCGGTGCGCATTGCCTCTTGACCTGCCACGAATACAAACAAACCACTTGATTTCTTAAGTGGCTTAGAGCTGAGAGAGACAATGGGCCTTTATTTTAACTCCAAATGTCAAGCTCATACTCGACCAGGAACCGACCTTGGTTAATTTCTGTTGGAACAATGCACTTTGGAGTTATGAAGTTAACAACTCGTGAAGACTTATCCTTAAAGGTAGAACTCACCCTCGCTGACGTTCGGCTGGGCTTCAGGCCTGTCGATGGTTCTGTTCAACACATCCTGACAGCTGGGACTAAGTGTGTGTGCCCGCTCTTTGCTGGGAGAACTTGCCTGTGTGTAAACGGCATATAAAGAGTGTTCACTTTAGAGTTATGTCTACATAGTTGAACTGTACCAGTACCTGGAAATGTACCTGAAAATAACAGCCCAAGTATATTCTGGTTATAATAAAAATGGTAAAATATGACTGGAGAGCACAAGTTACAATGCGTTTAGCTGTGTTAGGGATGCGTAAATGAGCAAGTAGAGTTCTGAGGGCAATGCAATTAGTTGGTTTTAATAGTGATATGCAGTAGAAATCACATCTTAAAAGGTGCAGTTTGTAATGTTTAAAGGTGTCTCTAGACCTGTATTAATCATATAATTTCAAAGATATTTTATAAAAATGTTTCTGGCCCATAAATTAGCTCAGCCTCCAACCAGACAGAGGAAACTAGGAAACTCCTGAGGTATATATTTCATGAGAGGGGGTGGGGTCGGCAGGGGCGCCAATAGCAACTTTAATAATGCACTGGGCCCCACCAGCCTAAACAATTTCCGTTCTGTATGGTAACTGTGGACCCCCTGTCTACTCGGGGGGGGCCCTCAGAATCATACCCTCCTTCCTCCCCCTTGAGGGGAAGGGAAAGGCTTGTCAATGTTTTTATTCCTGCCTTGCAGGAATCAGGGGCATCTGAGAACTACAAACTGTTTATAGGACACACTGTACCAGAAGCATCAACCTTACCATAGGGGACTGAGTGCTCCGGGTTGTCGACTTCTCATGGTTGCCTCGTTCGGTTGGCAGCCGAGCCGACCAATCACATGAGGGCGAGGGCTGCTGGAACTCCCTGACTCCGCCTCCATCTCCTGATGCCTCCTCCAGCTTGACACTGACACCCACCATGGTCACGTTACCACTCGCATGGGGTTGTAATGCAGGAGGGCTGGGCTCACACATTCTGTGAAAGCAATAACATTCGATGATTTACAATATCAGAACCATAGAACCCTAGATTAATTTCCACAGCAAACAGTTTCTGTTGCGATATCAGGATGAGGAATCCCTAATCAGGGCATTCTGCTGCTGTACTGTGGCTATCTGAGAAAGCAGGGAGGCCCTGGCCAACAGCTGACTGCTTTGCATGGGTAACAGAAGGGCTTTGTGAGCACCACACACAGGCCACCCCATTCAATCGCTTTTCAACAAAGCTCAGAATAAGGTAGCACTTCTTGTGGAACTCCAGGGCTTCGGAGCACTTGGGGCTCAAAGCAGGGTGTGTGTGCATGTGTGCATATGTGGGTATACACTTCTCAAGGACTTGAGTCTATCAACACAGTGGCAGAAGACAGACGGAAGATTAAAGTTCTCAGCACCACCTAGACCTCGTCTTAAGTGGGAAGCTAAGCCCAAGTGCGATGAAAGACGAAAGAAAGAGAGGGATGGATTAAAAAAGAAAAAGCAAGAGATTGTTGTAGAAGTGGCTGAACTTTGTAACATCTCTCCATGCCCGATAACTTAATTTTTTTTACTATACTATACAAGGCCTATTGTTGCATAGAAGGAACAAAAGAAGTATGAACAATGGTAAGGAGATGGACAAAAGAAGTAGGCTGGGAATGCAGCAGGGTAACAATGCAGCCACAATGTGCCAAAGAGCTGGGGGCTGGGGGAAAGAAAAATAAACAAAAAATGCGGCAGACTAGAAGATCTGCCAAGGGCAACAATGACTCTAGTTCCTCCTTCACTTTTTGTTAGTGACTTTGCGAACACAAAGCCACCTATTAATTTATACTACACAAGGTCTTGGCTACTCAGTAGAGTGTCCTCCTCAGAGCACCTTAGCTACACTTGTGACCGAGAAAAGCTAAAGAGGTATAAGAGGTGGCTTTGGAGGAAACTAAGAGACAACTGGTAATTGCCAGGTCATTTTGGAGTTGCCACCGTCCAGGAAAAATTTAAATCTGAGGGAGGGGCTCAATAAAAAGGCCTTTAACTCTTCTCTGTATTCTTTTGACCAGCATTCTGTAGAGGAAGGAAATGGATACAGAGTGACACGATCAAAGTCCATAAGACAAATGAAGATTAAAGAGATAATGAAGAGGGGTTGTTCACTAGAACAGTGCGAGGGTCTTAAGCATCATGTTCAGTTTTATAAAAGTCTCAACAACCATGACTAGGAATGCACCAATCCTACTTGTTTCCCCTGGGTATCGGTTGATACATGATACTGATCCGATACTTACATCCTCCAAGCAACCGAGCTGACTCTCTGCAAGTGTCTATTGCCAAGTTATGTGAAACACCTGTGGCACAACGAATTTGTGTCCCGTGTTTAAGTGCAAGATCTGTGACCTAAAATACATCAAAATATGTAAAATCCAATCTGATCCCGTATTGGTCCCAATATGAATACTAAGTGTCAGATCGATACATCCCTAACCATGACTGATCCTGCCAAGGTCTGTAGGAGAGGACACAGACACGCCTTCCTTCTCCTGGAGAAGTGCACTTGCACACCTCTCCTGACTAAATGCCCCTCGCTGGGTCTATTACAAAGAAGTATACACTACCATTAAGTTGCCATTGCTGTATACTTAGAGATATTCCTAGTTATCTCTACAGGCCTCCCGATTGTCCGCAGACTTATTCCGAGTGCACTTGCAGCTGAAGAGGCGTGCTAGGGTTTTATTTGTAAGCTGTTGAAAAGTCAGAACAATGATGCCGGAATTAGAGGCGAGCAAGAAACCGATATGAAGGATAAAGCTACTCAACGCAACTCACTCAAGTGCAAAGTGGCACTGGCAACAGGTGGAGGGTCCGCTTCCCAAAGTCTGGCAGATAAGATTTACGGGCGGCTGACTGACAGTTATGCAGATAATGACAAAATTGACCACCCACAGACCTAACAACAAATGCAGAGCGGTTCGCTTTTTAGGGTTTGATGTCTTAGTGCTTTAGACTGCAATAATGTTTTTTCTGACTAAACAGGATTGTGGACTGCAAGAAAGAACTTGTCAACAGTTTACAACACTCCTGACAATGAATAATAATAATAACAATTACGTTTAGACACCACAGGTAATATAACCACCAGCAATTTTGAATCGCTGATAAAATGTTTTAGTGAGGCTAAAAGTTTTTTATATTTATAGGACTGACTGAAGTCTTGCTAACTGACAAGTCACAAGAAGTTATGATAAAATTGTTAAAATAAATAAATATAACAAACATAACTGAGCTGGCTTGACTGAGAAACTGTCCCAAATGAGATATGTCGATTTTCACCTTACCTGTTGTTTGGTTGAGGAGTCATAGCTCTATTTTCGTCGCTATCGACGTGTGAATTGACAGACGGGCCGCACTTTGTGAAGTAATACTGTCTTGTGCTACATTCCAGAATGGATACTATAGTACTGAATAGTATGTCAAAATAGTACACTGCTTATAGCAGCCTAGTACGCAACAATGCGGTTTGCAACAGCTGAAGCACCTCTGATATAGACACTTTCCATGCGCGCGCCAAGAGAACGAATGCCTCAAGTTGTCTAACAAGTTGTAACACGTTAGCTAAAACAGCTAACTAACAACACGCTTCCAGCACCGCCGATGCAAATATCACATTATTTCCCCCACATCCTTCCCTCCGAGGGTTCCACGGTTGTTAATTTCCTCATTATGACAAGTTATTTTTGAGAAAGCCCAAACAATAACTAAGAGGAGTGCCAGGAAAACGCCTGAGCTCGAGGAGAAATTAGTGTCCAAAACATGAAAGACAAGCAGCACTTGTAGTAACACGAAGGACATGATACCTGTTTGAACTTGCTGTCTGCGAGCACTCGGTACGCTTTCTTTTCTTTTCTTTTTTTTCCCTTCTATTGTGGCGTGCACAAAACAATCCTGAAAATTCGCCTGTGGGAAATAACACGTCTTGTTGAGTAACAGTTTGGCACCGTGGAAATAAATACCAGTTTAGAAACCAAATAATAGTCTGGATATGATGTGGTTTCAATTGGTTTATCGTACCCCTCCCCTTAAGATGACAGAACTTTTCAGGTTGCATTTACATTTCATTATTTGGCATTATTTATTTGTTTTTAATCCAAAGCGACCTTTATGAGAGGCAGAATACAATCCAAGCACAAAGATGTTAAAAGAGACGATAGTGATGCAAGTTTCCACGTGCGAGCTAGCTCTAGAAAGAACAGAAAGACGCAGCTAAAGACCAGGGTTAGAGCAAGTGCTCATGCTCACGAATGCTCAACGACCGAAAAGAGAAAAAGAACTGTGTGATTTATCTGATCGAACGCACCTGTTAAACCTGGTAATGACCTGGTAATGAGTTGAACAAGGTGTGTTAGAGCAGGGAAACTCACCTGGCCATGTTGGCCAGACCTCCAGGGACGCAGTTGTTCACTCCTGGGTCACACACTTCAAGCGCCTGAGCATGCAATACCAAGCGTAAGCCAAATCAGCTGTTGGATGCCAGGAGTTGGGAGTTCACAACTTCACCTGCTCGCAAGTGCACTCCAGCAGCGAAGTTAGCCCAGAGCAGCAGCCTTGACCTGCAAAGTGCATGCATCCACCAACCTGGAGAATTCCTGATCAGCCCTCGTCACTCACAGCTCATCTCTCAAGTGCAGCGCAGTTTGCCAGCGTGGGAAAGCAAGTCATGGCACAGCTGCCGAGCTTTCTCTGTGACCCGGGTGCCCAGTGACCTCTTTGGAATGGAAACGCGCCCCAGCTTTCTTTTTCTCTTCTTGCCTTTCCGACTGTCTCTGGTTCTGTCTGTGCCTCTACACGCCAAAGTGTGGCCACAAAAGCATGCCTTTAACCGAGGCAAACAGTGGCATTTGCATGATGGGACTGCCTTCTGAATATTTACAGATAGTTATCAGGTGTAGTATTGCAGTACAAGCTCTCCAAATAGCCGCAAATGTTGACAATATAACTTGGAGCATGTTATTGTTTTTATGTGGTGAGTGATATTGATTGATTTTTGGTTTAAAAAGGTAAAACGTCTTTGCTCATTCGCATATTAATCAGTCTTTTACAGATTTCACCAAACTGCTGCGCAAAGTGGGAAAAATGTAATACAGAGTATTACAAAGCAGAACCAAAAGCAACACATGCTCAGTAAACAAGGACGGTGTTTTTATAGCTCATTCAAAGCAGGTATTTAAGCTGTTTATTTAAGCTATTTTAATGCAACAGCGAATGGGGCGAAGTGTCTTCCTGGTTATTTAACCAAATTTCATTTTCTCCTTAAACCTCCTCAACAAATAAAATGTAAATGATTGCAAACAAAAACAGCACTCATCTGGTCAGCTTAAAACACTCAGATGACCGTAGATGCCACTCATCATTCGTCAGTCTGTTTGTAAAGCTTCACAAACAGATGTGTCAACAATTTTGCCCAAATTAATGCATGTAGTTAATGCGTGAAACATTCACGGCAGTCTATGACATCTCCACACATGAAAAGATACATCCTGTACTGTGACCAGAGAAGGAAATCAGCGTGGCATTATTCGACCGTGCTGCACAATGGGGGGAGAGAGTAGACACTCTTTATGCTTTATGCTCCAGGTCATAATGGCCCTTTACTATGGATTTTCCACTTCCCTACCAGGGACAGCCCCCACTCAGTCCCCTTCCACACAGGTACACGGGTCTTTGAATGTTTTGAATAAAGGAAGGAAAAAAACAAATGCAAATCGACAAGGATCCAAGGGGAGACAAAACCCCAAAGACAGTTGCCTTGTATGGAAAAACAAATATGACCACTGATGCCATAATTTTGCAACCAAAGCGAAGTTTACGACTCCTCTCGCACACTAAATAAATAAAATACACACTACCGAGGTAAGCTCCACAATACATAAAACACCTCACAGAGGCTAGGTGTGAATCCATTTACACACACTTAATTAAACTTGTGTAACAGCAACAGCAATAAGCATGTAGCTTGGCGAATCAGCATCTACACTGCCGTCTCAATTTGGCCCTTTTACATTTGTCCCCAAACAAAGCCCGGATCAGATCGTCAGGCCCATTTCTTTTAAGACCGTCAAAAAAAATCCCCTAAATAAGACGTCTTAACAGAATAATGACACAAGCGTGGTCTGGACACAAGAAAAGCGGGGGGAGAGAAGAAAGGCATGCGCTGCTGCTGGGGCTTTCCTCCCCCCTCACTCCCTCCTTCTGCTTTTCAGAAACACGAGGTTAAAAAGCGCACTCTTTCATCGCAGCTCTCCGGGCCTGAAACAGTCCGGTTATTGTGCCACCGAGCGAAAGGCTAGTGTGGCATTTATCTGAGACACAAGAGGAGGTAAGGAAAAAGGGGAGAAAAGCCGGGGGGGGGGGGGG
>JAOUQW010000001.1:11448182-11458483 GCA_028565825.1 Olivaichthys viedmensis
GGGACAACTGCATGTCTCAGGGAGGTGTTGAAGATGTCTGTTAGGACATCCGCAAGCTGCTCGGCATATTCCCTACACTTCAGTATTGCCTACACTTCAGTATTCCCTTTGGTTCAATATTCCGCTCGCTTCAGTATTCCCTATGCTTCAGTATTCCGCACGCTTCAGTATTCCGCACGCTTCAGTATTCCCTTTGGTTCAATATTCCGCACGTTTCAGTATTCCCTATGCTTCAGTATTCCCCACGCTTCAGTATTCCGCACACTTCAGTATTCCCTTTGGTTCAATATTCCCCACGCTTCAGTATTCCCCACGCTTCAGTATTCCCTTTGGTTCAATATTCCGCACGTTTCAGTATTCCGCACGCTTCAGTATTCCCCACCCTTCAGTATTCCGCACGCTTCAGTATTCCCCACCCTTCAGTATTCCGCACACTTCAGTATTCCCTTTGGTTCAATATTCCGCACACTTCAGTATTCCCTATGCTTCAGTATTCCGCACGCTTCAGTATTCCGCACGCTTCAGTATTCCCCACGCTTCAGTATTCCCCATGCTTCAGTATTCCGCACGCTTCAGTATTCCCTATGCTTCAGTATTCCGCTCGCTTCATTATTCCCTATCCTACGCTTCAGTATTCCGTACGCTTTAGTATTCCGCACGCTTCAGTATTCCGTACACTTGACCTTACACTGACCAGTCATGTATTAAATATAACCTGATATTATTGTTATTTATTATTTTTCCATCAAATCTGTTTATAAGGCCACCCGCGCTGTAATTTACCTTAAAATGTCAGTATTTAGTGACAGACCAGACATGACATGAACAATGCAGGTGGGGAAGCGTTGAGACGCTAATGCCGTGGGGGATGAAAACTTTTTGCCTCGACTGATTAAGCATTTACGTCAGCAAACAAATTTACTTCTGTGACAAAATGTATTAAATAGAATGTTTTTTTTTACATGAAGAGCATGACGTTGTATTATTATATTAGATATGAAAGAAATATTATAAAGTAATTTCACGCACTCATTTAGAGGCCCAACTGTCGTGAAACATCAACTCTGGGTGTTTAGAAACTCTTGACCGGTCCTGTATTTCCTCTTTCCAGCAGAGTTGAAGGGACTCAGGATGCTGCGTTTGCGGTGCAAGGCCAAGAATGGGACCCATCTGATGCAAGGCCTGACGCACCAGTCCTGTGTTCAGGAGCTGAAGGACAAGGTTGAAGAGCTGACCGGAATCCCATGCGATGTGCAGAAGATCATGGTCGGCTACCCACCCTCGAGCTTGGATCTCCACAATGGAGACGCCCATCTGAAAGACTACCCTATAAAATCAGGTGAGGGTCTCGTGTTTGCAGAAGGTTTGGATCTTGCCTGATTAGATCTGCATCCTCATTGTCATAATTAGTGTCATTTTCTGCCATAAATCCTGTCCTCGGTGTCCCCTTCCTCACGGCTCCTGCCTTCTCTCTTAGGAGACACGCTAATTGTAGAGGAGGAAAAGAACAAGCCTAAAGTCCAGACCAACACCACTACGCCAAAATGCCCACTGCTGGACTGTACCCCTATGCTGCAGCGGCGCGCTGTACCCGCTGACAACTCGTGCCTGTTCACCAGCGTCAACTACGTGGTGGAGGGCGGCGTGTACAACGCGGTCTGCGCGCCCGACATGCGCCGCCTCATTGCTCAGATCGTGGCCGGCGACCCCGCTGCGTACTCGGAGGCCGTGCTGGCCAAAAGCAACGAGGACTACTGCGCTTGGATCCGACGCAACGACACGTGGGGAGGCGCCATCGAGCTCTCCATCCTCTCCAAGTTCTACCAGTGCGAGATCTGCGTGGTCGACACGCAGACGGTCCGCGTGGACCGCTTCGGCGAGGACGCTGGCTACGGCAAGCGCGTTCTGCTCATCTACGATGGAATCCACTATGACCCGCTGCAGATGCTCGTGCCCGGGACGGATTGCCCGCCGCAGACCATCTTCTCCACGTCCGAAGACGTCATCCTGGCGCAGGCGCTGGAGCTGGCCGACGAGGCGCGCCGCAAACGCCAGTACACGGACGTGAACCGCTTTGCACTGCGCTGCATGACGTGTCAGACCGGCCTGGTGGGACAGAAGGAGGCGAGGGAGCACGCCAAGGAGACGGGCCACACCAATTTCGGCGAGGTTTAAAAAATAAATAAATAAAAATAATGGGTTGCTCACAAAAAACCCCATTAAAACATCTGTTTTGCCCCCAACTGCCACCCCCTCGTACATGTTCTCACGACTTCCCAGCTGTGTGTCTCAGCTTGGTGCCGTTCTCTACCTCACGTTATTCTGATCCCCCTCCTTTTTCAGTATTACACCTTTGGTTGACATTGGGTTTTGGTGTGCATCTGCACAGTCACAGTATTGTAACAACAGTTTGTTTCTTATTTTATACGTAGCACTTGAGTCTGTTGCCTAATCGAGTGGGTCTCGATACAAACCAAAACTTAAGAAATGCCTTCTTTGTCGATATGTTAAACTTGCAGACCTATTGCATAGCATCATCGTGATACATTGCACATTTTTCTAGGGATGTATCAATCCCACTTTTTACATTTTCAATACGATACTGATATCACAATGGTGTTTATTCCAGAGCATCACAAAGTTAAGATCATCTGAACTGGTAGAGAGAGTGTTCAGTGCCATGCTCGCTCCACCAATTAACAATGATCTTCGTGCTGCGATGCTTTTGGGAGAAGCTCGGCCAGCGTTTCAGGCCGGGATTGGTATTTGGATTGGTACATCCCTAAGACTTTCAGAACAATTAATGGCACTACATGGTCTTAAATGCTCAGTGTCTCAATAATAACTGTTACTTGAAGTGGTTGCCGAGATCAGTGAGTGTAAGATGCTGAGCGGCGATTCTGCATTTGCTCTAATTTAAACTTCTCATTTTAAAATATTAGATAAGCGTCAGCTGTAGTGCCAGTTAGCCTTTGAGTGGAATGTTTGTTTGCGGACGATAATGGTGCTGATCGTGGACTCACTTGTACGTTAAAATTGCGCAGTGGTGTGGATTTCCGTTAACGGCACATGCAAAACACTATTATGCAAAGTTTTCTCAAGTGGCTATGAAACTTTTGGAAAGATGAGTGACTGCTGTGGCAGTGAATTTTTTTTTATTTTTATTATTATTATTTCTTTTGTTTTCTTTAGTGGAGAATTGTGTCATATCAGAGTTTACTGAAATGTTGTTTTGAAACACTGGGGCAAATGTCGTTCGATGACTTAGCCTAGTAATATAGTAAGTAGTATGAGTGGATAAACTGTATATAGAATGTATTCCAGTCCTTGTGAATGAATAATCATGAAAACCCAATAGATTTACAGTCAGGTACTGCCCACACACTACGACGCTTTCTTTAAGTTATTTTATGATTTTAGTGAAATTGTTCCACTGTGAGGCCAAAAGAAATCTGTTTATATCGCAAAAAGGTTTGTTTTTTGGCCAGATTGGAAAAAATTGTAAGATCTCGGCAATTTCTTTGTGTTATTAATGTGAGATTTAAACTTAATTGCTGAGTTACTGAGTAAGAGCTAATTAAGTGTGAGAAACTGCATGATATAATGGTGAAACCAGAAATAAAGGGTAAATTGATGCATTTCAGTTGTAAAAGTGACATGGGATGTTATTGATAAACAGTTGTTTAAAAGAAATAATTCAATTTAATTCTGTTTTATTTGTGTAACGCTTTAAACTACAGACATTGTCACAAAACAGTTTTACAAAAGTCTGGGTCCAGATCTAAAGCCCTAATGAGCAAGCCAGAGACGACGGTGGCAAGGAAAAACTCCCTGAGACAACAAGAAACCTTGAGAGGAACCAGACTCAACAGGGGAACCCATCCTTTTCTGGGTGACACCCGATAGTGGGATTTTGATAATTACAGTGAAACAGACAGAGAAGAAAAAAAAAAAAACACTACTGAATGCATTGAAAAGCTACAGGGTGTTCGATATGAGCGTATTGTAAACAGGAGTCTTGATATGAGCATAAGCTTAGGTGAACTGCAACAGTTTATATTCATGGCAGTAGTTTTTGTGAAAACTGCAAGAGTATCCATGCAGCAGAAGTGCTTAAGTCATAAGGGTGAGAAGAACCACAGCAGGAGAAGTGTGTCAGGATCTGGCACCAGCTTCACATCGGGCAGCAGGAGTGCACGTGCAGCTCGACAGACAGAGAACAGATTATTAGGTATGATAAGTGAATACAGTGCCTTAAGCGGGGACTCCGGCAGATCTAGCTATAACAGCATAACTAAATAGGGAGAACAAGAAGGTAACGCAGGCACGAGGGCACCCTGGGACATCAGCGTCACACCACTCCACCGTGATGGTGTAAGAGAGGGGGCGCGAGGGCATCAAAACATCCCAGTTTACCAAAACCCTCTATGTCCATGAACCCCCAGATCTGCACCTTTTACCTAAAAGATGAGGTGTTCGCAGAACGAAGTCACGTTTCAGTCTAGACTTAAAGATTGAGACCGTGTCCGAGTCCTGAACGTTAGCCGAGGGGGCTTGGTAGAAGAATTTTTTATTACTCGCGTGCACTTTCAACTCGCTCTCGAATAAATCTGATTCAAGTTGAACAAGATTAAGTCCATGCCAATTGACAGGGGATTAGAGTAACGCAATTTAGCCATTAACTATGAATAAACCCGTTATAAATAAGAAATCGAATCAAATCAGTAAGACCACCTAGGCCGTATCCCAAATGGCGCCCTACTTCCTAAATAAATCGAGTTGCCCTACATGAGGTGAGTATGAAATGCATGTCCCATTGCCTTGCTTCTTCTTTTTTTTCTTCCTGAATGGTGATTGGCTGTTGTTACCTGGAGCTGCGACATGATTGGTCAAGGTTTGCTCTGCTGCACAGGTGATCCCACCTTGAAACAGGTGATAGGTGCTCGAGCTCAAGGTGGGTTACTGAGGAGCTGGATCACCTGTGGGGCTCTGCAGGACAGGTGAGTTTGTGTTGACCAGTCAAATCGACTTGCAGCTATATATTTCTACAGCCTAATTGTTGTGTTGTATCAGAGCTCGTTATTTTAGGTTGCTGTTAATGATGTGCTTTCATTAATGTCTTGTTATGGCATGAGGGAGATGGGCAGCAGCTCCACACCACTTCACGACCATATTAACCTGAGAAGAAGTCCACTTCTTATGAAGGCATGATTAGACCAATACAAAAAAATAGGTAGATGTTAAGTTAACCGGCTACTATTCACAATTTAGGCAAGTAAGTGAAACAAATGCGATGACCGTGCAACGTTTTAAATAGCATTTAGATTTAAAGCGTCTGATGGGCGAATCACTCGGCACTTTGAGTCGGCTCTTTTAGGTGAACGATGGGAGCTGACTCGTATATCTAAATAGGTAGGTGTGGGGGGGCTGTAAATAAAAGACAATAGCAGACAGATGTTTATTATCAAGCAATGCTCTCTGCCGAAAACTCATTTTTATACATTTTTAAACTGGCAATGCTGCCGAAGAAGGAGTCATGTGGGAGCGGATAAGAGTCGACTCTTATTAGTGAGCCGAACAAATTGATTCGACGCACTGAGAAGGAGCCAGAATCACTAACACAGAAGCTTCTCGATCATTCAGAAAAACAACTCTACTGTCAAATATACGCCATTACCGTTAGAGAGGTTTATAGTAGCCTTGGCAAGAGAATTGACACAAAAGAAATGCAGAGCACAAAATTGTGGAGGAGTATGTCAGGATTAAACATTCACCCAGGAGATCCTGGCATGTGGAAAAGGCCTATCTGATCAAAACATGTGTGCAACAACAGCCTTTTGGGCTGAAAGAACTCAAGCGTGCTACAATACACTTTACTCTAGATGGGTTCTCCCTAGTGGTTGTCTTTCATTAGTATCCTGCTTTCATAGTTGTCTTGTAAATTAGGTGAGCTTTCTTTAAAATGCAATTCGACTCCGGTCAGATTGAGAGAACCCTACAGAGGATTGAAACACAGCCCGTCGTTCAGATCAGCTTTCTCTCTGGTGTAACTCAATTCACTGGTATGACTGGTTAAACGGCGTGGACTTTGTACGCCGAACCTTGTGTGCAGTCGTAAACTTTACACACACACAGTTTTCATCACTGGCTGTAAAAGCATTCTGCACACACTCAAATGGAAATGAGTTCAACAACGAAGCCATAACTACACATGTGGCATCAAATAGCCCCCCCTCCTCCCCAATTTGTGCAATAAAGCGTGGGTGTGGGTGGGTGTGGGTGTGGAATGGCCATAAACATCATAAAACTCAGTGGATTGTGGGTTTCATAGCTCAGGGAACATCATCGGTGGCCACTCGGGCGTAGACGTGCAGGCACTATTTTTAGTCCGTGTGACTCTGGATCTGATGTGAATCGTATCGTTTGAGCGTCGCATGCCGAAGACCACAGACGCTCAGCCACCATTTACATTTGCATTACACCAAGCGGGGAAAATCTTATCTTCAGACACGTGACATTCAAAATGGGAGGAAGTGGAGGAGCTTCACCGTGCAGATGACACAGCACGAATGTGTGTGCTATAGAGAGTTGGGAGGATTTTGGGCGGATGGTCGTTCAATCATGAGTGACCTTTTTTTGTAGATGTTCAGTTAGAGACGGAAGCTCGTCTTTTCTCCCTGCGCAGTGTGTGTTAATCGTCCTCTAGCCCTCCATCAGGGTCAGTTTCTGACCACGACACTGATGTTAGGAGGAGATTTTTGGTTGGTGGGCTGTTTCTCGACCCAGCAGTGACACTGAGGTGTTTAAAACCCCTGTAACACTGCTGTACTGAGAATGAACCACCACCCAAATCAGATCTGCTCAGCGATGCTCCTATGGTGGGCAAACTCGCACATGATTCATCGTGTCCTCCTCCATTTACGCTGAACATGATCCCATTAGAAAGGCTTAAAGCAGATCTAATCAGAGTCACCTGACACGCCCGGTATATCAATACGGTAATACGGTGCACAACTATACACACAGTTGAGTGCAGAAGTTTGCGCACCCCAGGACAAAACGAAGTGCGTTAGGTTTCGCAGATGTTCCTTCATGATCACAAGTAACAAAAACGGTCAAATAGTGTACAAGATATTAATAGTAAAAAAAAAAAAGAAGAGAATATGATATAAATATGAATATTCTCTTAACTATATAACTTTTTTATCCTTTAAACAGATGCTCACCAACATGCTGGGATATGCGAAGAATCAATTTCACTGTACATGTATATGTGACAATAAAGGAGCTTTCTATTCTATTCTATTCTATTGTTGCAGATCACACCCACATTTTTGAACTTCATGCAATTTATTTTTTTATGTAGGGCAAATGCACATTTGTTATTTTGCTTCTTTTTCATCTAGAAAGTGTGGGCGATGCAAACGGATGGCCAGACGGACAGTTCAACAGTCAGCACAAGTTCGTGATAAGGCCAAGGTGTGCTTATGGTGCAATGCCGAAAAGCGTCACGTGTCCGGGTGACATCGCCGCTGAGACGAGTAGAGAGATGGACAGAGCTGAGAGCTGTGACAGTATCGTCAGCTTCAACTGTGCTGTGAGTCCCACTTCCGTTCATGAAGATACATTCGACACAGTTTGAGTTCAGATTAACACACGCGTTTCTTTGCGTTTTTTCTAGCCAGATGTGATGATATAAATATGGAGTTATTTTCCTGTCAAAAGTACCTCGTAACCGTAATTGTATGAACTGCAAATCGATATTGGAGATTTGTACATCTGCAACTGTAACCTACATTTTGTGATTATCTCCTGATTTATGTCTGTACAATTTACGTACGCGCAACTTTCAAGTTACATTTACCAAAGCGCATGTTTACAACTGGAAGGTTTTGACTGAAACATCTCATCACTTTAAAGGTTCAAGGGGTGGGGCCAAGTGGATGGCTCCAGAAAGCCGAGGGGGTGGGGCTAAACCTAAATGTTCAACCAGTTGTGGCTCCAAAATGTCAAAACTACGTGCATAAAATGGTAATCAAACCTAAGAGTATAGTGGAGCTTGACATGTCTTCTACAAGTGTCTCCAATCATGTTAGACATGATGTTAGAGACTCAGTGCTGTTATTATCTTCAGGAGAGGCCAGATATTAATCGTGGGGGTGCCGATAATTTTGAAACCAGCGTTTTGCAGAAAAGATGGTACTATTTAAGAAAAATGTTTCGACTATACAGCGTTCCTAAGTGTTGAAGCTCAAAGTATCACTTGTTGCATGCGCTAATCATTTTATATATACTTTTTGCTCATTTTCATAAGGGAGCCAATAATTCTGGAGTCTGTGTTGTATTGTGCGTCACTGTCTTTGCACTTGTCCTGTCAGATGTTCATCTTCTGGTGTGTGTCTCTTTCAGAGTGACGAGAGCCTGCAGTACCTCTCTGCAGAAGAGAAGGCTTGTCTCATGTTCCTGGAGGAGACCATCGAGTCCCTAACTACAGAGGACACTGGTCTGTCCGGTGATGACGCTGAAAGTCTTCCTGTGTCTGGGAACACCACCAGCAAACGGCATTGCATCACTGATCCTAGTATGCTTGGCAGCACGGATCACCATCAAGTTAAGAATTACTTGGTTCCTACACCTTTTGTGCTGGCAATCTGCAATGCTAATATCCCTCCGAAACAAAGGATGACTGCTTCTAATGAAAAACCACCACCTCATGTGAATAAAACACACTTAAATGAGGGCCTTCCTGGTCCAACAGAGGTGAACGTAGCAGCCAGTCCTCCTCCGTTGACATTTAAAAACAGCAATGGGAACAGTCCAGAAGTGCAGAACGACCAACCGTCATCTCACTATGCGTCCCCTAGGGGGCCTTTGTCCCACGAGGGTCTGGTGGAGCTACGCAAAACCGTATCCATGAAAAAAAAACCTGCAATTGAGAAGCAGCTTTCTACACATGACGATTCTGAAAGCCAGAACGTTTCAGAAAGTCGGTGTATGAAGCCCAATCCTCCAGCCGTAGCCCCTAAACCTAAAAGTATACCGTCCCACATAGCCGTTTTGAATCATAAAGGAACCACCAGCCCTAATGCGGACACGCATTGCTTATCTACATCACCTGGGAACAGGGTTTTGACAGAACCAGAGAAAGTCAGGCTGGAGGCTTTATCTAAACTGGGTCTACTACAGGAGGATGTGAAACCACCCACACTCAGGGACACTCAGACCTCTGGACCTCCACAGCTTTCATCCAACTCAGCTCCAGACTTTCCTCAATGTGATAATTTAAGGAACCAAGAGCCGAAAAATCAAGTAGAGAAGTCTGGAATGGAGCTGGAGATAAGAACGTCCAACGAGGAACGTTCAGCCCTTCAGGGCTCAAGCCAATCATCCACTGCTCCTCCAACACGCCAAAAGCCATCACATGCCCCAGGCGTGAGTGTACCGATGGTTCCCAACATGGGAGAGGACCGACGCCAGGCTTTAAGAAAACTAGGATTGCTTAAGGACTAAAAATTGCTTACCGTACAGTCAACTCCAGAATTATTGGCACCCTTCATGAAAATTTATTAACATAACATTTTTTTTTAGCTTAAACATGGCATATGGGAATGCTGTAAAGTTTTATTTTAACACAATATTTTTAAGCATAAAAGCTTTACTTAAGTAGTGCACTTTTTCCCTTCATAATACTGGATTCAAAATTATTGGTGCCCCCTCAATTAATATTTGGTAAAGACTGAGCCTTTTCCTGTAATGTCTAACAAGGTCCTAGAGGATCTTCTACATGCAGAACAGTTATTTTATGCTCTTAGGTTTGTGCATGCGGACGTCCTCTTGAATTCAGACCACAGGTTTTTCATTAGGGTTCTAATTCGGAGACTGACAGAGATGGTCGTTGCAAAAATTATTTTGTGTTCCTGCCACCATTTCTGTGTTGATTTAGTGTTTGATGTTTGGGGTCATTATTCTGTTGAAGACTCCTTCTTCGGCCAAGTCTTAACCTCCTGGCAGAGGCAACCAGGTTTTTGGGCTAAAATACCCTGGTAAGTGGAATTCACAATGACATCAATCTTCACAAGAGCCTCTGGGACACCAGTCCCAAAACAACCCCAAAGCATCACTACACTTTACAGTGGGTTTGGGGGCTTTTGCTTGAATACAGGATCCATTAGTTGGGGGCAGTGGTGGCTCAGTGGTTAGGGCACTGGGCTACTGATCAGAAGATCGAGGGTTCAAACCTCAGCTCTGCCAAGCTGCCACTGTTGGGCCCTTGAGCAAGGCCCTTAACCCTCCCTGCTCCA
>JAOUQW010000001.1:11584386-11596255 GCA_028565825.1 Olivaichthys viedmensis
AAGGCTAGCTAGTAGTGGTCTCAAAGGACGAGTAGCGTCTCTAAAGCACTTCTCAGGAAGGGAAACAAGGCCAAACGTTTGGCATGGGCTAAGACACAGCAGCATTTCACAGTGGATCACTGGAAAAAAGTTCTATTTACTGATGAATCCAAGTTTGAGATTTATGGTAGTCACAGAAGGGTTTATGTAAGGAGACGAACAGAAGAGAGATTGATACCACAGTGGATCAAAACAACAGCTGTGCTCTCAGACCTTTGGATACCACTGTAAGTATATAAGCCGATCTACATATTGTGGTGATAATTTAATTCATCATTAATATTAGTAGAAGTACTATCGTGCCATTTTATTACTTTTTTGGTATATTGCGATATTATTGTTGTCTTTATAGTGGATAATATTGTGATCTAAATTTAATTTCATATTATCCACCCCTACAGGAAATGTATGAACTGTTTTGAATTAATTTCTAGCTAACATCTATTCTGTGTGTGTGTGTGTGTGTGTACAGCATCATCCAGACCTTGCAGACCGCCTCCCGTCTCTCTCAACAGGCCGAACTGGGAGAGGTCCTGGAGGAAATTGAGGTAAGATAATAGTCAGCCTTTAGATGGCGCTGCAACACAGATTCAGAATTTCAACTCCAAGTCCATTCACCCTCCCACCAATAGCATGAACACTGAATGCATTCCTTCAGTTGGTAGATAGGACGGTTTGTTTGCTGAAATGTTAAGCAGTGGGCGTCAAATTGAACCCGGCACGCGTTGTGTGTCACACGCAGGACCTGGCTGCTCGGCTGGACGACCTGGGCGGTGTATACCTGCAGTTTGAGGAAGGCCCGGAGGCCACGGCGCTGTTCGTGGCCGCAGCGTATGCTCTGTCCGACCACATGGGTGTGGAACCGCCACTGAAAGAGGTCAGCGTTAGACCCGTCACTGCACATCGAACAGATTTCCTAATCTCTTGTAACCACATGAATCTGGAGATAAATGGTTCTTCGTGTTTGTTTTTCTCAGGATCAGGTGATCCAGCTGGTGAACTCGATCTTCAGTAAGAAGTCGTGGGAGACGCTGTCTGAAGCGTTCAGTGTAGTCAGCGCTGCCGCCGCGCTCTCCAACAACCGCTTCCACAAGCCGGTCATCGTCAACGCTCTGGGCTCGGCGTCCGTGTCACACAGCCGGCCTCTGCTGCAGGTAACGCACCGCTAACACAGTCTGTAGGAAGACATGCGGGGTTTCCATCCACATGTTTATGAGGATTTAGAATTTGTGCATAATGCAAAAAGGTTAAAAGTATGGAATTTAAAGACACTAGTTTTCCAGACCTGGAATAGTATCGAGAAATAAAGCGTGCATATTCTGTTGTCCAAGTAATATAGGCTTCGGACACCTAACGCTCTAAATGTGCTGTCTTTAGACGTTCCCTTATTCTCTGCACTAATGCAGCCTTCCTAATGCACATCACTTTTCATGAACACAAAGTCTTGAAAAGGTCTAAAATGAGGAAAGGGCAAGAACCCTGGAGCAGTACGTAAAAAAACTATGAAAACCCCATAGTGACGTACAACAGACGGAGGCCAAATTAAAGGAAAAACCAACATAAAGTGTGTTCGTGAGGTTTTTGGGCCACCAAAACAGCTTCAATGCACCAAGTCTCTGGAACTGTGCTGGAGGAACTGATGGAGAACCGTTCTTCCTAAACATGTGCCCTCAGCTGGTGTTTTGATGATGATGGTGGTGTAGCCGCTATCTAACCCGTCGCTCCAAAATCTCCCACAGGTGTTCAATTGGGTTGAGAATCTGGTGACTGAAGGACAGAGCGCATGATTTACATCATTTATTATACTCATCAAAGCGTTCAGTGACCTGTGCGTGGTCCTTCAGGTTCTTCCTTTCATACAGTAGTCTGCTGTTTTGGAAACGTTGACGCTGACCCTGCACTCTGACCCCATCTTTCTTCCAAGCTATGCCAAGAACATGCATTTTGTTGTACTGTACCCATTTTCATATGTATTTAGGACCCCAACCAATATGAAAATTTCATCACTGATGCCTAACAGATGGCGTCAACCGATATAATTGTATATAGTCAGAAATGAAACGGACACTATTAGTTTTACAGGGCTTGATTTATGATTTAACCTGCAATTTCTCCAACTCGTATAAACAACAGAAACTCACGAGCTCGAATTCAATCATTGAAATCGAGTTAGTAACCTCATTCAAATGAAGTTCATCAGATGGATTAAATCCACTTTCTAGTCCATTCTGCTTCTGCTTCTGTTCTCCAGTCAGTTACATGACACATTCAGACTGAATAACTAAGAGATGTTTTGGTACTATTCCAGGCATTTTTCACTTAAAGCAGTGACGCATAAGCCTGTGTAAAAGTCCAATCACAGCATTTTGTGCTTCAATGCAGAATTGTTCAAGAGAAAATCATCTAAGCAATGCGTTTAAGGATCACTTATTTTCTGAGTGTTGCTTGGTAACGTTTCCTCTACGTTCTCTCCAACATCACATCACAGCACAGCATGTGGTCACCTGATCACAATAGCGTGGCGAGAATCCGGTGTGCGAGTGGCCTAACACACTGTTGATGCGTGCAACTTGACGGTATCACGTGATCAGTTGGTCGACATGCCACCAAACACAGTTTGCAAACGTGCATATTGGTTAACAGAACGTCCGAGTCGTCTCTGTTGTAGCTGGATGAAGGAGTAAATCAGATCAACCGTAAATATAATTCACTACAATTGTAGACCGTTTATTATTAATAATAATAATATGTGCAATGTCTGACATGGACTGAACATGCATGCTCATTTTGTAACCATTGTATAAAGTAAGCTCATGCACTCGGCTGGCTGCTTATAAATCCAAACATTCCTGCAGATTGCAATTAAATATCAGTTTGACCAATACATGTGTTTATTGTTCATGCTGTTAGCATGGAGCCTTAATTTTTCCTCTCTGGCTACTAGGAGTTTCTTGTTAGCAATGTTGGCACTTCTGCATCTGGATGGAAACATGCTGTCTATTGTAGATCTTAAATACAAGCTTTGGTGCTCGGTTGTTTGGTGCCAGTGTTTGTAACGCCTGATGGAGATTTAATTTTCATCATGTGACTGATTTTTCTTTCTGTTTTTGTGTGTGTGTGTTGTTGTCCCACAGCTCCAGGTGACCGACGTCCTCTGCCAGCCTCTGAGCTCGGCAAACGTGCTGGTGGAATCGGCCACCTCTGTAGCCTCCAAGGCTGTAGTGCTTAGTCAAACTCCCTTCACCCTGCATGAGTACGTTCATTCCTTTTGCAAGAATAGTTCCCACCGGTTTATTCTACATGCTTGTTGCTGTGGCTACCAGCAGCAAATAAATCAGTTCACTCTAGTTTTGCCTCGGGGGGAAGAAAAAAACGAATACTAATCATGGTTATTAAATACTTTTCTTGTTCAGTGGCGTTTTTGAGCTCGACTTCATGGCCAGCCAGCCTGCGAGCGGTTACTATCAGTTCTCCGTGGCCGTCACCGGGGACAGCCGTCTGGTGGCCAACCAAGTTGACGTAAGTGGACTTCTTTTAAAAAAATAATATATGACCGTAAACTTCATGCGTGATGTAACCACGCATCTCAGTGTAAGCTTCCCTTTTATGAAAGGTCAGGAAGTTGCTCTTAATTGTCTAAATGACTGCTGATTCATTCAACGAGGCTTTTAAAGAGCAATTATTTAGTCCGTTTGTAAGGTCGCGGCCATGTCAGAGGTCGACGTCTCGTCCTTTGTAGGCCGCTGAACCCTGAACAATGCGCCGTCGTGTCATCCAGTTAACTACACACACAAGCGCTTTAACCACTTGTTTTTTTTCCCCCTTTTAGCTCAAAGTAAAAGTCTCCACCAAGGTAGCCATCAACAACATGGACCTGTCTGTGGTCGACAAGGACCAGAACATAGGCCCCAAGACCACGCGGTAAGTTCCTCCACCATCGAACTGCACACACGAGCAAGCACGTTCTTTTCGCTTATTAATATATGCGAACTGGTTTTTGTTTCTCAGAGTGGAATATCCCAGCAAGGCCAAGACCTCCTTCATGGCCGACAGCCACCAAAACTTTGCCATGACCTTCCAGCTGGTGGATGAAACCACCGGAGTGGAGCTCACGCCTCACCAGGTACGTGCCACGCCCACATGGTTTCAAATAACTCACCCTGGAAGTATGGTGTAAAATGTCTGAGATTAATTTGGTTGCAAACGTTCACAGAGGCTTATGGGTGAAATTTAATGAATAATCCTCTTAACAGGAACCAGACTCAAAAGGGGAACCCCCTGATAGCGGGGTTATAAAACCAAAGCGCTCTGACCTTGTCTTCCTCAGACCTTCGTCAGGCTGCATAACCAGAAGACGGGGCAGGAGGTGGTGTTCGTGGCCGAGCCGGACAGCAAGAACCTGTACAAGTTTGAGCTGGACACGGCTGAGAGGAAGGCCGAGTTCGACTCCATCTCCGGCACCTACGTGCTCTACCTGATGGTGGGAGACGCCACGCTGGAAAACCCCGTCTTATGGAGCGTGGTACGGACGCAGTGTGTGATGAATAAATGGTTTTATTAATCACACGGATCGACGCACGATAAACGATTCTTTATTATATACGATGTCTTCTCGTTTTTTAGGCGGATGTTGTTCTCAAGTTCATCGAGGAAGAGGCTCCATCTGCGATTCAGTCGAAGACCCTGTATGTTCCCAAACCAGAGATCCAGGTAAGATTTGGTGACTGATGTATTAATAAAGCATAGATTTTTAGTGTAGTGATGTTGACATTACCATAGCAACAGCAGTTATAACCCTATAACGCCATGCATATCATAGTTAATACTTCAGGCTTTATTGCTAGTTATTGTATTTATAAAATAAATAAAAAAAAACTTTAATAATAATACATTTTTTAAAAATAATTATGTATTTTTTTTTATTTAAAGGTTTTTTTTATCATTAATTAATCATTAGCTATGCATATTTTTGATCGAAATAGTTTTTGGGTGCAGAAATAAAGAAATAAAATTTGTTTTGGTAAACAAAATATTTGGCAACATTTTTTTATTTGGTAAAATTTTTTATTGCTCTGTATTTTTAGATTTCAAAGTTACAATAACCAGGAAGTGATTTTGAGGCAGGGGAAGATGAGGATAAAGATACTACGAATTAATTAATTATAATTAAATTAACAAAGATAAGTAAACATAAACAGCACAGATATTCCATATTATGGTAAAAGTGCTTTGAAAAAATTTAATTGCCTTTTTAAAAATGAGATTAATAATGAGAGAGAGAGGGGAAAAAAAACTCTGGAGAAACTGTGAACGGAGCAAAATAACATTCCCAAAAGCCTAAAGTATGTTTGCAAAAATAAAATGTTGGTTTTCACTTATTTTATTTATTCATTTATTTTTAATATACAATAGGGCCAATGAAGGGTTTAATTAGAAATAATGAGAATTTTTGAACAGGTTTCTCATGTCAGGCTCTAAAGGGTTAAGAAGGTTGGTGTTGTGAGCCTCGGTATGGAGAAACGCGCAGAGCAACCAGACATTTATTTATACCACACATTATTTACACCATTTTTATTACATTTTAACAGTGATCTAAAAAAATCAAATACTATTTTGGGTTTATGCATCTTTACCCATTCAAGTAGATAGGACTCTGGTCTTGTATGACTGTTAGGCATTGCCAAGATGGCCGCCGAGTGGACAGACATTTTACGATAAGGACTTTGACTGTACATGGGGTGCGTCTCATTTCTTCAATTGCGCCTCCTCGCTGCTTAGCTCCTCCCCCTGAGGACACGAGGAAAGGAAACGAGGGCATTTGCATTTCTCACTGAAGCGTCACTCTAAAGCCATCAATGAAGGTATTGTGGTATTTTAACGCCTCTTTCCTGTACATCTAGCACATGTTCCGTGAGCCGGAGAAGAGACCTCCCACCGTCCTGTCCAACGCCTTCACTGCACTCGTCCTCTCGCCCTTCCTGCTGCTGCTCATCGTGGTACGGGCTTCATGCCGTTGTTGTTTATGTTCTGGACGTGTGCCGACCATGGAAATGGTTTCTTACTCCAAACTGGCTTATAATGCAAGTCTAAGGGGCAGGCGTTGAACTCCTTCACTGAATAAACTTCATTGTAAAGGCGTTCTGGTTACTTTTTTACGCTTTCCCCGACCGTTTCGTGGTTTCCATGCGCCATCAGAGCCGCGCAACTTCACTGGTCGTTTTGGCACGAACACACATTCTTCCCTCTGAAAAAGTAGTTCCCGTCTCTTAAAGGCCGGTTTTATACAGATTTGGAGCCTCAATAACAAACACAGATTTAATGTGTTTTACGAAAATGTGCGTTTCACAAAACTGTTTGACTAAGTGAGTTTGGAGTAAAAAGGTGATTTTCATTTATTTATTATTTAATTTATTTGTAAATATCTATGATAACTGCACCTAGTGCAGGTGTGGTAGATGGAGATTAGGTGAAAAAATGGAGTATTCCTTGAATAGCAATAGAAGAGAGCAGATTTGGACTTCATAATTATTTAAAGGGACCTTTGAAAGAAAAACGGGGTTTAATCAGCGCCTCTGTCTGTCTGTCTGTGTCTGTCTGTCTGCAGTGGCTGAAGCTGGGAGCCAACATTTCCAACTTCAGTCTGTCTCCCAGTTGTGTCCTGTTCCACGTCGGCCATGCAGGTGAGGGTTTGTCCTCCAGCCGTCGACTCTGATGTTGACTTCTTAATGACCTTCACGATTTGCTGTCGAGCCCCACTCACTCTATAGTCTCTCTCTCTTTCTTTCTTTCTCTTTTTCTCTCTCCCTCTCTCTCCCCTCTCTCTTTTTCTCTTTCTCTCCTCCCCCTTTCTCTTTCTCTCTCCCCTCCCTCTTTCTCTCTTCCCCTCCCTCTCCCTCTTTCTCTTTCTCTCTTTTGTTCCCTCTCTCTCTAACCCAACAGGTCTATTGAATTTAGTTTTTATGTTCTGATGTCTTGGTTACAGATATATTTTGGTACTTGATGGTTTGTGTAAATTTTCAGATGGTGTTTCTTTGTTCTCTTCTCTGCAGCCATGCTGGGCCTGATGTACGTGTACTGGACTCACCTGGACATGTTCCAGTCTCTTAAATACCTGGCCATTCTCGGCAGCCTCACCTTCCTGGCTGGGAACCGCATGCTGGCCCAGAAAGCAGTTAAAAGGTACGGTGTGGGGTTTTATTTCTTTTTTTTTTTTTTTTCTTCCCTCTTTCCATTCATCACCTCCATTCTCAATGCGTTAATGAGACTCCTACACCTTTTCTATGTAGAAATGAAACGCTTTCAGACAGACACAGACAGACAGACCAACCTAGTGCGGTTAGATTGCAATTAGCAAGCAATTCGACTCACCTGAACTGAATCGACTCAACATGCTGTATTTTGGGTTGCGGGCAGCATTTTTAATAGATGTGAGCTGCTAAACTGAGCCAAAGGACGGACCTAAACTGCTGCAGAACTACCATGTGTTCTGGATTTCTGGACCGCAGAACAAAAAAAGAAAATAAACGCTGGCTACGGGACACAAAATGTTTTAAACTAGTTATTTATATGATTCTTGAATCATGCATTTAGCACCGGCTCCGTGATCTCGGGTGGTTTCTGTGATTTGTACGCGCACTTGCCAAAGGTTTATTTACCACCGTCGCCGTATTTCTAACCAATGAATAAGAGTTTTATGAGCATACTTAAACAGTGTAACTAAAACTTGTATTTTTACGAGAAAGCAATAATCCTAATTTTATCTTAAATGAAACAATCTGAAACATTAAAGTTTATCTATGTTTTGCTCTTGCACATGACCGAGCCGATTCACAAACGGCTTCCTGTTCACTATATATGCTCACTATATAGGGTATAACAGGGTCCACAGCACCATTATATCTAGTGCACTACAGTCAGCTCCAGAATTATTGGCACTCTTGATAAAGATGAGTTTAAAAAAAAAAGTTATGAAATTTATAATAATAATAAAAATAATGACCTTTATGCCCCGATAGAACGCCATTTGAGATATTTTTGTTGTATTTTAATGTCGTCTGACAGTTTGGCCCTCAGCATTTTCTATATATTCACGGAGGTTAAAGTATTGGCACCCTTGGCTTGGTAATGGCTCCTTGCCTTTAAATCAAACTCGCCGTGTCCTCGTGCTCAACAGTTCACCTTGTGAGGCAGACAAGTGACAGCACTAACATAAAATAAGCTGTACGCCTGCTTTTAAAAAAATATTTCTAAAGAAGAAAAAATGAGCGCATATGAACGTGCTGGTTTCAATAGTTTTGCCGATTTTTAGTTTGTCGCTGCTGAAAATAAATAAATAAAAGTGAAAAGGAAAGATGAAAGCACAAATCTATTGGTTAATGAGTTGAATCAGGGGAAAACAATGAAATATGCAGGGCAGAGTCACTCCAGGACCCTCTAACAGGTACATGGCGAGTACATGGCGGTGTTATCGAGAACAAATCCACTCCGTCTTCCTCGGCGCTCGGCTGGTCCTGATGCTCTGTAACAGCCTTCAGCTCGCTCCATAACGCAGCGTTTCCGTCTGTCCTCACGTACCTCGTGTCTATAGCGAGCAGAAAGCAATGAGAATCGAACACGTCATTGGTTATGTGCAAAAGTTTTGGCACCCCCGGTCAGATCACATTCTGTCTATAGAACCTCTGCGAACTTTAACATGACGCATTTCTACAAACAACAAACAATTACTATTTAATTACTGAATTGTGGCATGTGTGAATGTGCGAAAGTTTGAGCACCCTTCCTTTTCTTTTGTAAGGTCTCGCTCTACACTTTAACGAACTCTTTAGGCCCAAACATACGCGAGGTCATGACCGTAGACGGAGAGCTTGTACAAATTTTTTTTTTAAACATTTTGGCGAATCAGATGACCTAAGAAAAGTGTTTTGCATGGAAGAATGGGGGGGGTAAAAATAAATAAATGAATAAATATTCCTAAAGCCAGAATACAAAGACTGTTAACTGACTTGGGGAAGCTTTGATTTCTGCCAAAGGGTGAGTCGTGGTGGGAGACAGGGTGCCAACTTTTGCACACACCACATTTACGGTGTTAAATTCAGTGAATAAATCGTATTTGTGCATTAAAAATTTGCTTTCAACTGCATATCACCTTTCTTTTTTTTTAACCCTCCTCATGACTAATATTTCTTTTTGTGGTTACTTTTAAATGCTGACGTTTTCCCTCCTGCTGTAACGTTTCCCTCTTTTTTAGCCAGTCTTTTAGTGCTTTAATCCTCCCGTCTGCTCCTCTTCTTCTTCTCCTTTCTTTCCTCGTCCTCCTCCTCCTCCTCCAGGATCGCCGCTGAGCAGAGTAGTAGGTTGGCCAAGTATAGGAGTCTGCGATGAAAGCCCTCTTTATTTAACAAAGCCCAGTCTTCCAGGCTGAAGTAAGGCTCTGCATCCGAAACACAGCATGGTGTCCTGTTCCACCGTTGTAGTGCAAAGTGCATGGCTGTGTGGGGTTTGTTTCTTTTCACCGCCGCGTCATTCGGTGCCATTTGTGAACGTGTATCCTCGTCGTCAAACATGGAGTCCTTGACAAGCGTGCACCTTTTTATTTAATTCAATTCCTAACGAGTCATTTTCAGACAGCGGAAGCTCATTGTGATTGTCGAAGCCCGTTTTAGCTGCTTGGAGGGAAAAAAACTAACTCGTAATAACGAGAAGGTCTCTTGAAATTATGACTTCACATCTCGTAACGGGGAAGTCTCAATTTACTGAGTGTCTTAATGAGTGTCTCGTAATTATGGCATTGTTTTTATACGGTACCAAAAAAAACAACCACTTGCGTCTGTGTTCTTTAATTTTTACGTTCTTTAAATGCACGTTTTTTGACACTCTGGACCGTCTTTTAATCAGGCGTCAAACTGTTCTAGCCTGTTAATGAATATTTTATTTAATTTTTTATTTATTTCCTTTATTTATACAGGGGGTAACCGACTGAGACACTGTCTCTTTTCCAGCAGTGCCCTGTTTTTAAAAGGCGAAGAAAAAAAAAGGTTATGAGAAAAATCTTAAGCTCACACTGAAAATGTGTATGAGAGAAATCTAACCTTTTAATACGAAGTAAATTTATTCTAATAAAATAAAAAGCCCTTATCCAAAATATTATGTATTATTATTATTATTTTTTTTTTTATTATTATTTATTTAAAGAATCACACTATGCACACTTTGATGGCGGTCTCTTGTGAAATTAAGAAGCAGAAAAGCTCCAGATTAAAAGACAAAATGAAGACATGAGGGTGTGAAAATTAAGACGTTTTCACAGGATCTCTTTTTAAATGCTGTTGACTTTGGAAGTGAAACTTTTTACCCCGATCTTCTAATTCAATTTTTTATATTTTTTGTCTTCAAGTGGCGGAAATGGGCTTCCATATTTCAGGCTGTGAGTCGCTGAGATTTGTAATGGTGTGTGTGTGTGTGTGAGAGAGAACTGTTTTCCTGTTGCCTGGAATCGCATGATCCTTAAAAAAAACTGCTGAGCTGCTTTAAATGTAAAAGTTCAGGTCATTATGTTTGACGCTTTTTTTTCTCTCAAAACGAACACATTGTCTACTTTTAATGCACAATTTTAAACGCATTTTAAATCCTCTCTCCCTCTTTTCCTCTTTCAGACACGAAGCTAAATGATGGAAAAGCAGCTGTGAGAAGACTGGAGCTTCATTTTGTTCATGTCTTTTTATTTAAGCGAAGAAATCCGGCGAGAAAAGCGTGGCGGGTGGTGGAAGCTGACTGACACGGCACTGACGGCTCATGACCGATTATTGGACCGTTTATTACAACAAACAAAAAAAACAAAAAAGGGACGAAGTCTACAAATCAAACAAGAATGCAGTTTGACGTTTTCATTACTTTTGTTTTGGGGGAATAAGAAGGTGAATGCACTGTAAGTGATCATTGGGGTTTTGACGTGATTGTTGCTGGTTCTGTTCAGGTGGTTTTTCTCACAGCAAGCTGTAAACATTCTTCCTTTTGTCATTGTAATTCCTTTCCTTATTATTGCTTTCCATGGAAATCATTTGGACTTTTGCACATCCCTGTGATGGGTTTTTTGTTTTTCCCTTTTTTTTTCCATGTCTGTACACGGAGCATGTGTGCCGATTTTTACAGCTTCTACCACACAGAACACTCAACTCACCAAACAGCGGTTTTGTAAAGAATACAAATAAAAAAAAAAAAACACTTGGACTCTTGGTTGTTGTTTTTTTTTCTTATTTTTTTTTCTTTCTTTCCCCCTTTTCTCCCCCAAAGTGAATCAAATCCCACTTAAGACAAGGGCAGTACTATTAGAGACGGTGCAATACCACATTTTCTTTTCCAATATGAATACTGAAACCTTGATTATCTACTGATACAGACAGATCTAATATAATTTATATATATATATATATATTTATTTATTTTTTGAATAATAATGGATGGATCTAAAATGAGCGTACTCAAACACTCGACTGACCCGACAGGAAGAAATACATGGCTATCAGCATGACCTTCACAAATAAAATCATTCAAATAAACTCTTTTAAACAAAACAAAAAAAGATGAAACCTAAATATCACCGTGCAAATGTCTGCAAAATTAAACCATTTAAAACAAAAGGACTCTAATTCCAGTATAATACTTATTCATGCCAAATATAAAAATATGTTAAACTGTTTCCAGTTTAAAAAAAAAAAACCTTAAACAGTAGAAAATGAATAAAACGTCCCCACTTTCTGCTGGATATCAGATCTGTGCCATTTCTAAGTACTACTTAATATATATATATATATATATTAGTGTGCATGTAGGT
>JAOUQW010000001.1:11626390-11646927 GCA_028565825.1 Olivaichthys viedmensis
CTCTCTTTCTCTCTCCCTCTCTCTCTCTCTCTCTCTCTCTCTCTCTCTCTCTCTCTCCCTCTTTCTCTCTCTCTCTCTCTCTTTCTCTCTCTCTCTCTCTCTCTCTCTCCTCTCTCTCCCTCTCTCCCTCTCTCTCTCTTTCTCTCTCTCTCTCTCTCTCTCTCTCTCTCTCTCTCTCCGGTCGGTCACTGTATTCTGATTGCATGCTGATCGGAAAATCGATCAGACACAGGGACACACGAAGAGAAAACGCCTCATCCCTCCCACAGCAGTTCCTCCCTCCCTCATTCCCTCGGTGCGCTCCTCCTCCTCCTCCTCCTCCTCTTCCTCCTCTTCCTCCTCCTCCTCCTCCTCCTCGCTGGCTCGGTGTGCAGGCTGCGCGCGCGCTCTTTCCCCGCAGCGTCTCGCGCGCGTCGCTCATCCGGCCAGTGTGTTCACGCTCCGCGCGCGGAGGAGCGCGTGATATATCAGGTAAACAAATGCTCATATTAATATCAGGGTTTGTTGTTGTTGTTGTTGTTTTTTCTCTTGACGACTTTAATGCATCCGCGTCTGAAATCTGAATCGTTGCTGTGCATGGCACAAGTCTGATATTTGAATATTATGTCATGTTTGGACGTCGGTGCCTTTGCATGTCGCATCTTCCGTCGATGTGAAAGAACCTAATTCATGTACATAACGCATGCATGACAGAATGCATAAGCCGCTCTTCAGTGTGTATGAGACTACAACTCTATAAGACTGCACAAAGACACATTCTCTTGTATTGCAACATTAGAACCTCATCATCAAGTGTGCAAGCGTCATTATAGCGTTATTATAGCGTTATTATCGCGTTATTATAGCGTCATCATAGCGTTATTATAGCGTTATTATAGCGTTATTATAGCTGTCTAAATGGCCCGAAATCACAACGCTGATGGGGTTTTCTTTTCGTTTTTCTTTTACTTCATTAGCCGAGCTGGTGAAAGCTGACGTGTGTGATGACAGCCTGTGTTCATCACGCTGTTGTATTTGTACGGCTGATTATAATTACCATTGCAAATAACAGCTCAGTGACTTGCAGTTGTAACACATGAGCTGCTTATGTAATGCAGAAAGAATGTCATGTGTAACGGGCAGGTGTATGACTCCTCCAAATCAGCACATTGTACAGTAAAGTCTGTGCATTTTCACTTTAGAGAAGGTTTTTGCACTGGAGTTGCACATTAACGATACATGCAACTATACTGACAAAAAAAGTGATGCATTGAATACAAGACATCGGATTTATGCACTTTCACAGATGGAACACAGGGACCGATCTGATCTGGTATTAGCCTGAGACTGTATTTTCTGATTTTCAGTTACTCTATGCAGTGAACGCGTGTCACGTTGACTGACACAACACAGATCTTGCACAAGAACATGGCACATAACTTGTCTTAACGCACGCCGACATCGCACCTCTGATGCTTCGCATAACTTGGTAACAGAAGCTTCCAGAGAGTCGACTGAGTTACTATCGGCTGAGAGCTCTGATATTGGCATTGTGATCTAAATTGGAAAAAGAAAGGGATCGGTGTGCATCCCTAATTACAGCAGTACATCCTATGTAAATATACGTGTATCAACTTCAGTTCTGGCACAATGTAAGTACGTGAGTGTATCGTGACGTCAGGTCTCCCTCAGGTAATTACACACGTGTAACAGGGTGGGAAAAGTTACACTGTATGAACCGCTGGTTTTCCAATAACACTTTCTTTTTCTGGTTGTTTGTGACACTTTGGCCATAATTAAAAAAGTAACCATAGATAAATCTGATGTAAACATGCCGACTCACCAGTTCCAACAGTGACTCAGTCGTCCTTAGAGTGACATTTCCTGGTTTTAATGCTGGAAAAAAAAAAAAAAACTCCTGATGATGCATCTTGGAGGTGGAAGTCAATTTTGAAGGACCATTTTGAAGTATTCGACCAAATCCCGCCTCCTGCGCTACAATTGGCTAGTAGTTCTTACAAGTCCACCAGATTTATACCACTAATGATGAGTTGCTAGTGGTGAGGATTCCCAGTGACTGCATGACGCATTTGTGTAATGCATTCTGGGTATTCTAATGCAACGACGGACGTAAACGTGACAATACAAAACCGTAATTTCCACTGAGAGATACAATACTGCACTAGAGAACCGTACATGCCAAATGTACATATTAAACGCTAGTCTTATGCCACTATGGCCCTTTAGGGTTAATATAAAAGACATCTCGAAACTTCATGAATGTACTACACTCTTAGAAAAAAGGGTTCCTCAGGGGTTCATTGGACAGATAAGGGTTCTTCACTTCTTAAAGGGGGTTCTTAACCTCTCTGAAAGGGAAACTCCCTGTTGTACAGTTTTACCTAGAATCTTTAAAGGGTCCATCTGTTTGTCCCTCTGGGAGAACCCATAGAGTTCTAGATTTACCCTTTTTTTTCTAAGAGTGTACGATTGCCAAAAGGTAATATGACAGGTGAACTTCATAGAAGACATCTCAAAGCTTCATGAATGTACTACACTTTTAGAAAAGGGGTTCCTCAGGGGTTCATTGGACAGATAAGGGTTCCTTACTTCCTAAAGGGGTTCTACTTGGAACCCTCTCTGATTGGAAACCCTGTTATACATAGAGCTCAGATGGACTAACATTTTTCTAGATTGAACCTTTTTTTTAATAAGAATGTATTATTAGTGAAGACAAACTGATAAGTTGCAAGATAAGAATAAAAAACATTTACAGTTACAACTCTCTTGAACAATATATTTTTAGAAAAAAGAAGTCTAGCCTCCTTAAGGCTCCTACGGTTTGTCCCTCTTGGGGAACACCCTACAGGTTCTATGTAGAATCCTACAACAGAGGGGTTTTCTTTTTCAGAGGGTTTCAAGTAGAAAGCCAAAAACCCTTAACTATCCAAAGAACCCATGAGGACCCCTTTTTCTAAGTGTCAACCCTTAATACTCATAAAGTTACATAACTACATAACGAGTTTTGTCATAAGCCTTTCATAAGTCTTCCAGCATTGCTTTATAAAAGATTCATGTAACGCTTATGAATGTGTCATGAAGTCCCAATGTAGGCCCCTTTAAATAAAGTGTTACCACAAAATCTTTACACAGAACCCCAATTGAACCCCAATGGTTGGTTTACCAAATATTGTACAAACGCTGGGATAAGTACTGGCAAATTACAGATTGGTTTAAAGCCTGATCTTTTGGTTGGGTTACCGTGTTACAAGCACTACAGCGAGCTACATGTTTGATAAGTTGACATTTCCTGATACAAACAACCAGAAAGGAAACGATTCTTATTGGAAAATCAGAGTGTAAATACCAGAGACAGAACTTCCAGTTACTGCAGTCAAGATACACTTGTGCACTTACACGAGCCCAAACTGAAGTGAATACACATGTGTATTTACATAAATGTTCTGCTGTAACCCATCTGTAACAGTGCATAACATACTCAGTAATTATAGTATAGCTGCATATATAGTTTATGTGTAACTACACAGGTGTTAGAGACACTTTATATTACAAGACCTTGGAATTATAAGGTTCTATCTGACTTGTTTTACACCAATATATTGCTTAAAGTAAAAAAAAAAAAGTCAAGTTTAAAAGTTTCTATCTGCTTTGACCTTATTGAGAGTCACAACTTTATGGCTGAATATCTTAATTGTCACACAGAACCTTATAATTCCAAGATCACGATTAAGTGAGACCTAGAAATCCAGCTTTTGAACTGCATTGAGCCATTGCACTGATGTTTCCCTTCACGGCTTGACTACATTAAGACCCGCCTCGAGATATTTTATGCAAGCTTGAGCAAGCAGGTGATTATCAGCGTGTTGTTGTTCTGCATGGTACAATGCGATAAGGAGTGATAAGGGGTGTAGTGAAGTTACCAAAGGGTGCACAGCAAAACAGGCGTTCCTCAATTCACCCCCCACCAATTTCAGTTCACTAAACAAAAAAAAGCCGACAAGTGATATTTAACCCTCTTTTGGTAGTTTCGTAGTTTGCATTTCAGATCCTAATGTATGCAAGTCGACTCCATCTGAAGGCATGTTTGGAAAATGAATTCTCATTTACATACTGCAGCTTTGATCGTTGTCGCATTGTCGTGTTCACCGTTCTATTTTTTTTTTTTAAAGGTGATTCTCAAGATTGCGGGATTTTAAAAACGAAAACGAGACCTTTGGAGCAAAACAATGACCTCGACAATGACCTCACATGGCAATGATGTGCATTTTGCACCAAAAAAGCCTCCATTCACAAACATATGGTATCTTGCATGTCATTGCAGGAGCACAGACGTAGGGTCAAGTTCTTATTAAGAGGCTTTGGTCTTGTCTTGTCCATTGTCATTGCTTTAACCTCCTAAAGTCTCAGCTTATTATTCAGTTATTCATCTAAAAGCATATGATCCCAAGAGGCTTTTCTTAAACTTCCCAAATAGGCAGAGAACGTCTTGTTCTGCTTCTCCTAACGTTCTAAATGAAAACTACTTATTTGGGGAAACTATTTAACTTTTAAGTAAAAACTACTTATTTCAAAAAATACATTTAGATTCAGAAATAAATGTAAACATGGGCGTTAACTTCATTATTTACATTTTGTCTTAGAAACAAATTCCAACCATAAGCCTTCATCAAAATGTCTGTAAGACGATGATAAATATAGATTCAATCTAGTGTCCAAACTTTTGACTGCTAGTGTATGTGTATTAGTGTGGACAATGCCTGTGGCTGGGGGTCAGCAGGTGCTGAAATCCTTGCTACCACTTTTTGATCATCTTTCATCTCGGCTCTTACAGATGAGTGTATTTGAAGCTGATGTAAGACCATTCAGAGATTGCCAGCTGAGCGAAGGATTGATTCGTTTTTCTCACCTACTGGAAGGTGTCTCAGTCCAGCTGTTAGGCCACAATAGATGTTTTAAAGCACAAGAAGTGAGAGATTTTATACGTAAAGCTTTGCCCACGTGTAATCTGTGTGGCTCTGAGACCCGCCACCCTTATCCTTTAAATCCCCAGGGAACCTGAATCCGTGATTGCTTTCTAATGAGGTTAATATTGATCTTGGGGTCATACAATATGCATGTACAAAGTACCTTTCATTTCTCTCATTCCCAACGTCTACATTTACTGTAAAGCAGGCGGGAGTAATCTTGGGTAAAGTTTACGGAAGCTTTACCTCCAAACGGTCACAAGCTGACACACAGTATCGTACAGAAGGGTGTCAATGGATGTGCTCGATGGAGTATTAGACCACGCCTGAACAGTTCTCAGCTCCGTCTGAACAGCGAGTTCAGCTGGTTCTTGAGCAGTGTTCTATTATATTTCTGTCTTTTGAAAATTTTTATTCAAACGTTGCAGGATGTTTAACATAACACTGAAGTTTGGTATCATACAAACATTTTTAAATATTTTACATTATTAATTTATTTTTAGCTGAGTAAACCGAGACCTACAGTATGTTGGTTTGTATGGAACACAGGCTTGTGTCTTAATTGAATTTTTGCATACTTACTGTAACAGTCCATGTCCCAGTGTTAAGTATTTTGTATTATTATTATTATTAAGGTATAAAATCCAGCATATAGACCAAATCACATGCAGGTTGGCGGTACTTCCGGGTGAATAACTTTCAAGAAGGAAGGAAGTAGCACGTTTTGAAGTAGCGGTAAATACAAATGTGAATATCTTTTTTATTATTAACATTATGAACAATTTTTAATTTCATTATTTTTTTAAAAGCATTTTTGCTTCAATAACTTTAAGTACTGTGCAAAAGAGTGTGTTAAACCGCCTGCTGCTCCTTCGTCGATGTCACGCGCACCTTGTTTATACTTGATATCTGAAATTTTAATAATCCTTTTGGACATGTTCTTGCCCTGCAGTTCCGTTGTTCTTTGTTTTTTCTTTCTCCCCCGCCCCTGTACAGAAATGTTTATACATGGAAAAACCGAATAGACAAAGAAAAAATATATATTATATACAAGTATACTTTTCACAAACTTAGACATAGCAGATCTGACTTGATTTGAAGGTATTTAAGGGCTCACGGGAAGAAAGCCAAGCTCACAGATCCTCATTGCTCACCATGTAACCGCACTCTAATGTTTACATCACTGCAGCGCCACACACACACACACACACACACACACATACTCGCTCTAACGCTCTAACAAACACCTCGAGGGAGGGAGAGAGGGAGGAAAGCTCTGGTCGACGTTCACACTGGAAAACAGTAGATCTGGCCTGAGTGAACTGGGTGTTGCCTGTTGTTCTCATTGTTAAAGTGGTTATTAAAAACAGCCGCGTCACTTTTAGCGTGTTGCAGAAGCAAATGACACATGTCACCAGACCAGAACCTCTATTAACGTGTGTGTGTGTGTGACAGGGTGTGTGCAGGTGCTTACACATGTGTGTTTTTGTGTGTTCACACACTCCTGTGGCATTAAGACAGATCCACATACACACAGATTGAATAACTGGCTTCCCTTCTTTTTTTTTAGGCTCATGCAATTTCTGGCTTCTGTGTAACAGCGAATATGGCAGCACTGTTTTGTTTCCTGCAAAAGACTGACATCACTTTTTCTTTTGTGTTTCCCCTCCGAAACAAAACCTATTGTGTGAGGAAAGCAGACGCCTGCTGCACACGTCCTTTTTTACTCGTATTTATTCATTTAATTATTTATCACCCTTCCTTATTATAGTTTAGTGGTTAATCATTTCCTGGATTCGGTCTCTCCATTATTGCTTTTAGCTTGTGTCACATGTTCACTCTGCCGCATGTAACTTTTGGCAAGCACACTTAAATTCTATTTTGTTTATCGCCTCGTTTCTTGCCTCTGTATGTTTTTCGTATTCGCTCCCATCCTCGGGAACCTATGGTGACCGGGTTTTGGGTTGATTATTGTGTCCCTGGTGTGGCATGTGCATTGCTGCACTTAAGATATGGTGCAAATTTTTCACAACATTCTCTCTCTTTTTTTCTTTCCTTCTCAACTCTATTATTTGAAGCTTACAGTGTTGTCACAGCAGCCACTATATAATTAACCTCAGCTGTGTTGTCAGTGAGGCAGGAAGGGGAACTGGAAAAAAATAATTAAATAAACGCCCACTAATAGTACTTGACACCTTAAGTTTAAAAACCTGGAGAATTAAAATTTTCAAGGACAAGTAGGCTGCATTTTCACCTTCTTTAAATATAAGTATGTCGCTTCTTTGATTGATTCAGGCTATCTAAAAATGCAAAAAACATCTCCATACATTTGTACGATGGTCTTGACTGTGTCAGATTCGATGTCAGATTTGAAACATTTGTTCAAGTATTCAGCAAATATTTCAAAAACATTTCCACAGTACTGTGCAAAAGTAATAATAATAATAATAATAATAATAATAATAATTTGTGTAGCACCTTTCATTTTGAGTTAAAAATCTCAAAGTGCTTTACATATAAAAGATCAGAAAGTCAAAACAAAGTGTTTATGGTAAAGCACAATAAAGAACCAATGTACAATCACTAATGAATTAACTATAAATCTAGTGTTAGTGCTATAAATCATGAAAAGTCTATTTAACAAGATAAAAGACCCAATAGCTATGAATATGAATTTGGATCTGGATTTATAAATAGCTATATCTATATATATCAATACCTATAGAGCATAATAGACAGTTCTATTAAGTTCTACTTGAATAGAACTGAGCTGGTAGGTTGTTCCAAGAATCTTGGAGAACTTGTCACGGTTCTTCTGCAGACTTTGACTCTCACTTGCTTCTGTCTCTGCAGTTAAAATCCTAAAACAGCCTCCGTGTTGTTTTTTGTTTAAGTGCTGTTTTATTTAAAGCTGAAGTGTATGGATTGTTTTGTTAAAAATGATAGAAAAAAATCACTATTTAGTCAAGGGAGAAAAAAAATCCTCGAAAACATGATGTTCCTGAGCTGCTGTGAGTCACCCTGACAATCCTGTAATAGTAACTCTCAGTAATTCACATTCAGAGCTGTCGGGTTCAAATTGGTGGGAATTTTCGAACGCACGCGTCATACGCCAGCTCAGATACGTCCTACATCATCGCACTCGCTACCATCGGCTCTGTGCTGTGTTCTGATCACGCAGAACATCCACAGTTAGACCGCGGAATCGGTGATCAGGTCGGCGATTTACAAACACAGAGCTGCAGGATCACAATAAAGCACAAAATAGCTGATAGTAGTGAGCAAACGGGCTAGCTAGAAGACAAGCGCTTGTTAAAGGAGAGAGGTTTTGCTCTTTCATCTGATACTCAGTAACTGTGACAATCACATTTATGTGTACAAAAGTTTTTATTCTCATAAACACTTCTGTTATACTGAAAAGACCACGATAACGGAGGCAGATTATTACTATTGTATAAATAGTATTGTATACTACCTTACTAAATAGTATGTCAGTACACCAGTGGTGTATATTCTATTTAGGCATCCTATTTAGTGCGTAGACTGCGGTTTGGGACGCAGCCCTGATTTCTAATTGAATGTGTATTACTTTCCTCTCCGCACGGCAGACAATGGCGCAGCACAACCCACATTATGAAAGGGAGAGGGTGAAATTTAAAATCTTACATCTAACAGCTTTAATAATTATTCCCTCTATCGACATACAAAACTTTCTCTGTAACATTAAATTGTTATGTTAAATTAGATGATAAATTGTTTTGGAAAATTTGCTCATTTCTACTGACCCACTAATACAGGAGACATAAAATAAACATCTAAGACAAAATTCACATAAAATATTTAGGGTGCCTAAGACTTTTGCACAGTACTGTACATGTTGAATTATTTAATATCAGTGTTCAATGTATATCATGTTAAGACAGCTCTGCACGGCTTGTGGTCAAATCTGGAAGAGATTTATATCTTTTAGACTGGCTCAGTTTTCTCTGGTTCCAACAAACCTGAGCCTCTTTTCCACGGGCCCCATCAGGACTCGTTTGTATAGTTACGGTTTCTTTTACCATCTGTTGTGCAGCTATACAACTCCTTTTATTGTCACATATACATATACAAGTACAGTACAGTGAAATTTGATTCTTCGCATATCCCAGCATGTTTGGTAAGCTGGGGTCAGAGCGAAGGGTCAGCCATGATACAGCGCCCCTGGAGCTAAATCCAATAGGGTCTGTCCACAGATCGCAGACTACAGAAGGCGTGTATTTGAGTTTAAATATAGAAATGAGAGCAGCTCTGAGGGCATATATAGAAATATTCAAGAAGGAAGAAGGTATTAATATGTATGCATGTATTTTCACCCATTTTGTTAGCTAAAACGGGCTAACCTGACAGGATTTTAAAGAGGATTTTCAAGTCATATTCACAAATGTTTATCATCTTCACTGCTAATGTTAACTAGATGGCATACATAAGCCAACTTGACAGAGTAGTTTAGGAACCCTTTTCCACTGCAGCCATAAAACTATGCCTGAAGGTCAGCGGTCTGCGGACAGACGCTTCTCTATAATTCAGGACCAGGAAGTACCCAAGAAAGTGATATGATATGATATAAAGTGATGCAGTTGGACAGCGATGGCGTCCCATATATATATATATAATAAGGCAGATGCTTTTTGGACTGTAATAGGTCGTTGACTGCTGGTTTTAATTGCGCAATATAATAGTTATCCTAATGTTGGCTAGCTTGTTTGCCCCTTGTTTTAATGAAATAAAGAGTTACCCTAACATTAGCTAGCATGTTAGCAAATTTTTCTAGATACTAAAGTCAATACTCCTTAGTCAAATAGCTGTAGGAGAGGTTATCTAAGCTGGCTAGTTAGCTGGATAACATTAGCGCACTGCTGTGTTTAGAAAGCTGGCTAGCTTTGCTAATGTCAAAAAGAAAGTTTAGTGTTGATGTAGTTTACAATAGCCAAGATTAGCTTGAGGCAATGTGTGCCAAGTTAGCTAATATATGATGAATGTGTTGTAAAGGTATTTTTTCACATGATTGTATAATAATCAAGATTTTATGCCATTCTCATTTACAGTCTGGTTATTGCGATGGCTGGTAGGATTGGGAGGTGACATTTGTGTGTGTGACCTTCAGATAGATTTGCAACACGGATGATTTGCAACTCAAATACATGCGGCAGCAATCCCTGCCGAGTGAGAACAAGTCAGAGAACTTTCTAGAAGCTCTGTTCCATCATGCTGGTCTCGATCCTGACCGGCATTGCTTGTTTGAAATGCAGGCACTGACGTGCTTAAAAGCACATTAGAGCTCTGCAAATGTTAGGATCATTACCCAAGCGCCTTTTGAGGCTTGTTGTCATATTCCGTAACGTGGGTGAATGGAAGTGGGGAGGATCGGGTGTCTGTGGATGGCGTGTGAGGCGGCAGTGTGAGCTTAACGCAGGCGAAAGCTGGTGGTCTCGCTTACTCTGCGTGGAATGTTCCCAAGGTTTTTGTTTTTGTAGCCAGAGGGCAATGAGGTCATGTCCAATGCAGAAGTCATCACAGAGAATAAAATCCGTCCTCACAGAGAATGAGAGATAAAGAAATAGAGAGATGGAAGAACGAGAGAACGAGACCATGTGTAGAATAGCTAACGGATAGCGATCATATTGTTCCATTGCACATTTTTTTATTTAAAATGACAAGATAAGACGACTGAGAAGTATATTGACTGGTGCAGAATACAGAGTGTCTGCCCAGAAAGAATAAGGAACCTCTGTCTTTGCCAACTTAAATAAAAAAGACCCATCAAAGCCCTTTTTTCATGTCGGGAGTGTTAGCGAATATCAGAGTGACTCATTTGATTTACTTTGGATTACAGGTAGATTAGACATATAGCAAGTGTCTTCTTCAAAGTCACTTCTTCAAGACGTGAGGCGCAAGTTCAACATCCTGATAAAGCGCCTTTCGTTCAGCTTGGCAGTTCAAAGCACGGCTCACCTGCAACATTCAAGTGGCCCTTTGCTTCTTCATATCCAGTTTTGCCTCAAGGTCTCTTTTTGTTTTTCTCATTTTGACTAGTTCCCGTAGGCAGTTGTTAAATTGAGATTCAGGAGGTGGGGGTGCTCAACCACATGCGAGTAGGCCCATTTAATTTGTGTGTCGAACAAATTGGGTGGCCAGAACTTAAGTTTTCAGTTTTCCTTGTTTGTCAGTCTTCTGATTCTTTTCTGGTGAAGATACATGACACAGTAAAGCCTTTAAACTAGCAAAATGAACACTAGAATCTTCTTACCTCTTTTGAAAACAGTCAGTTAGTCGTTTCCTCTCGCCATCTAAATCTCACTCAACTCTTAACTCTGTTCAATTGGGGATCTGATTCGCGAGTTTAAGCTACACTGTTATCTAGATAACTAGCTTGTTGCAAGTGTTGCCTTTTGAGTGCATTTAGCATCAGCCTATTGGTCAAACAGTATCCATCATAAAGTAACTGCACAAATTGCCTATCAATTTTAATACAAATCTATTCACGTGAAACAGGGCTAATGTATGAAGACGTGTTTGATTTAGCTGCAAGCTCAGTGCTAACAATTTCATCTGGCTATGCAAAGTAGGCTAGTTAGCTAGTCATTTCTTAATTTATTACACTGAATAGTTAAATGGATTTCCATGAAATTGTAGTACCAGATTTAACTCCTGACCGTATGTTTCTTAAGCCCCTCCTGCTGCTGGATGAGTTTGATTCCGCCTTGCCTGAATGGATTCCTTCAGTGACTTTAATGCCACAGAAATCGTGCTTTTTTAAGATATTGATGCATGCATTCACCCTTTTAAAGCTCACCCTGGACCACCATTGGTGTGGAATCAGCCCCAGAACAAGCACTGCTGATTATGGGACACGAGGGCTACTCTGTTTCCATGGTAATTTTAAAAGGGGTTGAGTAGGTGGTAATGAGCGCCAGGAGATGGAGTGACATCATCGTTTACAGTTTCAATACTACATCTATTCACCACACTGCATCTCTCCAATAGAAAATGTGCAGCCTCAGGAATGGACTTTGTGGACATACAACATACTTTATGACAACTAATTGCCAAAAGCAATTAGCCTGACATTTTAAAAGACCTAGTCAGCTAGTGGAAACCCACACTGTGTAAGTCAATTATCAAAGTCTTTATCTACCCTATTATAGTCATGGTGCAGAGAGAACATATCCAATCCCTTTGCACCACTTGTTCATCCTGCTGTCTGTTTCTCAGAACAAGCCTCTTGCTAGCATGACTCAGTGCGTCCTCTTGGCTGACCCTTCAGCAGTGTTTTGGCTGCATACCTGACTGTCTCTGGCCCTCGCCTTTTTCCTCGCATTTGGAACTTCTCGAGTCTGTAAGAGCAGCCACCAAACTCTCTCTTAATCATTTGTCTATAATTGTGGAGAAAAAACTGCACTGGGATAGACTTCTTACATTTCCATATCAGAATCATTTGTCTGACCTCATCAACAAACACAAATCCTCTTCGGCTCCTGTTACTTGAGGTGTCCCTCAGGACTCTGTACTTGGTCCACTCTTTATCATAGTCTACATGGTTCCTTTTGCCCTGCTGAGCAGGACAGACTTTATCTCAGAAGCATGCAAATGCTGCCTAAGAAGGTAGGCAGCTGTCTTCTGCCCTTATTCATGGATAGTGATGATGTTTTACAGTGTTCATGATAACAATATTGTGTGTGTTGAATATCTCAGTATATTGTACAACCAGTTGTCAGGACATGTCGACTTTAGGTATTCTGATTGATGGGGAACAAGAGTGGCTACAGCTCTCTGCCTGATTGCAGTGAGTCAGCACATTCAGAAAGCTGGAAGGCTTTTAACCTCCCTTTACCCCTCCCTCAGCACCATCTCTTTTGTTTTTTTTTATATGTTCCTCTCCTGTTACCTGGGGAACGTGAGGAAATGCGTGAAGAGATGCGGCCTATGTTCGCTGATCTGTGTGTTGCCGTGTTGATGTTCATGCGGCGGTGTTGGTTTAGCTCCCTTCTCAGCGTGCAGCATGCAGCGCAGCAGGGACCAGGATGAAGGACCTTTAGCTGGCCTACAGCTGCATAGTCCTTTTTTGGTCATTCATTTGAGAAACTCTGATACTACATATTATGTATTGAAAGTTCAATACTTTTTCAATACTACAATTCAACAGTTAATTCAATAGTCTAACTTTCTATACTTTGAAGTCTTTATATAAATATGCTAATATTATGAGACTATGAGTAAAAAACTTGTGAATTGCCTGTAGCCTAATTTTTATAATAAAATTAATTATAATAATAAAAATATCAAAGTGCTTTACATTTAAAAGACTAAAACACTAAACTAGAAACATATAAAACTAGAATGCTTACAAACTAGCTTGCTTATAGCCAATGTAGCAGCCTTAAAACTAGCATAATTACAAGCTAGCAAACATACAAACTGGCCAATCTAGCAACCTTACAAAGCAGCATCCGTAAAACTAACATACTTACAAACTAGCATGCATAACTAGCACACTTACAAGCTAGCATGCATACAAACTAGCATGAATACATACAAATCAACATTCTTATAGACAATGTAGAAACCTTAAAAAGTAGCATGCTTAAAACAAACATACTTACAAACTAGCATACTTACAAGCTAGCATGCATATGAATTTGCATGACCACATAAAATCTATAATACTTGCATATAAAACTAGCATACGAACAAACGAACATTTTTTGAGTAGAAATCTAGCAATCTTGTGTGATCTAGCAACCATACACTGAAGCGTAATTACATGCAAACTATCATAATAACCTGTAAACTAGCATATTAAGTACACACTAGCATACATACTAGCATATTTACAAACTTTCATACATCCCAACTGAAGACTAGCAGACTTACAATGTATGAATGTAGCTTCTTTGAAATGAACTTGATAACATGTTGGTGTTTGAAAAGGACATTTGGTGTTAAAAACACAGACGGAACGTGACACCATCACCTAAATTTATGACTTGATGCCATTTAAGGAAACCCAGTAAGAAAAATGCAATTGCCAACAAATTGGTTTTCATGTGAAGCTTCTAACACATACAGGTGAAGAGTTTTATTCAGTAATGTATGTGAGCTTATAGTCCTAGATACAAAAACAGAAGAACAACATTGTATAATCCATTTTATGTTTATTTAAAACACAGTGTAGTGAATGTCAGACAATGAAGAGGTGGTTTTTTGTTGTTGTTTTTTTGCCATAGTATTGTTTTGGTATCGGACATGGTGATACTTGGTATCGCAATCGAATTTCAAATTATGATATCATGACAACCCTATAAATCGAAAAGGTGTATTTTAGGCTGCGTCGTTAGTCAAAGATATTTGACGAATCTGGCGCTGAAAGTAGCACGACCAAGCTGTGAGAATGACTCAGGCTGAAAACATATTCACAACCCATCTCAGATTTCCCTGACTTGTTGACAGACGTGTGTAGCGGAGCTCTCAAAGCTTTCAAAGTTCTCTCACACATTCGAGCATGGTGTTACCTCACCGTCCATTCAACCTCGGCTGTTGAATCACAGTGTAAAAAGCATAAAGGCTTGAGTTGAATTGTGTGTGTTTTGATTGCGGCCCGGTGTTTGTATTTTCAACATGATTGCACGTTGTCACAGAGGCTCCTCGGAGTGCACTCTGTACGCCTCCTAGTCCAGGATAATTGGACAGGTCATTTCGAAGTGGATTTGATTTCCTTTTTTTTTTTTTTTTATCGCGCTGATGGTGCTCGCTCGTCGTGTTTGGGACCGGCACAAGAGCTCTGAGTAATGTTTGGTTTTTGAGTGAACCGAGCCTCCTCCCTGTCCCTCAGGGCTTGTGCTTCCAAACTGGCCTGACTTGTTCCTCGCAGGGTGCAGTGCAAATGCAACGCCTTCTGTCTGTATAGCAACAGGGATCAGCTGTGGCTTGTTAGGTGCTCAGACAAGATTTATATGCAGTCAGAACAAACAACTGTCATAGTGCTTTATGCCTGTACTGTATGTGACATTTGTCATTAATTAAAAGTTAATATCTGTAATTGTTTATCTGAGCATTGCATGATAGATTGTGTAGATGGTAATAAACAATATGCTCATGTTGTCCCGTGGATTCTGCATGATTTATCACAGCTCACACTAATAGCTTTAACTCTTAAAGCGTAGATAAACTGTGCCAAATAAACCCTCTGTGCTGAACCTCACCATATTTGTTCTATATAGCACCACATCCTGTGGCCCTTTGGGATTAAAACTGTGCTGTAACACCAATTTAAAGTTTCTCCTGGATATGATTTATTAATGAGTACGACTCCTTTCCCGTGATCCGCCCCTGAGTCAGGCCTTCACCACTATTTTACGGCCGCAATTAAGAACTTGGGGTAAAGTGTCTTACTCAGGACTCCATTAAAAGCAATCTACAGGGAATTGTGGCCTATAACCATGAAGCCTTTTAAGCCAGTCTGAGTTTAACCCGAAAGAGGTCCTCTAGAAAAGGGGTAGCAAAATGTTATGTTTTGCAAAAGGCAGTTTGTTCACTCGAGTGTCACGTGTTGTTGTTGTTATGGTTATTCCCTGTTGTTAAACCAGACCTTCTTCCCTAATCGAGCACCTGCAGGTTATACTCGAAAGCTCTCTTCAGAAACACGCCCCTGCTCCGTCATCAACAGGCATCACTCTGTACTGCGGCGCACTGCACAACCTCTGAATGTACACTCCACTCGGCGGTAAACCAGCCCCTGCTGAGCTTTAATGCATTCATTTTTAATTGAAAACTCACAGGAGCCTCTGTAATCTAGTGACAGCGCTGCATTACGTTTTTGCCTCGGTGTGGGTTTAGTGTAGATATTACATTTGAAAACAGACAGACATACAGATTGCCTTTGAAACCGCATTGCTCGTGTTGATGCTTTTCATAGAAATAGATACAGTGTACTTAAAGGTGTAGTCAGCAATTTTGGCAGAAGTTAGCTGAAGCTAGTTGTTTTGAAGTACATCTCCTCTGTTTCAGTGTTTTCTCCAAAACCACTAAAGATGCACATATACCATACTGAGGATCAGTATCAGGGCTAATTTTGGCCTGAAACACTTGATCGGTACTGTATCTTACATGTGAACACTCATCTTAAAATTTAAAACTTGTCTTAAAGCACGCCACCATCACACCTCAGATGTTTCTCATAACTTCAGCTTGATTACTAAGATGTCAATATCTGATCAGTATCAAAGCTTTGATTATCTGTATCATATCGAAAAATGGAAAAAGCCACGCCCCCAAAACACATGCATGTTCACTGCCTAGGCAAGAACACCTGAATGCTGGTGCAGGAGGCGGAGCTTTTTGAAATGACAGGCAAGTCGAGACGCCTCCTTGTCCTGATTGGTTGGATGTTGGTGGTCCACACTGTTTTTGTTTTTTCTCTCGTTTACACACCCTTTTCTGTATTAAAGTATCCCACTTAGATGCTGATTCTGATTATATAAATTGGTGCTTTGTTCAAATTTGTGAAATCTGTTAACATTTAAAAAAAAGAATTCCATTTAAAACAGAGACTTTCTCAGTACTTCTGCATAAAACTGATTTGGGAGCTACGTATTAGCTCAGTTAGTGAATGTCACTAAATAAGCTCCATGTCTTCAGATCAACCACGTCCGAGATTAGAGGACGACGAGGACGTGGAACCTAGAAACTTTTAGCTGCAGAACCAAATAGTGCTAAACAGTATCATGATTGTTATGGTAATATTATATTTTGAGGTTTGTCTTCTGTTAAATAAATCAGTGAGAAAATGATGATGCAAATCTAGACTCTGATACTGAAATCCCACTCATGTCGATCCGTGACAAATGGATTACTAGCAGTTAGCTAGCGGTTAGGTTAGCTAATGTTAGTAATATTAGGCTATTTGGGGTGGCAGGAGGACACAGGGGTATTTCAGAATTGCATATTCATGAATATTAATAGATACTGGCATTTTTAATGAGGGTTAAGATGTAGAGATGTTCCTAAGACATTTTTAGGTTTCTTGAGCATTAAAAAAACATAAAAAAGTATCTTTCTACACAGATTATTGTAGTGGTTTAGAATGACATGTTCAGGGGAACTTTAAAAATTGCTGACTGCACCTTTAAAATATTTAAAAACACTTGGTTGTGCTTTTATGTTGCCTGTTGCTCTGAACCTGTGTGTATATACAGACAAGTGCTGAACGCTGTCAGTGACACTGATCCTAATAAAGGCATGAATAGTCCTTTACAAACAGTAAAGAGACTTGAGCAGGCACTGGAACAACGCCCATTACACACTCACACACACTCCGTCTATCTCTCTCTCTGGGTCAATGCATTTCTGTTGGACGTTTTTTCCTCTCTTTTTCTCACTTGCAGTTTCTTCGGGCTCTCTCTCTCTCTCATGCATTTTTTTCATTCTAGCTTTCCCTCGTTCCTCCTCGTTTTTCCTTCTCAGAGCAGAGGTCTGGACTCTCTCAGGGAACCATGAGCCGGTCCCATGTGGCACACGGCTGCCTGCTAAAGTGGTCAGTAATGGGAAAGGCAACAAGGGCACAGTGGAAAGTGGGAGAGGAACTGAAATAGCATCGGCATAAACGACAAACTCGATTTCCTCCACTTTTCCCCTCGTTCTCTCTCCCTGTCCCGCTAAATGGGTGCCAGTGGGGAGAAACTGTGTTTTTTTTTTTGCGTAGGAGGCTCATAAGTGACTGTCAAGTAATGACAGGCTCAGTGTAAAGAAGTCATTGTCTTTGCTGGGGGTTTTTTTTGGAGAGAGTGGGGTATTGCTTTTTTCCGTGACAGTATCGCCGCTTGAAAACCAACTATGTGCCAATCATGGACGCCATATCTACAGGCTAGCTCTCCCCAAAACAATGTAGTGTTTGTGTGTTTATTTATTTACTCGCGCTATCATGGCTGCTCTCTGAGGTTAAAAAAAGAAAAAAGGCTCTGTTCTCTAGTAGCTTTAGTGGTTTTCAGATATATGTGAATTGAAGTGCCTTTCATTCACTTCTCACCTGAGGATGTTTCATCGGCCAAAAGAATTCACCTTTTTTTTTTTTTTCTTAAGAGTTCATACACATTGTTGACTCTTTAACGCTTTAAAACCTTCAGCATTTCTCTGACTGACTTGCAGGAAGCAGGTATTGAGCTTTGAGATGGATTCAGTAATTCATTCCTAAGGTCATTACTGTTAGAAAGAACAGCTTTAATTTGTGAGAAAAAAAACATGAAGGACATTGTTGATTACACAAGCAACAGACTTTAAAATGGTAGTTCATCTAAATAGCGCTAATGAGGCTAATGATGAAACGGCCAATTAGCATGGTGTCATTTGGCTGAACATGGCTTTCATTCATCGTACGCCACAGTATGTTTTGAGTTCATTTGCTCCACAGCATGGCATCTGCAGCAGACATGACGGACCTCGATTATGGTCAGCTTACATGTAATGACAGCGTGCAGAATCAGCCGAACAAGCAGACGGGTTTTCTTCTTCTGATTATTGTCGTTATGATCCACCACACTCAGCACAGAAGGTCGAAATTGTTTTTTTTCCCGAAGCCACAGTGTTTCCCGCAATGCAAATAACCATTGTGTACCTGCTCTGGTGCACAATAGCCTCTATTGGAGTTTTAAGGCTGTAGACCTACCCATCTATTTATGCCATATATCTATTCCTATAAATGTGGCACTGCAAAATAATAATAATAATCTTTATTTATATAGCAATATTTTCATTTTGAGTTCATATTTTCATGTATTAAAGATTAAAAGTTCAATGATATTGCAAATGAAACAAACTACAATCACTACTGAATTAACTATAAATCAATGAGAATCACTACAAATAATAGAAGTATATTTAACAAGCTAAAATGCCTAATGTTATAGGAGATGTATATAAAACGAGAACAATAGAGGGCCTAAAGCAGAACCTTGTGGGACACCTTTTTGCACTTTTTTTTTGCCTATTAATAATCTTCATTAATGCTAACAAACTGGTAATAGTGTGTCAAGTAAGCTCCAAAGTAGGAAAAACCTTTTCTGTATAAATTAACCATGTTTCCATGTCCGTCTATTAAAATATCATGGTCAATATTGTCCAACAGTAGCAAAGCAGAAACATGTCCACAATCCGAGGCCAGCAGGAGGTCATTGACCACTTTGGCCAGTGCTGATTCTGTAATATGATGCTTCCGGAGAACAAGGCTGAAATACATGATTACATCATACAATTCTCTTAATGTTTAAAAAATATGTATTAATACTTATACTGTGGCTGCAGTGTTATGTCATATAATGTCATCCTCTTTTAAAAAATATTGCAAAGTATTGATATTCCCAAAAACGGTGATATTGAATCGCATGGTTTTGTTGAATAATACATTTTCCAATCTATAGATGTCTGGACTGATGTGATACTGGAATTGTTTTAGCTGTAAAGTTCCTTGTTCTATGTACAGATTCAGTGATTTTCTAGCTCTGTATCTCTGTGGTATTAGAAATGAGGAGACTCACTTTGGCGCTGTATTCTCAGCCCCTAACAGTGAATTGAATAAGCCTTATCTCATCTTGGAGTGGCAGGGTGAACTATTTCCACTGAGCCCGGGATTGATTGGCGGTTTCCACAGCAACTGGGATGATTTGCAGCTTATGGTCACTGGAGCACTATTTGCATCCGTAGCATGAACTTTTGCTTCTCTATCCAATAGTCTCAAAGTGTTGAGTTTTTTTTTTCCACTATTGTGGGTCCGAGTTTATTTCCATGCCAGATCCTTTCAAATCAGAGGAAGTCCAGAATCAATAGGAGGCCTGGCAGCCTGGCGCTTGGTTTTCAGAGCTGGAAATATTCCACTGTGACAAATTAACTGAGCAAATACGACGTTTAAAGGATGGCGATGTTGGATTATGTTGCGTAGTGCGTGAAGATGGATTGGGTCGACGTGAATTCACTTCTATAATCGATATGCAGTAACTTGACCCGACGAGCAACTATGCACCTAATCTCCACTTAGAGGGATGAATTGCATTCATGACACATATCTTGGTTGTGGCAACACTGCAATCAAGATGATGCCGCGATCTTCATCCTTCACGCTCTCTCCCTCTTTTTCCTACCATCCTTTTTTCCTGGTCGTCACAGTGAAGGTTGTCCCTGCTGACCCGACAATTAATCTTTTCTTGAAGTTGAAGTTGTGCCCGGACAAGAAGGTCATCGATTGCATCCATGACAGACCATTAACTCTGGTTTTGTTTACCCAGCAAGAAACGGCCTCAGATCAATTTTCTGGACTTTTTTTTATTTTCTTTAAATATTCATTTGTTTATCCAATTTAAATGTTGCCAATTCGAATACCATCTAATAGCCCCCCGTAATTGCTATGCTTGTACCACAACAGAATATGGAGTTGCATAACTGCATTTTAATTTATATTGTAAAAGATCTAAATGAATATTTAAAGAAAAAAAAAAAAAACGCATGAAAGACGGCAGGGCTGTGTAGGCTTTGACAGTGGTTCTCTTG
>JAOUQW010000001.1:11695181-11708898 GCA_028565825.1 Olivaichthys viedmensis
ATACACTCATAGCATTTAGTTAATAATACATCAATTGGGATTACTTAAAAGGATGCATGCAACTTGTTGCTACCTTTTTTAAAGTAGATTGAGTTAATTATTTTTTAGAGTATACAAAGAATCAGTTGATCTTAATGTTTTTTGCCCTCTAACATTGAAGCAAGAGGAAGGCAGTTATAATATGTATGTATGTATATACTATGTATACTACGGTATATAGGTAGATTGGATGGATGGGTTGGAGGCTTTATTGATCCTGTAAGCAAAATTGCCTTTTTACAGTAGCCATTATTATTATTTTTTTGATAGTTAAGGGTTCTTAAATGGTTCTCTTCCTTGGAACCCTTTCTGATAGGGAAACATTCAGTTATAGGGTTTTACATAGAAACCTTAAGTGGTCCCTCAGTGGGACAACCAAATAACCCTTAAGGGTTCTAGATTTAACCTTTTTCCCCCTAAAACTGAACTAATAACTTATAAAGAAGTGTGGTAATTGCCTAATTAATGTGACATAACGTAATTATTTTTGATAGTTAAGGGTTCTTAACTTCCTAAAAGGTTCTACTTGGAACCCTTTCTGATAGGGAAACATTCAGCTGTAGGGTTTTACATAGAACCTTTAAGTGTTCCCCCAGTGGCACAACCAAATAACCCTTAAGGGTTCTAGATTTAACCTTTAATTTTCTAAAACTATACTAATAACTAATAAATAAGTGTGGTAATAGCCTAATTAACGTGACATAATGTAATTACATATTAAGACAATCCCCAATTATAAACTCCGGACAAGTTTGACTGGTTACTACTTTTTGAGGAGAGTCTGCAGATCTTACTGTTGTGTCACTATTCTGCCATTTCTGAAGAAGGGGGATGGCAGCTTTCAAATTAAGCCTTTATCAATTTAGCTTTGATCATGTGGGTTTTGAACCTGCAGGCCCGTTTCGGACAGACCATCAGCAAGATTTGACCCTGAAGCTCTTTGGTCATTATTCAGTAGCGCTCGCCACAAGCCCCGTTGCTACTTTTTCATTTACTTTTTTGGATATCTCTTGGTTTGAACTGTTGCTTGCCGTTATTGATTATCGCCGAACCCAAAGGCTAATCAATACTGCGAAATGTCAGGTGGCTACTGTACAATTCAGCCGCTGAAATATTTATTTAAAAAGGCCAATAAATAACAACTTTCCTGCTCTGATGGACATGTCAAAGGACATTTTCTGTTTTTTTGTATTCAGACCGAGCACTGCTCTATGTTAATGCCGGCTCAGCAGGGTCAGACACGCAACAGGCTCTGGATTGTGTTAGACTGAAATGCTAATGCTTAAAACGGAATCTAGCTGCACCGTGACCCAGCTGTTTTTCTTCTTTCTTTATATCTTTCTTTCTTTCTTTTTTTAGCTTTGGGTTGAAGCTTATTTCGACTCTTTCAAGTCTGTAAATTGTAAAACTGATCACAGCCTTCACAATCAGAGATGTGTCTCAATTGCGGCACAACATCTCATGTCAAAATCATAGAAAGGGTGGACCACAATATAGTATTAAGAACACAGTGACACATACTGTAACCTTATTGATACTTTTCTTAAGTATTGATACTTTTTTTTAAGCTCGTAACCTATTCCACGAGTAAAGACTTCCTGAGGGAAATAGAGTTTATCACTAGAATGATCCGTGTCCAGTTAGAAATAAATCACACTCTAATACTGGAAGGATTAATCAACCACCAAACCCATAAATAAAGTGAACGTATAGTTGATTAGATGCATGCACAACAAGTATAATATAGCATTTTAAATAATGTTAATTATCTCAACTGACTGTTCAGCAGGGAACAACTTTACAGGGGCTGTGTACGAAAATGGCATACTTGTATACTATATACTGCACCTTACTATGCCTCGTAGTAGTATCCAGTATAGTGTGCAGGATGTAAGCGCAAGCTTCAGTAAGCGCTTTATCCTGGTCATGGTAGCGGTAGGATTCCCGGGTTTATCCAGGGAAAACTGGGCGCAAGGCGGGAACACACCCTGAATGGGCCGCCAATCTATCACAGGGCATTACACACACACACACACACACACACGCACACATTCACACCTAGGGGCAATTTAGAGTCGCCAATCCACCTATTGGCATGTTTTTGGGAAGTTGGAGAAACCGGAGAACCCAGAGGAAACCCATGCAGATATTGGGAGAACATGCGTAACTGCATACAGACAGCAACCGGAACTCAGGATCGAACCCAGGGCGCTAGAGCTGTGAAGCGGCAACATACTTGCCGTGCCGTCCTTGTTTTATTTATACCAACAATAATAGTCATACATAAAAGTACATGCAAAATGAATAATAAAATCAAATGTATTGAGCAGAAAGAAAACAACATTATTATTTATCGTTTCTCATCTACGGATGAACTGGATTAGATCAATGTCATCTGAATTGTCTTCTTGACCGGTTTTCGGCTTTTATTTTCAAACATTACGTAACCGTGTTGCATTGTGGGATGCAGTACACCACAAAGATATGTAAATACGTCATCATGGTATCTTTGGTGTACTGGAAATATGCATGTTGTTGACATACTGCGTACTACATCCTGTTTTTGGGTAGGGTTTAGTATTGGTAGTATGCACGGTGGTGGCTTGAGGACTGAATCTTAAACTGCAGATGAGGGAAAGAACCCAGAGAACCCTGTCTGAAGTTCTGAGAAGTTTCGTCTTTGAACTATAGATGGCCGAACCGAAGAGCGGAGTCATGGAGAGCATGGAAGGTGAGAAAACTCATCACAGAGAAGAAAAATGTCGCGAGGAGGTAATATATTAGCTGGGAGGAAGAAAGTTTAGACATGATCTTTCATCCAAACTTTAATTATTGCATCCCACTAATAAAAAAATGAAAAAATCATATAATTGAGACATAACACACGCTCTTGGGTTTAAATTTGGCTTGCAAATATATTATTTTCTTCCATCAGTGAACCTTGCAGTGCTGTGTGCTGCTCTTGAGATTACTTCATCTCAGTAAAGCTCAATCGAAGGCTTGGCTTCTAGTTCCAGTTCAAATTCACAGAGTAACTTCATTTCCTCTACACCGTGAGCATTTACCTCTGCCTCTAGTGGAATCTTGCACTGCAAGGAGAAAGCTACATTTCTCAGCGTAAAACTTAATATCCTTGCACTTTTTCCCCCATGTACCTGTAGTGCCCCGCTTGGTAATTATATTATATATGATATAATCAGACGGGTTTATAATCTGTCCAGTGCTGTAATTTGAGCCTACAGAAACAGAATACCACAGAGTATTGCAAGGCCTGTCAACTCAAATTAGGGTTTTTGCCTTTTGGTGTTGTAATTTCGTTCAATCAGATAAGACAAAAGGGATGAAAGTTTGCACACCCTTACTTTGAAATGATAAAAAGGACAAGACATTTAGTTCACGTTATCACAAAAATAGCTAGTCTATGTTAAGATATTAATTATATTTATGAATGTGATACAAACGTGGATTTTGGTTGTGCCACTGAGGGAACACTTAAAGGTTCAATGTAAGGCCCTACAGCTGAATGTTTCCCTATCAGAAAAGGTTCCAAGTAGAACCCTTTTAGGAAGTTAAGAACCCTTAACTATCAAAAAAAAATTATGTCACATTAATTAGGCAATTACCACACTTCTTTATTAGTTTTATGTTTTGGATTTTTGCGAATCTCTCTGGTTATTTGTCTTTCTTTTGGTCGTGTCTTTGTGTCTGTTTTTTATTTTTTATTTTTTTCATATCTCAATGATGGTTTTCACTGTTGGTAACATTCTCCTTAAACACTTTGATATCTTTTTAACCCCTTCTTCAGCTCTGTTAAAGGCGAATATTTTCTGGTTTAGAGTGTGTAATGGTTGTTTTCCTGATTTCTATTGACTCTTAACCCGACTGCTCACCACAAACTGCTTGAGAGTTTGAGCCTGTTTGATATTTTCATGCCTTAAATAAGAGTTTACAACGTAAACACGTGTTGACTGGTTTAGGTCATTAGACAAATTTTTATAAATTAACTAGAGCTTGTCAACGGGGATGCAAACATTTGAGCTTGCTAATAAAGATAACTGCTGACGTAGGCTCAGATAGCTGTAATATTTAGGCTGTATGTTGTAACGGGTTTTTAATTGGAAAACACCATTAAATGAACATGAGATTCTGTTTTGTAGATAAACTGTAAAATAGAGATTTTTTCAGGTTTTATTTTTTTCACTCGAAACTGAAGGGGATGCAAACTTTTGCACTACGTTGAAAATAATAAACTTCTATTGCATCTACACACTTTCTCTTGAACGTATAGGTTCTCGTTAGGGTGGATGTGTGGCTGAAACCGCTCGGCGTCAGTATTTAAAAATAAACCCTGCATAAATGGATCATGATCATAAATTACAGAAAAAAGCTCAAAGTGCGTCTCCTTGAGCTTGTCCGCACATCAACATTAATTTCCCATTAATATTTAGACGCCCTCCCCTCGTCAGCAAGGTCACCCCACGAGGCAAAACGCTGTCTAAACATTTGGATTGCTTGGAAGCCTGTCCAAAATGTTGATTGAACGTTTCCTCCCATCTCTTTCTCTTTTTTTTAAAGATTCCTGTCACACTGAACACGGGCAATTTCAGCCTGATTGGCTTTATCATACGCTGCGGCAATTCTATTTGGAAGCCCTCGAAATCAATTATTTTTCTCGTTCGTTATGTGTGACAGCTCATTGTGCCTAATGATGACTCTGTCTCTCTTGTTATGGAGGCGTTTCAATAGCAGCCTGACAACAAAGACGTATGCGGGGCTGAAAGCCTCATAGTTACTCCAAAAGGCTTCATATTCTGAACACAAAGGCACCGTACACCATACAGATGATGGCAAAGTCGCTGTATCTCAGCAGAGACGTTTTTGGATGGGAAAATTACTTTTACTTTCGATGCAGTATCTATGAATGAACATCAAGGGATTTTAAAAAGCATAGAAGCAGCTACTTATGTTGATATTAGACAGTTTATTGGACAATCGCAACCAAAACCGAAGCCGGATCAATATTTCAGGCCTTAAATAAGTGCCGTACTTTGCTTAGTCTGGTTAGGATAAAGGATGAATACATAAAGTCTTTAATGTTGCTCAGTGTCAGTCACAGTTACGAAGCCAAAGGAGCCAATATTTTTAGGAGCCAATATATTATTTATTGTATAATTAAATCAGTATTGATATTTTTGTGCTGTGCTGTCATGCAAATTCACATTCATCAGGTTTTGGTTGTGGATATGATCAAATTTTAGAATAAAAAATATACAGAAGTACAGTATATGCACAGTTAAGTACCGTATTAACTTAACAGGACAGTAAATCAGGAACTTGCTTGTTAAAACCGCTTGTTCCATTAACTAATATTTACAGCATTAGTTAACATTAATTAACAAACAGTAATACACCATAAGCAATGTTAACAAAAAATGAATGCTCGTATTAATTTAAAATACAATTTAATTTAAAATAATGAGTGGTAAAACTTTATTTAAGAGTAGTGTTCATGAGGGTACTACATGACACCTACATAAGCGCTTGACAACTGACATAAACCTACATATTAATTTATAAAGGCTTACTCCATAAGGACTGCTTTCATCAATTTTGATGTCAAGTTGACATAAGTAAAGTGACATAAGGTTGTGTTATAACACTTTCCGGGCTGAGTTATGTTAAAATGTCATGACAACCTTATGTCAACAATAATCTAGGTCACTTGACTCAGGTATTATGTAACTTGACATTAAAATGAAAGAAAGCAGTCTTTATGTCAGCTGACACCTATTGGAATTAGTCTGTATATATACAGTATTTATGTAGGTTTATGTGAGTTGTCATAAAAGGCTTATGCAGGTGTCATGTAGCCCTATGAACACTGTCCCTAAATAAAGTAACCCTAACTGATTTTATGCTAATTTATGTATATGTAGTTAACATTTAGTTAACATTTAAACATTTAAAGTTTTCAATTTTCAGAAAGCAACAGCTGTACTTCACTTCACTTCCTCTTTCAGAAAGCTCAGTAACTTAGCAGGTCAGTTGAGAACACACTTTTGGAGTTACGGTTCATTTATCCACGGCTAAGAAATTACCTCTCGTCAATTATGTAGTATTACTTGTGCAATTGCACATTATAGAAAGGCTAGATTGGCAGTCCATCCAGTTAAACTGTGAAAACGGTTAGCAATTTACCTTTTGTGACCTTTGATTGATGTATTTAAAGACTTAATTATCATCTTTTATGGGTAATTTATCTCATTCTGGGCTAGAATGAAAATTCGACGAATGAGTAGCACAATTGGCACTATTTCAGGTATTAATTGGAGGGAAATCGCAGCTTTATTCAATTCTATCTGAGCAGTGCAAATGTACAACATTATGGAAATAGCGAGGCCATTTTGTGGAGTTCGTCTCTGAGGGATACCGAACCAAACTGGATTGCTAACGGAAACTTTTAAACATTACTGATGATGGAGCTGCTCTTAACATCAGACATTTCAGGGGATGGAGGGCAGGTTCTCAAAGAAAAAAGGGCACTTCCACTACCCTAAAGTTACCCCACCAGCATTCAAGGGTTTCTTTGGATGATTAACGCATCTCTCTAGTTTTGATGTTTATTTAAATGTGAACTAAATACACATAAATTAGCATAAATTAAATTATAGCATGTTACTCAATGTTAATAATCATCTGAACTCAAGTCTCTGAGTGTAAATATTGGAACCCATCATTCAGCCACACTTAATAATTAAAAAAAATTATTTTGTAAAGGGAAACACTCTGTTGGGGAGTTCTACATAAAACTTTTAAGGGTACCTCCAGTAGGACGAAACAAAGAACCCTTTGGGTTGCTATAATTCTTTGAATGGTTGATGGTTCAAGCTTTCTAAAAGGGTTCTTTCACATTTTGTGAAAGGGAAGTCCTTTATTGTAGATAAAACGTTTGAGGGTTTCTCCCGAGTTCAAACCGAACAATCCATTGGGTGGCAACGGTTCTTTGGATGGTTAACAGTTCTAACTTTCTAAAGAGGTTTTACTTGGAGCCTTCTCAGAAAGGTAAACCCTCTGTTGTAGGGTTCTACATAGAACTTTTAAATGTTCCTCCAGAGAGACAAAACAAAGAACCCTTTTGGTTGCTAGAGTTCTTTGGGTAGTTAATGGTTCAATGGGTTATTTGGATGGTAAGGTATTTTCAAAAGGCTATTTGGATGGTCAATGGTTTTAGATTTCTAAAGAGGTTCTATTTGGAACCTTTACTGAAAAATAAACCCTCTGTTGTAGGATACTACATAAAGCTTATAAAGGTTCCTCTCGAGGGACAAACTAAAGAACCCTTTGGATTTCTAGGGTTTTTAGGATGGTTAATGGTTCAAAGAGTTCTTAGAATGGTTAATGGTTCTAGCTTTCTAAAAGGGTTCTACTTGACACCTTTTCGTGAAAGGGAAATCCTCTATTGTAAATAAATCTTTTGAAGGTTCCTCCAGAGGGACAAACCAAAGAACCCCCTGTTTTTATGCCACACAGTCTGTTCAGTTGTTTAGATTAATCCAGTCACATCACATTAGTGGTTTCTTCAATAAATAATTATTTCTTCAAAATACGATGTACTAGTTTTCAAAGAACATCGTTTTCGGTATGTAGACTGCCTCAGTGTAGCATTTGGATCTGTTCATGCTCTACAGATTATATGATCATCTCCTTCAGCATTGAGTCACACAGACATCACATAGACCTTCAATGATAAGCATCAATAATGCTTTATTCCAGGAACAGAAATAATTTTTTTTATTTCAGGAATAGAAATAAAAAAATTAAAAAAAACATAACACACTCTCACAAACTGTTTGGGTTATAATTAACCACAATAAGATCCAAGGTCAGCAGTCCTAATTTGAAAGGTTTGCTTTATAAGCCTTATGAACTGCACATTTTTAAAAAACCATCATGTATCATTTTGTCACAATGAATATATTTTATATTTGAGAAATACGGTACAGCTGTATGATATTAGCAACACGCTTTTGAGCATCACCCTGAGAGGAAAAGATACCACACTGTAGGCCACTACATCACACACACTACAAGACTTTACAAGATCGAAATTTGCTACTATGCACATGGCTGAAAAACTGTTTGCACCCCCTAGCTATATTTCCGGGGCGAAGCTGAACCAACTGTGCCTATATACGCTGAAGAAGAATGTGCAGTGTACTGCAGTAATAATTGTAGATGTAGTAAAAATTGCGTCTTGTCAGGAGTGAATTAAATGATCTGTCTAATAGAAACTATGGCACTCTTACATGCAACCGTTCTAAATGTTCAACCTGCAAATGTATTAACACAGCGGCTCAAATCACAAGCCCTAAAGGATCAGTTTTTGTCCCTTTTGGCACCTTCGTACCATAAGAACAAAGGATTTCTCCTTTCCTGTGGCGAGACACTTCAACAGCAGTAGTTGTTGATATGGGAGCAATAAAGTGAGGAAACTTAAGGAAAAAGGACTCATCTACACTCTCGGAACTTGGTTCGAAACAACAACTATTATATTATCAACAATTTCGAATATCAACTGGTTTCACCTCCTACAGCCTCAGAAGCACTTTACTTCATCCAAAACATCCTGTTTCTCTGACATCGTCGAAGAAGAGGTGTGAGCAGGAAGCATTTTAAAATTAGGAAATTGCAGCACAACATGTAGCTTGGTGTAGCCAGAGAACTGAACTAGCATGGGGAAAACCGGGGGATGATTAACAATACCCACCGGCATTCTGTCGATGGTGGATACATATAATGTGCTGGCTCAACACAGAAAACCCAACAAAACCCCCAATTTTCCCCTTTGCACTGAACACTCTTTTCAACAGAACAGGGAATTCTTCTACACAAATAACAGGCGGCCGTGGGGGCTCATGGGTATGCAAATGTACAATGTTCATTCCATATATATAATAAGTATATGTTACTCCACTTGTAAGTATAGATTTTATATATCTGTTTCTATAAAAGTTGAAGGTATTTTTTCACACTACCATCTTTCTTCATTGTTACACAAGACTAATCCATAAAAGTTTTTCAGCAGACAGCAGCATTGAGCCACCAATTGTGACCACCAATTTGACTCAAATGCTATGAAAGCTACAAATCTTTCAGCTTCTGATATGATGTTTAAAGGCAATTAAGTGAAAACGAAATTAGGTGAAATAGCATCTGTTCTTTTATGCTCGTGGTCTGATCAGATTCTTTCTCAGCAGTCTAAAAGAGCGGCGGTGGACCCAGACATTACATCAGGTAACATGGCGCCAATTAAGCTGTCACGGCCTTTTCAATGTGTTTTCTAACCTTCCTGATGGGAATGTCGATACCCAGACAAATGGGATTCTCCTACCTGTGGGAGTGTATGAAGCGTCATTTACAATGTGCTCAATTTTCCTCTGCAGAGGGGGCGGGGTCAGACAGAATGACAGGCGATATAATGGAGATGTTTCTTGAGCATTTGTCTTTATAATTGTTAACCAAGTTTTGCTTTTGCATTGAGCAGTTACGGGGTTTGCTTTGTTTTTTGAAAAGTCTTGTAGTAGTAATTCTAATATTGAAGATCTTTCATCGTTCATGCAAGGGGCTTCATCAGTACAATTGGTTTGAAAGAAGAGTACTATATAGCAGGTAAATATGTAGTAATTACAAGTCATTTCTGGTACATACTTTGCATATTGGATTTTAAAGTACATAGTAACTTATGTCAAAACTTTCAGGTTTGTATGCACAGCGGTATTTAGTATTGCAATACAATAATTACCCAGAATGTAATAGGTAATAATGCAGTGCTTATGAGTAATACTTGGTGCAGATTTGCTAATTGGATTTATAAGTACATAGTAATTGATGTGAAAAATACCAGGTATAATTAATCACTTAAGACTAAGAAGTAACATAATAAATGTGTAATAATGCTTATAACATTATTCAATACTTACCTGACAGTAAATGGTTATTGATAATGTCATGTTCAAATATGGATCTAAGGATCAAGTACTGCCATATACCTGCTGTTTTTTCACATTACTCTGTATTTACATTTCCAACTTGATAATTATGCACCAATTATTACTTATAAGCAGTACGTATTTACTTATTAAGGTCTGAGTAATTATTGCATTGTAGCATCAAATACTGCTATACAAACCTGGTAGTTTTCACAAAAGTTAATATTTTTATTTATTTATTTATTTATTTGACAGGGACAATACAGATAATCATTGTTACACACAATGCAACACATGTAATGTACATAGGGCTTGTAGCTATAGCTAATTTGCAGCCCCTGTCCCTGGTTTAGCATTTTTACAACAAGAATGAATCATCTATAAAACATCTTATACAATAAGATGAACAAAGCAAGATGCATGTACAATTATAAGTGATGACATAAAAAGATAAACAAGGTATATACAATATGTACTTCAAGTACTACCTACTTGAATATCCAACATGTAAGTTATAGATACTTCATATCTATCTGTTAAATACTAGGTAGTTACTGTACTATAAAATAAAGTTCCACCAAATGTTCTTTATTAAAAATATAAAAAAGTTGTAATAAAATCATCTTGTGTGGTAGACCAGTTTTGCTCGTTTCATATTTTCTCCACTGTCGCTATATTATGACCTTTTCACCCTGCCCTGACAATGCTCTTGCCAATAATTAGGTCATTCATTTTACCAGAAAAAGATAAATGCTTCTCTCTGGTCTATGGAATAGTAACTAATAAGAATGTAATGGCTGTCCTTGGGAACAAAACAATACAGCATATCTTGTGCCAGGAGTCTCCCTGTTGGCCCACAACGTCTCTCTTTTTTTCCATCTCTGTCTTCTCTCGAAAGTGTTTGTGGGGGCTTGCAAAATGTTTAACACTCAATGTGATGAATTATGAAGCTTTTTATTATACCTTGTTTTTTTGCAGCAGCCTCTTCGGCGTCACAATGTGCACAAGTACAGTAAGTAAAACAGATTGTCTTTAAAGTTATATGTTATATAAACTCCAAAAAAAGAAAGAAAAGGCAGAAAAGACTGTGGTGCCGTTCCAAAATGTTTGGCCTCAAACTGATTTGCAGGATTGTCTCAGTGAATTTGTTTAGGTTTTTATTTATTTAATTTTTTTTGTGGGCTGCAGTGGTGTCTGAGAACATTGGGGCACCAAACTTCTGTGGCTTAGTCATAATTAAATATGTAGCAGTCAAAATACTTTGGTAAGCAGGAAGAGATGAAATGATCACTTTAAATGTTTATTATTCTTATTTTGGTGAAGATGGTCTTAAAGATTCATATCTTAGACATAGATTGTGCACTGATTCGTCTGTACTAATCACTTAAAAGACAACATTCTTCTTTGTCTGTAATCTTTCACTAAAGTGCAGCGACTTTTTGCCGCCTCTAAACGGCCTCTGGTTTTTGATTACGTCACAGGAAAATTGTGGGGGGGGACAAAAAGAAGTATAAATAACCAAACATTTTATGTTATGTTTCACCTCCCCCTCCGAGTTAGCTCGCGCTCGCAGCGACACCAATTAACTTTTCACAAGCCAATCAAATCCTGATGGATAAAACCAAAGTCCCGCCCACCCAAATATGCCATTTCACTCGGAAATAGATCACGTTGCGGAAAAAAAATGTGTTCGAATTTCTGTTTCACCTCGTCTTTAACACTATAATGTTTTTGGGAAAAGGTCCAGTAAACATTCGTGTCACAGCTTTGACATAAAATCTCTCCAATATACTTTGGATAAAAGTGTGAATCTGTCTCTGTGACACAAAAGAACCAGAGGAGGTTCAATTTATTTACAAATGTTCTTTATTTAGGCGTATCTGTAGTAGAACGTGTGGGTCAGATCAAATGCAGACAAAGCCCTCATCACAGGTGAATTCATAATTGTACATTCTTTTAAAAAAGGGTTCCTTAAGGGTTCTTAGGATGGTTGACCATTTTATTTTTCTAAAGGTGTCGTACTTGGAACTGTTCCTAAAAATGAGAAACCCTATAGGATTTTACATAGAATCTTTAAGGGTTAGCCCAGAGGGACAATGCAGAATGGAACCTTTTTCTTCTAAGAGCGTAGTACAAACAGGTCGAAACCAGGGAACTGCAATCTTATAAAAAAAAAGAGTCAAATCTAGAACCCTTAAGGGTTCTTCAGTTGTCCCTATGGGTGGGACCCTTAAAGGTAGAATGTAGAACCCTACAACAGAGTGTTTCCCTATTAGAAAGGGCTTTGAGTAAGAACCCTTTTAGGAAGCCAAAAACCCTTTACTATCCAAAGAACCCTTTAAAGAACCCTTGAGGAACCCTTTTTCTAAGAGTGTAGAGGCAAGTCTAGGAACTGGACCTAGAGAACAAGAAAAATCGGTAGCAATTAAACTAAAGAACCTGGAGACTAGAAAACCACCCTCTTGGGGGAAAAAAGGTTAAATCTAGCACATCAAAGTGTTCTTCGGTTCGTCCCTCTGGGAGAACCCCTTAAAGGTTCTATGTATAACCCTGCAACAGAGAGTTTTCTTATTTGAGAGGGTTTCAAAAAAGCTAGAATCATTAACAATCCAAAGAACCCTTTTTTCTAAGAGTATACACATGCAAGACTTCATAAGTATGCTAGACAAACAGAGGGGAACACACACACACACACACACACACACACACACACACATACATACACACACACACACACACACACACGTTAATCACACACAGTGAGATCATGGAACAGGAAGGTTCTAAGACACACTCGTTCAAGATGAAGAAATATAATGTTATACGCTGACCTAGTCAAACGGGGGCTAGGAACGGGGGCTAATATTTTTTCACATGGGCTATTGCAGTGTTGCAGGACCATCTTTATGGCCCATTTATCCATTGCTTTTACTTTCATTTAGCAATGCGACAGCGAGACATGACTTTAAACCGTTATTTTTGCTCGTTGTCATGGTTACATTCCAACATAGTATCAAAAGCATTGATTTAGAACTGTGATTAAATGTTTCAATAAAATCTACGTTAGCGGCGTCCTGATATAACCTAATAGTAATAACGGACAACATTCAATCAGCCAATCAGAAACTAGCATTTTTCTTGGCTATGGCATAAAATATCTTATCATATGATCATTTTATAAAGTACATGTCATATAATCAGTCATAAAGCATACGCTAACTAGAGGGTCACTTAGCAAAATAATAGCATGAGACATAAGGTGTAATGACATGAAACATTATAGCAGGTCTCATGTTGCGAATAGCACTGAACGTAAACTGTCGTGGCAGCTAATGACGTTTTCAGTGACATGTTTGTGATGTAGTTATGTCAGTCTTAGGATGCATGGTTCGAATAAAGTGTTCCAATATTATGCTTTACACCACAGCTCTGTTGAATTCTGGATTCTGATTGGTCAGAAGATGTTGATTCATTTTTTATAACAGCAGCTATGACAGTAGTGCAAGGCAAATCGCAGTAACAATAGTAACAACTACTTTACATATCGATATTTTAAGCCTAACAATAAACAGATATTTTTTTTTAAAGTGTTGTTATTTAATAAAGAAAAGCGTATAATGGTTGCTATGGTGACGCTTTCTGTAAGGAGAAGGTGTATTGAACATTTATGGAAGGAGACTCCGGTGTCA